>JAUIRK010000997.1:0-213296 GCA_030549495.1 Nectonema munidae
AATAGTACTGATATTTTTTGATTAAAATCAATCAAATTACAACTACCAAGAATCCTATTTTTCAAGCGTATCCCAAACAAAAAAAACTAGCCGGTCCCGTGGTCGTTTCGAGCGAAGCGAATTTAAATTAGCAACTCAAAATACACATTACCCAGAATCCTATGTTTCGAGTGAAGCGAGAAACGACCACGGGACCGGCTAGTATATAAATAATTTCAACCAATCAGAATGCTTCCAGCGACAGACAGACACACACACAGACAGACGCTAGCTCAGGCGCGGATTCAAGAAATGTAAATAGGAGGGCGCAAAACGTGCACAAGTATGTATTAGCTGTTTTGATGGGGGTCTCTTGATGAAAAGTCACCATTATCAAAACTCTCTGAATCAAAATCTCTTTAACGAAACCCACAACCTTTCATCATGAAGATAACCAAAATCATAGCATATTAAATAAAACAGGTAAATAACTAAAAAAAAAGATAGAGGTATTGAAATTAAATTTATTGCAAAAATCCCTCAAAAACTAAATCGTATGTTTAGTTATTTCTCTGCCAAGGGATTGATGAGAAGCATTCTTCGTGGTTGTTGTCTGGCATACATTTCAACGACTGCATCAACATCAATGTTGATGTCCCGGGATACATAAAGAAGAAGAAGCGCATTTAATCTTTCTTCCGTCATAGAACTCCTGGATGCTCCTTTAATATGTTTTAGAGAGGAGTTTCCACGTTCAACTCCACTTGAAGAAACTGCTGTTAGTTGTAAAAAATGTAAAACTTTAGTAATGTTCGGAAATAGATTTGGACAGGTTCTTATGTCTGATAGCGTGGAAACTAAAGTGGTTGGAGTGTCTTCTTGGCTAAGCCATAACTTCTTCCAAAGCTCTAGTTCTTGAGAAAATGTAGAAGAGGATGGTAAGTCGGTATTGTGAAAATCAATTAGGGAAGAAACTGTTTCCTCTGTAATTTTGCAAAGATTGCTTGGTAGCAAGTAAAAACCACGAAGAGCTGCTTTAGCAAGTGTACTAAATCTGATATCCATTTGTTGTACAACACCATCCACAAATGGTATGAAAACTGCTCGTTTGAAATACTCCTTTGCATCTACAGCTTCAATATTATTTCTAAGTGTTTGCTTACTGCATCTTCTAGGAATTGTCATTGAAATGCCAGCTAAGTTTATCATTTTTTCTGAATTTGAATATATGATATCATATTCAGCTTCATTGGTTCTTGCAGATTTGAGAGTTTCCCTAATCAGTTCTACCATGTTGTAAGCTTGAATTACGTCCATTTCAGTTCCCTGCAGTTTTTTGCTGAGTCCCATGAAGTATCCAAAAATATATAACACTGTTTGGAAACTGATGATAAATGTGCAATCTGTTATGCGCTTCATTAGCCCATATGCCTCTGTTACGGCCTTGCCAGCCCATCCGCATTCATAAGAGCCAATTGCATCCAAACATACAAGTAAAGCTTCATAAAGATCTTCAAAATCCTGCAGTGTTTTTATTTTTTCTACCCATCGTGTTTCACAAAATATCTTCATTTTTGACTTTGTAATAACACTTTTTGTTGTCCTTTCTTTGTTGATGGTATTTACAGATTGTTCAAGACGCCTACATCTCTTTGGGGAGATATGAAAAAAAATTCCGAGTTGTTTTAGTACGTCTAACATTAGATGAATTTCTCGCACCTGACTACTCTTGCAGAGAACAAGATTTAAATCGTGGTTACTGCAGTAATGATATGTTGCTTTTGGAGATATTTCTAGAAATTTTGCAGCAAAACCATTGTACTTTCCTGACATGTTTGCTGCCCCATCCACTGTTTGGGAACGACAGAATCCTACATCTATTCCAGCAGTAGAAAGTGATTTAATAATATTTTCACAAATGTCCAGCCCCCTTGTGCTTTCACATTGTACAAATTCAAACAACCTTTCGATAGGTTTATTATCCCGTGTATATCGTAAAACAATTCCTAGTTGTTCCCAATTGCTTACATCATTTACCTCATCACATTGTAGTCCGAAGTATGGTCCAAATGGCTGTTCATATAATTCTCTAACAATTTCACTCTGTATATATCTTTTAATGCAACCCAATAGTTCATTTTGACAAGTTTTAGAAGTATATTTTGCATTTTTTTTACAATTTTTAAAATGATCTGCTAAAATGTAATCCCCAGAGTCTATTCTAAAGTTTAAAAGTTCCTTAAAATTACCATGGTTGTAGTCAGTGCAATTTATTGTGTCGTCATCTCTGTGGCCTCGTAAGGCAATTCCGCGTCGGCCACAAAATATCAATGATTTTGTAATAGACTTAAGAATTTTTCGATTCCGTTCTATCCTTTCAGCAGAGCATACGTTTAGTGAGGCATCAACACGCTTAGAAAGATTTTGGTATGTTTCGACGAAAGTTTTCATTCTAAACATTGATGACAAGTGATATTCAGTTACACTATGATTTTTTATATCTTCTTTTGCATCTTTCCAATTTTTTAGCTCATTTCCAGCACTTTTTCGAAAATTTTTGAAAATTTTCAAATTTTCAAAAAAAATATTTTATGCTTCTAGTAGCATGAAACGGATAAATATCAAAAAAAATTTCACTTTTGAGAAAAAAAAATTTTCATTTTCAGACATTTTGAAAATATAAAAAATTTTCAAAAAAGTAAAAATTTTCGAAATTTTGAAAACACATTTTTAGAGCTTCTAGGAGCATGAAACGGATAAATATATCAAAAATTGTCACTTTTGAGGAAAAAAAATTTTCATTTTTAAAAGGTTTTGAAAATATGAAAAATTTTCAAAAAGTGATTTTTAGCTCATTTCCAGCACTTTTTCGAAAATTTTTAAAAATTTTCAAATTTTCAAAAAAAATATTTTATGCTTCTAGTAGCATGAAACGGATAAATATCAAAAAAAATTTCACTTTTGAGAAAAAAAAATTTTCATTTTCAGACATTTTGAAAATATAAAAAATTTTCAAAAAAGTAAAAATTTTCAAATTTTTTGAAACACATTTTTTGGACTTCTAATAGCATGAAACGGATAAATATATCAAAAATTGTCACTTTTGAGGAAAAAAAATTTTCATTTTTAAAAGGTTTTGAAAATATGAAAAATTTTCAAAAAGTGATTTTTAGCTCATTTCCAGCACTTTTTCGAAAATTTTTGAAAATTTTCAAATTTTTAAAAAAAATTTTTTATGCTTCTAGTAGCATGAAACGGATAAATATCAAAAAAAATTTCACTTTTGAGAAAAAAAAATTTTCATTTTCAGAGGTTAATATAAAAAATTTTCAAAAAAGTAAAATTTTCAAATTTTTTGAAACACATTTTTTGGACTTCTAATAGCATGAAACGGATAAATATATAAAAAATTTCAATAAATTATCGATATTAAAAAAAAAAATTTTCCGAAAATTTGAAAATTTTTCTAAGTCCCACTTTTTAAAATTTTCTATAACTGCCCAGACAAAACTACAAGTCCAATCTTTCTGAAACTTAATATAGTTCTTAATTACAGTACTCCCTACGATATTCACTAGTTTTTAGTTCAACGTTCCAAAATTTTGACATTTTGGCCATTTTGGCCATTTTCGGATCCCCGTAATTCGGGAATAGTATGAGATATGTAAAAACTGATTGCACCGTTGGAATCAGCGTCAAAAGTTATGTTAGAATAGATAATCAAATTGAAGTAAAAAAAAGAATAAATTTAAATATTAGAAAAAACCCCTTAAACGCGATCCAAATCGTTTGAAAATAGTACCAAAATGCTTATATTTGAGTATATTTTGACATCCTCATATTATATCAGATTTTGATTGCAGATAACATAAATATACTTTATATCATAAAATAAGCTAAAAATAGTATATTTGGACTGTGTATTGCGTTGGATTTCCGAAAATCATATTTTTTCATATATCCGTAATGTTACATTTTTTCGACTTTAATATGAAATATCTCGAAAACTATAAGAGATATGCAAAATCTAATTGCAGATTCTGAAATAGAATATCCGATTTTACTTATATTATGAGTTTCAAAAAAAATTAAAAAAAAAAAATTTTTTGAAAATTTTTTTTTTTTTTGAAATTTTAAAAAATTTTCGAATTTTTGAAAATTTTCGAAATTTTGAAAACACATTTTTAGAGCTTCTAGAAGCATGAAACGGATAAATATATCAAAAATTGTCACTTTTGAGGAAAAAAAATTTTCATTTTTAAAAGGTTTTGAAAATATGAAAAATTTTCAAAAAGTGATTTTTAGCTCATTTCCAGCACTTTTTCGAAAATTTTTGAAAATTTTCAAATTTTCAAAAAAAATATTTTATGCTTCTAGTAGCATGAAACGGATAAATATCAAAAAAAATTTCACTTTTGAGAAAAAAAAATTTTCATTTTCAGACATTTTGAAAATATAAAAAATTTTCAAAAAAGTAAAAATTTTCGAAATTTTGAAAACACATTTTTAGAGCTTCTAGGAGCATGAAACGGATAAATATATCAAAAATTGTCACTTTTGAGGAAAAAAAATTTTCATTTTTAAAAGGTTTTGAAAATATGAAAAATTTTCAAAAAGTGATTTTTAGCTCATTTCCAGCACTTTTTCGAAAATTTTTAAAAATTTTCAAATTTTCAAAAAAAATATTTTATGCTTCTAGTAGCATGAAACGGATAAATATCAAAAAAAATTTCACTTTTGAGAAAAAAAAATTTTCATTTTCAGACATTTTAGTATATAAAAAAAATTTTCAAAAAAGTAAAAATTTTCAAAATTTTTAAAACCATTTTCCTAAAGTTTGAAACTAGATAAAGCTATTTTTCAAAGTTTGATGAAAATTTATTCTTAAAAAATAAAATTTTTTTTAAAAAATTTGAAAAATTTTAAAACTATTTTTTAAAAGTTTTCGAAAATTCAAAAAAATTTTCAAAATTTTAAAAAAATTTTTTCAAAAATATATATTTGAAAAAATTGTCAACAATATAAAACTTTTTATAGTATGAATCTAAAGAAGTCAATATTTAAAATACATAATTAATTTACTATTATTCAATTTAAAAAACAATTTCAACAAACATTTTTATAGGATAAGATTTCTTAAAGGAAAAAAATTACTTCGATAAAAATGGTATTTAATAGTGCAACCAAATTAAATACTATCATTTCATTCTCAAAAAATGGGAACTCAAATTTTCAAAAAAAATAATTTGTAAAATTAGCTAGTATTTGGTTGAGAAAAGAACAATAACAGTGCATACATTTATAGAAATTTAAACTTTTTAAAAATAATAATAGAGTTTAACTTAATGTCATAGAGTCGAAACATGTTTAAAAAGACGAAAAATGGCAAATTGAAGTTTCATGAAAATTTAAGTTATATTCTAAGTAATAAATAATAAGCTTAGTTAGAGCTTTAATTTGACATGTCACTTGTCTAAAACGGTCAAGAAACAAAGTTATAAACAAAAATAACAAAATAAAAAACGTATAAAATTTAAATTAAAAAGCTAACATTTAAGTAGATAGAACTCGCTATAAACCAAAGATGTTGCATGCATATGCAAATTTTGCAACTGCATCACTATATTTCGGTGGGTCGTATACTTGTGGTTTATAAGTAAGTTAGTATTAGGCTTCAAAAAGATTTTGACCGTGAAAAAGAAGTTCCTGTTTTGTAAATGAAAAATATTTAAATCTATAGCTTTTCGGCTAAGATTACAATTATCCTAATTAGTATTAGGTACTAGCCTGTCCCGTGGTCGTTTCTCGCTGCGCTCGAAACATAGGATTCTTGGTAGTGTGTATATTGAGTTGCTAATAGTGTTATATGGTGTGGCGGTGAGTTTATTTTCCCGTGGTCGAATTTGAGTTTATTGTGTCACTAACTATTCTAGCTTTTCTAAATTTACATAGCTATCGGAGATAGTTGTTGGTAATGGTGATACAGGGGCGCACATCCACGGGGCGAGGGGGCGACCGCCCCTCCCCCCCCCCCCCCCCAAATGTGTTTTCGGGGGGGGGGGGGGGGGCGAAAATGACCTCCCCCCCCCCCCCCATAATTTCTATAAGTAAGAGTTGCGGCTTGTTTATAAAACATGTATGCAGACTTTCGAATCAATCAAACATCATGCCAAGTTGCTCTGAAATTCCTATCGAACATATTTTACAGACAATGCGTGAGAGCTATATAATAATAATCCATTGCTTCAATATGCACACAATAAGTAAGCAATGTTTATCACAGTGTCTCGTAGTATTTTTGAGCAAACACATGTTGATGATCCACTAGATTTTCTCATCTTTTGTCACAGTGATGATTATTCTATTTCTCTTTCTCTCTCCTCTGTTTTTCTCTTTCGCTTTCTCTGCTAAAATTCAATCATTCAAGCTCACTTCTTTCATTCAAGCCCTCTTCTCTTGTTAAGCTCTCCTATCTCATTCAGCTCTCTTCTCTCCAGTGACGTAGCTAGGCTGGGGCATGAGGGGCCGTGCCCACACTCCTATGTACCGCATGGTGCCCCCATGCAACTTATGCGATATAAGTTTTTGAAAATTTCTCCAATGAAAGAATCAAGAAAGTATAAATAATGTTGCGCAAGTTTCAGATCACTTTTTTTAAGAAAATTTGTTGATTATTATAATAAAAATATAATATCGAAACAAAATGTTTCAGTTGTTAAAAATGTACTTGATCTATTTACGACAGCTGTCAGAATTTTATTTGTAGACAAATATTAAAAAAAACGCAATGATTTTCTTTTCTCGTATACTTTGATTTATGTTAGTTTGGTCCTCGGACATTTCGCCCCATTATTTTCATAAGACAGTTCGTCCCATGGACAATTCGCCCCATTATTTTCATAAGACAGTTCGTCCCATGGACAATTCGCCCTATTATTTTCATAAGACATTTTGTTTCATGGACAATTCGCCCCGTTATTTTCATAAGACATTTTGTCTCATGGACAATTCTAAAAAATTAAGAGATAAATTGATTAATTTGAAATAATTTAATAGAGATAAAATAAACAAGAATATAAAATTTTTTAATAATTTTAGATATAATAAGCAAAGATGGATGAAACTAATAGCCTATGAGACAATTTGTCAGGGGGCAAATAGTCTATGGGGCGAAATGTCTGTCAACCGTTATTTAAATAATTTTTTTAATTATAAGAGCTGCTACTTAAACGTTGGCTTTTGCTGCTTATAAAAACTTGAAAATATCAAATAAACTAATTCTTTATGCCTCCTATTATTTTGAAATTATTCTGAGAACAGGCGGTTCCATTTTAAAATAGTGAAAATTGCTTTATTCGTTTATTTTGTTTCCTTATTTTTCAATTTTGAGTAAAAGGTAAGGTGCAGCAGATGTATTTTCATTGACCAGGCACTGATGTACCGCTTATGTCAAACTATGAACAAATTCGTAAAGATAAGGAATCGAATCCAGAGGCTTCCGTGCTAAGTCCATCATCTTAACCAATCTGCCATGCCACCCATAGAGTATGCTGTAGGGGGTACGTCAAATTAGTTTCCAAAAACTTAAGTTCTACCCTAAAATTTTTTAGTTTTTGTTGAAGCTCTATAACTTTTTCTGATAGACTTTTTTTCCTTAAAAGTTATTATAAAAGGCTAATCATTGCAAAATGTTAACAGTTATTTTACTTTTTGTAGATTTTTGTAGCTTGTATCAATTTAGCTTTTAAACTATTTTTGAATGATGCTGAGTAAAATGAAATAATGCGATCTTAATTTTTTTTTAATTTTTGTTTGCACAATTATAACTTCGTTTTATACCCTTGTCCCTGAATCAATCACATTTTTTAATATAAACATCGCAGGGTGTCTAGTAGACTCTTTGCCTTTAGACTACATTCACTCATATAAAACTATCCAATAGGGTGTTCCAAGCTTCAATGGTAAAAAATAAAGTTTCTCATTTATCAGCGCACATATGCTTATAAGAATCTCCTGTGTAAAATAAGTATTCACTTGAATTTTCAGAAAATTTTAGCAACAAATAGTCACCGCTCAATAGAAAAATATTTATTCATTTTTTTCTATTTTTGATTTTTAGACATTAAACTGTTCTAGTTTTTTGTTATCTCTTAAAAATCTTTTTCTTACTTACTTTGTCACTTTTTTTTTGAAAACTAGCAAGAGCACAAAGAGGGTAATAAGCTAAACGTCTTAAAATACTATTTTGTAGTCTTTTTCCAATGATAGGTAATTTGGCACGTAATATGTTTTAGCTACAAACAGAGAGAAGATTGCTAGCGAGTGTTATAGTGATTTGTCTCTTTTTTTTTTAAATCATGGTCAAACTTTTCATTTATAACATATTTCCTTTTTTATTTTTTCATTTTATATTTTAGATATAAATTTTTTTGTTTAAAATGTCAACAAGAAGTCAAGAAAACATCTTTCTGATTGGTATTCCTCTTGAATCAGATTTTAAGGATTTCAAGCAACTTCCAACCAAAAAAGATGTGATGAAAAGATTGTTTTACTTTATAAAGAAACTCCAAAAAACAGTAACAGAATCTTGTTGTTTTGTGGCGAGTGAGGTTATCAAAATATGGTAGATTGCTATTCTGCCTACATCTCATAAACCGTTCATAGTAAAAAAAATTCATTCCCTGTATGAAAAACATGAAAAATTAAAGAAAAACAAAAAACGTAAAAGCAGAACACAAATTATAAAAATAACAGAGTTTTGTAAAGAACTCGAAAAATTATTTGACATCTCACATTCAAACTTTACTTCTTTAATTCGTAATAAAGAAGACATGAGTTTTCTTGAAGATCAGAAAGGTCTGAGGAAAATGTTTATTGGGAAGGAAGATAAAGACTTCTTAAAAAAAGCATTGAAATTATTAAAAAGGAACGAGTATTATAAGAAATGTATTCAGGATAACGAGAAAATCTTGGAAAGTACTTCGATTGGAATGAAAAGCGACATTTCTTCATCTTCTGATAGTGAAGAACATGATATTTCTGAAAATGCTCCCATTTCTTCAGCTGATAGTTTTGTGTCTTCTTCACATGATACTAAAAGTTTTGAAAACGCTAAGAAAGTAATAGAAAACGAAGACTTTATTGCTGCTTTGGATAGAACTGGAACTTCTACAAGAAAGGCTCTTCATCTTGTAACACCGGCTCTAAAAGCTGTAGGTTTTGATGTGAATACACTGACGCTATCTACATCATCTTTATATAGACGCGGTGAACAATTGCTCAAAAAATAAAAGAATCTTTTAATCCTAATACTCCAATGATAATACATTTTGATTCAAAATTGCTACCGGATAATAATAGAAGTAAATTCGAGCGTGTTCCCATTGTTATATCAGGCAAAAATGTAGAAAAACTTCTTAAAATCCCTAAATTGTTACGTGGAACTGGAGAATCGATTGGTAAAGAAGTTTTGAAAACATTAGAAGATTGGCCAGCTTGCTTACCTTGGATTGCAGGATTGTGTTTTGATACAACTGCAAGTAATACAGGAAAACACAAAGGAGCGTGCTCAATCATTCAGAATGGAGTTGATCACCGTTTACTCTTCTTTGCTTGTAGACACCATATTCATGAATTGATGATTGCTGCAGTAATGGATATTTTTTTTGTTTCTAAGGGTCCAGATATTACTTTTTACTAGATTTAAATCAAAATGGTGCGAAATTGACCAAAGTTCTTTTCAACCGTTTGAAATAAACAAAATTTCTCCTGATGCTTTTGATGATTGGGTTTACCTTAAAAGAAAAGAATTGAGTACATTTTTAAAAGAGCAGTTAGTGAAAAAACAGGTCAGAGAAGATTATCGAGAATTTTTGGAATTATCCCTGATATTTTTAGGTGAGCCTTTGGTTCGAAAGTTTAGATCTCCTGGAGCTTACCACAGAGCTCGTTGGATGGCGAAATGCATTTATTGTATCAAAATATATTTATTCAGAAATGAATTTAAAATGAAAGCTAATGAAGTTAAGAATTTGAGAAGAATTTGCGTTTTTATTGTTACAGTCTATGCTAAATTCTGGTTTACTTCTTCACACGCAGCAAATGCTCCAGTCAATGATCTTAAACTTTTATGTCTTTTGGAGGATTACCATAATGTTGATTGTAGTATTGCAAGGGCTGCTATTGGTAAAATGAGAAGACATCTTTGGTATCTTAGTGAAGATCTAATACCATTGGCATTTTATTCGCAACTTGTCAACCTAGAAGAAAAACAAAAAATGCTGAATAATCTTCTACATAAAGAACCTTTGAAAGGTGATGGAAGACGTTTCGAGTGGAAAGGATCCTTCAAAAATATGCGAATTGAAGAGTTTGTGACAAAACGATCGAAAAATTTCTTTGAAGCTCTGAAACTTCCTTTTCCAGCTTTAGGATGGGAAGATATCACAGGAACAGTTGCTAGCATAAAAGTTGTGAACGACATAGCATAGCAGAAAGAGCAGTATCGCTAGCAACTGATTTTAGCTCAATGCTTACCACAGAAGAAGACGACAAACAATTTCTTTTTCAAGTAGTGGAGTACCACAGGAGTTCAGTTGGTCATCCGTGTAAAAAGGCATTAAAATAGTTTCAGCTTTTGATAATATCAATAAATAATAACCTTTATCATATACTAATTACTTCTTATCCTGTTGGTTACATCTAAAAAAAAAGAAAACTTTTCATGGATATCTGAACCAATGTCATTTACTAACTACTTTTTATTCTGTTGTTTACATTTGAAAAAAAGAGGACTTTCCATGGATTTTCATACTTTTTGAGCTGTGGGTAAATAAGAATTTCTGAATCTAAAACTTTGCTCAAATGTTTTTTACGTATAGGAGACATAATTCAAACAGTGTTTCACAAAAAATGAAAACTTTTCATTTTTTGGAACACCCTACTATCCAACCTTGAGTTATTTGTTTTCTCTATGAATCAGATATCCTTTCATCAATTCCTGTAATGTGCCTGGTAGACTACATCATTTTTCAAATGAAAAGCCTATTCCACCCCCTAACATTTTTGGATTTTTTTAAACTAGTGTATATTCGATGGTTGTAGGTAAAAATGCCCCCGAAATAAATGCCCCCAATTAAAAAGTAGGAAAAAATGCCCCTTAATTTTTGATTTTCAGGATTTTTTTTAATTATATAAATATTTTTATTTGGTACCGTTTTGAAAGGCTAAATTTTTAAAATTTCTTAATCTATAGGGTTTTTTCTTTATAAAGTTCTTGAAAACAATAGCAAAGGTGCAGATTTGTGGGAATGTGTTCTTAAAATCAGTTAAAATACAAATTATATTTAGAAAGTGTTCAGATACACACAAAGTCCCAAAATATTTGCTGTTTTATAAATTTTTTTTGTATTTAAAAAATTGTCGTATGCTGAGTTTTTTAGTTTACTTTAATTAAATTTTAAATGTTTTAGATGAAAAGTTAACTTTTTTTTTACAAAAAATCTTTATTTGACATATCATTTTTTAAAATTTTAATTAATAATTTTTTGTGTTGAGGCATTTTTTCCTAATTTTAAATTGGGGGCATTTTTTTCGGGGTCATTTTTACCGGGGGCATTTTTTCCTACTTTTTAATTCGGGGCATTTTTTCTGCGCACTATATTCGATATGCAAATTTAATTAATATATTTTCGCTGGAAGTATAGTATTTAAATTCACCAATTTTGTAAAAAAAAATATAAAGTAGTCTTATAAATTTAGGACTTTAGGTGTGAGTACACTCTATTTTAAAGGATTGCTTGAATATTTGGTCTCCCGTGGTATTTCCAGACCACCAATTTTGAAAATTGCAAGAAAAAAATTTCGCCCCCCAATAATTTTGAAGATGTGCGCCCCTGTGGTGATATATGGTTTAGTGGTGAGTTATTTGTTTTTAAATACACACAAAACATATAAATAATTTCAACCAATCAGAATGCTTCAAGCGACACTCACACTACAGATATATGAACTCATCACACCATATAAAAACACACACAAAACATATATAAATAATTTCAACCAATCAGAATGCTTCCAGCGACACACACACACACACTTGCTTATTATAATATAGATAGATATAACATTACTCTGGATGCATATGCAAATTTTGTATCTGCATCACTATTTTTCGTTAGTGCGTAGAGGTGTGGTGCAGTGGCGTAGCCAGAGGGGGACAGTGCCCCCCCCCCCCCCCCAAATAATTTTTTTTCCAATTTGGTTGCCCCCCCCTAAATTCCTTGCATGCCCCCCCCCCCCCCCCCCCAACTTCCATTTTTTGGCTACGCCACTGGTGTGGTATATACTTACTATGGTAATAGCTAAGCGTTTCTTTGATAAAAGTAATATATAGCCAAAGGATCTAGAGGTGCAAGTGCTGATGAGTAGTGAAATGCTGAGTTAAACCTTAGTTTTACATTAATAACTAAAAAACTAAAAAAAAAATCCGAACAAATTTGAAGATATGCAATATACATAACTATAGTAACATATCTACTTTAATATTTTTTAGCAAATGACCTACGATAAAAGTGGTGATTATATCGTCCTATATATATATATATCATTTTTATTTGACGTTTAATATCTTTTTCAAAAGTTGTTTAAATTTTTTAAAATTTTGATATATATGGTTCCATTTTTATATCTTAACAGCTATGCAAAGTTTGGTCAGTTTACATTTTGTTGAAAAAAAGTTATAAGCTATCAAATTTTTTTCAAAAATATATATAAGAGCCTGGCTCTCGCTTCTTCCGCATATAAAATGCATCAGAAGCTTTGCCAAGCTATCAATATCTACTAATTTATTAATAAATTAATATTTGAACGCCCATCTAATACCGAGATAAGAATAGTGCTAGCGTATCATCTAAGTGTCGTAAGAGGCATCTGAAAGATGGCGGCCTATCCCATCAATCAGGCAACAATTAAATCCTCACATGATACCGGGTCTACAGACGGATAATACTTCTTTTTCGAGGGAGACCTAAACTACAGAAACGGGACACAAAACATTCAACACATGATCCAAATGACCATTCTCTGCCCTTCTTTTCATCGAGTGATTTATCAGTTCAAATGGAAAAAGATAGAATCGCCTTTATTCTTGTATTTCCATCCCTAAATCTGATCTCCTTTCATCTGAAAGGTCGCTAAGAACTCAAATAAACAGTGAATGAAATTTAGGCAAGATATTTATTAGTCACTCTTAAACTTTTATACACCATACTTCTGTAAACAAGGATTTCATGGTTTAAAAGCGTTGTGGAAAAGAGTAATCGATATTGGAAAAAGACCTCGCGCAAAAAAAGAATAAATTGTTCACTTCAAACAACAACTAAACACTTTTCCCTTAAGAAATTGATGATTGCTCAAAATCAGACTTCTTTTTTCAACACCTTTCAGATTTTATGGGTTCGAAAAATTACAAATCTTCGAATGATTCAGAAGAAATAATATTTAAAAAAGTGTTTCTAACTTCATAAAAATAATTTGTGTTTGCAATAAGCGTCTTAACTCACTAGAGTATTGTTACTTTTTTTTCAAAACCAACTTCAACTCAAAAATTCTTTATAAGAAGCTGTCTGATAGAAAATATTTAAGATCTCGGAAAAATTTTAAAAAATACCCATGTTCCCTAAATTTTTTATCAGCTGGAAGATATATAGGTGATTATAATATTAAGTTTAATTTGAAGGATTATTAGGTTATATGGGTTTATTTTTAATCACCCTTTTGTTTTTCGTATTTTTCGAAATAATATTTATAATAACATTTTAAATTATTGTATCTGTTATTGTTATAAATTTTTCACTGAAAACAGCGATTTTTTTTTAATTTTAAGGTTAAATATATTTTTGTACTTTTTAGAAATAATAAATAGAAAAATTATAATTTTCAAGGATTCAGACTAAGTATTATGTATTTAAATAATTATGATATAAAAATGAAGATGGGATATATTTATTGTATTTCCTTAAAATCAAGTATGATAAAATTCTGATTTTCATTAAAAAAAGGATACATTTTTAAAACGTTCATATTTTTAATATCTTTTTTTGTGAATTTTTTTATAGATTTTTTGGTTATTTTTATATCAAATTTGTTGAATAAAACAGACAAAAGGAAACAATTATAGAAAGAAAAAAAAGAATGGGAAATCGCTTTTGCTTCCCTACACAAACAAAATGCACTTCTAATTAATAAAGTCATAACTTCAGAATTTTTGCAATTTTTATTTTGCGTTTTCATATTGCTAAGTCATATGCATCTTTATTTTAAAGCCTGAATTTATAACAAGTAAGGCTTTTTTGGTTATGTAGCCAGGCAAAAGCATTTTTCATTCTTCTATTTTTACTTTCAACAATTTTTTACTAGATATTCTGGATTATGAGAACGTTTGCAACTATCTGGCATTTCCGAAATCAAAGTGTTCATGTTTTTGATTAGAAACATTGTAGATTGCCATTATAATTAAAAATAATTTTCTAATAGTTTCGGTTTTGTTATTGATATATGTATTATACTAAACACTTTGAAATGTGATTTAATCGAAACGAAACTCCTATTTATTTATAAAGTTTTCAATTTATCGCTAAATAACTAAGCGTCTATTTTAAATACAGTCTTAAAAATTTATTTTTTATACTGTTTTAAGCTTGTAACGTTTTTATATCTATAATTAATGATAAAAAATCCCTAGTTGATTGAAAAACGTCAGTCAAAATTTTGATTGGATATAAAATTCTGTACCTCATTGGTCAATACGGATAAAAAATACTTGGAAATGTCAATTAAATTAGTGATGTATGCTTGAAAATCAGGTTTTTCCAAAAAAACATTTTTCAATTTTGCGATTGGGGATACAATTCTATACTCCTTTCGCCAATACTGATAAAAAATACCTAGAAGTGTAAATTGAATTATTGATATATGCTTGAAAATCAAGTTTTTCCAAAAAATCCTTTTCAATTTTTTTTCCTGAAATCGCTATATATTGATTATATAGTACAAATATATTTTTTAATATATTTTGGCTTATTCTACTTTCTCCAATCATGTTGAGTATAAAATATTTATTTAAAAAAACGTATTATAAAATCTTTTGAAGATTAGTATGAGCGAAGGAAGCAACCTGAAAACTAATTGAAAAGGAAACGTGTTATCAAAAGAAATAATTTAAAAAAATAAATATGTATCTTGACTAAATAGAAGATCTACCATGTTCCAATGAACTAGGAAGTGGTGTAATCATTTAATATTGGGTGCTTCAAAAAGATCTTGACCGTGAAAAAGAAGTTCCTCTTTTGTAAATGAAAAATATTTAAATCTATAGCTTTTCGGCTAAGATTACAATTATCATTTCACTAAGATGGGTAAGAAATCTGAAAATTTTGAATGGGTCAGAGTTATCAAAACTGTTCCAGATGCGAATATGTGGGGATTTAGTCACTATCAAGATAATTTTAAATTTAAATTGAATTTGTACATCGTTTTCCTTTTGCGTGAAAGGGAGTCTTTTAGATGAAGAAGGTAAAAAACTTTTTATAATTGAACAATGAAAACACTACGAATAATTTCATCAGAAAAAAAATTTGAACAGGGATCGGTTGACAAATATTCAGAATGAATATCTCTTCATATCACCTTAAAATAAAATACAAGATACAGATAAAAAAAGCCTAAGATCACCAAGAAGATTCTTTAATCAGGATGCTTTGAGAGAGGAAAAACTGTGTTCAAATTAAATCCTACTAATTACCTATTCTCACTCTTAATTTCTTCTAAAAGCATATGACATCCCTTGTTTTCTCAAAATATCCGATTGAAATTCCGTAACCCAGCTTTTCGCAATGATTTTATAAGTTTTAAAGAAAATTATTTTTGAATTGTTTTATTCTCTAACATTCTCTTTAATACCTTCGTTTGATTGCTAAGAAATAGAATAAATATCTAAATGTTCTCAAGTCTGACCCGCAACCTTTTTCCCTTTTGATTTGATCTAAATGCATATTTGATTTATTACACTGAAGAAAATCTTTCAACCTCAAGTGGTGAAGTAGAGGTACAAATGTAAGAAAAATCTCTAGGAATCCTCGGGGTTCTAAAATTCAAGCCAAAAATTCAAATGTCCTCAGAAGGTATGGAAACTTTTTTTTACACCTGAACTAATAAAAAAAATTGGCGAAACGCAAGGGTATATCAAATATAAAATAAAAACATAAAGAATAATCCATTTGAGCAGCTTGAAAAGTGTTATTCCACCTTGACAATCAACGTATTCGTGAGATATATTGCTGCTTTGAACTGGTTCGGCCTCTTTAAAGATCAAAGAGTTCCTTATGATGATGTTTTATAAACCTCTTATAAGTTCACCATTTGTAAAAAGTAATTTGGCAAAAAGCGAAATTAAATATTATACTTGATTTCTTCCATTTGATGATCTAGTTCTGAGGGCAACTAGAGACGTTAGAATAAAAGCTGTTTGTCTTTTGAATAATCATTTTTACAAAGTTTGCAACAAAGTATATTTTATTTTATTTCTGGAAGGTTTTTATGTGTATTTAATTATATATGTGTAAAGGCTCTAATCGTGTTATCGGCTACTATTTTTCAGATAATGGAATGTAAGGGACTATGTATGTGTTGATGAACAATTGCTAAAATATCGCGGAAATTGCCCCGTCCCTAGCAAGTCAGGAGAGCATGGAATCAAATTTTACCATTTGAATGACGCTAACAGTTTTTATATTCTTTCTATTCAAATATATTATTCACCACATCCCACGAAAAATTACTTTATTGGAGAATCTATTTTAAAAAGATTATGCGAAAACGATAAAATTCAAAAGGGTGTTGGTATTGTCGTGGACAGATTTTTACTCGTCATGCTGTTCGAAACTTCAAGGCTGTTTTATAATGTCAAGCTAGCACTATACAAATATTCAACTTTTAGATCATAAAAAGCCTGAGTCAATGCTTATGTACAATAAGTACACGCGTTACGAAGATAACGCAAGTACTCTACGAACCGTACCAGTTTTAGATTGGCAATGACCGTTTTTTCCAACTACAGTGAAACCCCTTTTTAAGGAACACTTTTGGAACTTTGCGAAAACGTTCCTTAAAATGCGATGGCGTGAATTTTCAGACTGACTTAGAAAGTTGTATGGAATAATGAACACAATTTGAAGGATAAACACAATTTATTAAAATATTTATTTATTCTTAATCAGTATTATTCAATATCAATCATGTACATGTTGCATAAAATAGTTTTATGCAAATCTATTTTCTTTTGGGCTTTTTTCTATGATATTTTTTTTCTCTGTATTGGACACTTTGCCAATTGCATTTGAGTTAAAGTGATGGAAACGTTTTAGTATTGTCAATACTTTTATCACTTGTTCCTCTTCCCATTCCTACATATCAAAAACATGAACTTGAAAATTTGTCTCTACATCAACATATTCTTCAGCATAATATCTTTCAGTTTCAAGCAGGTGTGTCAGGTTTATCATTAGAGGTTCGAGTTCTTCACCAAACTTTTCTTTTTTCTGGTCTTCAAATCCTTCAACAAATTTAAAGCCACATCTTGAGAAACACTTTTTTTTTATCGTTTCTGGTGTAATATCTGCCCAAGCTTGAGCTATCCATTGGATAGCATCCATAACATTTATTCCATTTACAATTATTTGACAGGTGTCAGCGGTGGAAATTTTGGCAATCAGATGTCTCAGCAGCCTCTTTCGATAGCCCTGATCCATGGGTTGCAAATCTGAAGTATAATTTTCCGAAAAAAACTTTACTTCAGCATAAGGTAGTTGGATGTTATAATGACTTGGGGCATTATCAACAAACAGTGAAATCTTTCTTATCTTCCCTTTCATACTCTTGTTTAGGTCTTTAAGCCATACCTCAAACAACTGGGCATCCAGGCCTTTCTGCTGTGACGCCAATCTACATGGAGAGTTGCATAGTCTTTAACATTTCTGAAACATAAAGGTTTTTTGGAATAGTCAATAACCAGCGGCTTTAATTTCTCCGTTCCTGACATGTTTGTAGCAAGAAAAACTGGCAAACGTTCCTTGTGAAGTTTTGTCCCATGACTAGTGTCTCCCTTCTGTACAAGAGACTTTTTAGGTAACGCCTTGTAAAACAAGCATGTCTCATCGTAATTAAAAATATTATCAGCACTGTACTCATCAGTGAGGGAGTCAATTCTTAGTTTCCACGTGGACCCAATGTTCTGATCCACACCCGCACTTTTACCACTTAGCACTTTGAAATTAATGTTGTTTTTTGTACGGAATCTATCCAGCCATTTAACGCTTTGAAATCATTAAAACACAATCCTTTAGCTATTGCCGAGGCTTTTTCTTGCAAAATGGGGCCAAAAATTGGGATATTCTTGGCTCTTGCGACAATAAACTTTTTATCATTTTATCTCTAATTATCATTAGATTTTGATGTCTTCAATCTTTTTGCTGAAGGATTGAAATTGTCATCAGCCAAACACTCTAATGTTTTTTGTTTTTTAGAATTCTGTTGATAACACCAACTGATATGCCAAATTTTGGGATATTCTTGGCTCTTGCGACAATAAACTTTTTATCTTTTTATCTCTAATTATCATTAGATTTTGATGTCTTCAATCTTTTTGCTGAAGGATTGAAATTGTCATCAGCCAAACACTCTAATGTTTTTTGTTTTTTAGAATTCTGTTGATAACACCAACTGATATGCCAAATTTTGGGATATTCTTGGCTCTTGCGACAATAAACTTTTTATCTTTTTATCTCTAATTATCATTAGATTTTGATGTCTTCAATCTTTTTGCTGAAGGATTGAAATTGTCATCAGCCAAACACTCTAATGTTTTTTGTTTTTTAGAATTCTGTTGATAACACCAACTGATATGCCAAATGTTGGGATATTCTTGGCTCTTGCGACAATAAACTTTTTATCTTTTTATCTCTAATTATCATTAGATTTTGATGTCTTCAATCTTTTTGCTGAAGGATTGAAATTGTCATCAGCCAAACACTCTAATGTTTTTTGTTTTTTAGAATTCTGTTGATAACACCAACTGATATGCCAAATTTTGGGATATTCTTGGCTCTTGCGACAATAAACTTTTTATCTTTTTATCTCTAATTATCATTAGATTTTGATGTCTTCAATCTTTTTGCTGAAGGATTGAAATTGTCATCAGCCAAACACTCTAATGTTTTTTGTTTTTTAGAATTCTGTTGATAACACCAACTGATATGCCAAATTTTGGGATATTCTTGGCTCTTGCGACAATAAACTTTTTATCTTTTTATCTCTAATTATCATTAGATTTTGATGTCTTCAATCTTTTTGCTGAAGGATTGAAATTGTCATCAGCCAAACACTCTAATGTTTTTTGTTTTTTAGAATTCTGTTGATAACACCAACTGATATGCCAAATTTTGGGATATTCTTGGCTCTTGCGACAATAAACTTTTTATCTTTTTATCTCTAATTATCATTAGATTTTGATGTCTTCAATCTTTTTGCTGAAGGATTGAAATTGTCATCAGCCAAACACTCTAATGTTTTTTGTTTTTTAGAATTCTGTTGATAACACCAACTGATATGCCAAATTTTGGGATATTCTTGGCTCTTGCGACAATAAACTTTTTATCTTTTTATCTCTAATTATCATTAGATTTTGATGTCTTCAATCTTTTTGCTGAAGGATTGAAATTGTCATCAGCCAAACACTCTAATGTTTTTTGTTTTTTAGAATTCTGTTGATAACACCAACTGATATGCCAAATTTTGGGATATTCTTGGCTCTTGCGACAATAAACTTTTTATCTTTTTATCTCTAATTATCATTAGATTTTGATGTCTTCAATCTTTTTGCTGAAGGATTGAAATTGTCATCAGCCAAACACTCTAATGTTTTTTGTTTTTTAGAATTCTGTTGATAACACCAACTGATATGCCAAATTTTGGGATATTCTTGGCTCTTGCGACAATAAACTTTTTATCTTTTTATCTCTAATTATCATTAGATTTTGATGTCTTCAATCTTTTTGCTGAAGGATTGAAATTGTCATCAGCCAAACACTCTAATGTTTTTTGTTTTTTAGAATTCTGTTGATAACACCAACTGATATGCCAAATTTTGGGATATTCTTGGCTCTTGCGACAATAAACTTTTTATCTTTTTATCTCTAATTATCATTAGATTTTGATGTCTTCAATCTTTTTGCTGAAGGATTGTAATTGTCATCAGCCAAACAGTCTAATGTTTTTTGTTTTTTAGAATTCTGTTGATAACACCAACTGATATGCCAAATTTTGGGATATTCTTGGCTCTTGCGACAATAAACTTTTTATCTTTTTATCTCTAATTATCATTAGATTTTGATGTCTTCAATCTTTTTGCTGAAGGATTGAAATTGTCATCAGCCAAACACTCTAATGTTTTTTGTTTTTTAGAATTCTGTTGATAACACCAACTGATATGCCAAATTTTGGGATATTCTTTGCTCTTGCGACAATAAACTTTTTATCTTTTTATCTCTAATTATCATTAGATTTTGATGTCTTCAATCTTTTTGCTGAAGGATTGAAATTGTCATCAGCCAAACACTCTAATGTTTTTTGTTTTTTAGAATTCTGTTGATAACACCAACTGATATGCCAAATTTTGGGATATTCTTGGCTCTTGCGACAATAAACTTTTTATCTTTTTATCTCTAATTATCATTAGATTTTGATGTCTTCAATCTTTTTGCTGAAGGATTGAAATTGTCATCAGCCAAACACTCTAATGTTTTTTGTTTTTTAGAATTCTGTTGATAACACCAACTGATATGCCAAATTTTGGGATATTCTTGGCTCTTGCGACAATAAACTTTTTATCTTTTTATCTCTAATTATCATTAGATTTTGATGTCTTCAATCTTTTTGCTGAAGGATTGAAATTGTCATCAGCCAAACACTCTAATGTTTTTTGTTTTTTAGAATTCTTTTGATAACACCAACTGATATGCCAAATTTTGGGATATTCTTGGCTCTTGCGACAATAAACTTTTTATCTTTTTATCTCTAATTATCATTAGATTTTGATGTCTTCAATCTTTTTGCTGAAGGATTGAAATTGTCATCAGCCAAACACTCTAATGTTTTTTGTTTTTTAGAATTCTGTTGATAACACCAACTGATATGCCAAATTTTGGGATATTCTTGGCTCTTGCGACAATAAACTTTTTATCTTTTTATCTCTAATTATCATTAGATTTTGATGTCTTCAATCTTTTTGCTGAAGGATTGAAATTGTCATCAGCCAAACACTCTAATGTTTTTTGTTTTTTAGAATTCTGTTGATAACACCAACTGATATGCCAAATTTTCGGATATTCTTGGCTCTTGCGACAATAAACTTTTTATCTTTTTATCTCTAATTATCATTAGACTTTGATGTCTTCAATCTTTTTGCTGAAGGATTGTAATTGTCATCAGCCAAACAGTCTAATGTTTTTTGTTTTTTAGAATTCTGTTGATAACACCAACTGATATGCCAAATTTTGCCGCTACATTTCTTTGTCTCGAACCTTCGCTTTCTTTAAGAACTTTTAACTTTTCAGAAAAAGAAAAAGTTTTCCGTGATTTAGACATCTTGAAAGTGGAAAGGTAAAAAAAACAATACTAGAGTAAAATATGCTAGCGTATGAGTAAAGTAATTATGATTGATAATAAAATATTGTGTATTGCTTATAATTAATGAAAGGTACAAAACAATGAAGAAATAAAACAATACTGAAGAGAAATATGCTTGCGTATTTATGAGTAAAGACAGTATATTATGAATGATTGATGATATGTTCCTTAGTGAGGAGCAAAATATTGAAATAGAACAATATCAAAGGGAGATATGCTTGCGTATTTATTAGTAAAGATAGTAATATTGTGAATATGATTCATGATAAATCTATATAGTGTGTTCCTTAATGGGAGGGTCAACAATAAAAAAGTGTCATCTGGGAATTGAAAAAGCGTTCATTGTTCATAGAAGAGGAGTGTTCTAGGAGGGGCTCACACTTACAATAGTCAGCGATCAAATCTTAGATTTGTTTAGGGTTAATAGTGGAGCTAAGATTGAGTAGGAATGGTATTTTTATGGCAGGTGAGCCACCTCGTTTTGCTTTAGACGCATATCATCCCACAAAACTCGATGACAAATAAATACACAAAAAGCACTCTAGAGATTTTGCCTATGAACACATCGTTTTGAAAGTGTAAAAAGGTAAAAAAAAAAAAAAGAGCGTGTCTCGATCATGTGCTAGCAAATGAGCAGTGCATTGGCTCCTGGTACCGAGTTTGCAAAAAAAACTTCTTTTTGAACAGGTTTAAGAGCGGAAGCAAAAGTACCTTTGGTTATGTGGTAGGCTTCCTCGGGGTTTTCCGCCTTTTTGACTTTCAACGTCGAGTTTATCCAAGTGAAATCGATGCCTTGAACTTGGGAAAAACGAAGAGAACTCAATATAACATCTTTCAGCTTCACCTAAAGAAATAAACATATGTAGGTAATAGGAATATTTCACGATTTTCCGAACCGATTTTTTTACTTTTTGCATTCAAAGTCAAATTACTATTAGATTAAAAAAGATTTTTACAAGCTATAACATGTTAACCTACCTCATTTCTGTAGCGCTATCACGTGGTGCAAGTGAAATGACCTGAGAGTGAGTTCATTGACCCGTACCCGAACTTAATTTTTATCATATTTTCAATTCTCACGAGATGTTTGAATAATTTTGAAAAAAATTCAAGTGAGTTAAAGTACTTTTATAAATAAATGATTTTCTCCGAATTTGAAAGAAAACTTTATGCGAAATTTTTTTTAAAAAACATTATAAACCATGCCTATCTTAAAAAGTATCCTCTTACCAACATTTTTCAATTATTTTTGGTTTAAAAAAAATTCAAAAAACATTTTTATAAGGCCTTGAACAATATCCACAATTTTGCTATTTTTTACTATGTTTTGGCGTGTAAAATGAAGAATTAAATATTTTTTTCAATTTTTTTTTGCACATTCATAAAATATATCTAATATTTAAACACACTACGGTGAAAAATTTCAAAAAATAGGTTTTATTTTAAATAAAAAAAAAAATTTTTTTGAAGCTCTATAACTTTTTTTCCTTAAAAGTTATTATAAAACGGCAAATCATTGCAAAATGTTAAAAGTTATTTTACTTTTTGTAGATTTTTGTAGCTTACACCAATTTAGCTTTTAAACTATTTTTGAATGATGCTGAAAAAGAAGTAATGTGATCTTAATTTATTGTTTGATTTTTGTTTGCACAATTTTATCTTTATTTTATACCTTTTTGAGAGTCTAACTAACTTACACTTATTCTTATACACTAAAAAGAATGACAAAATTCTAATACCAAATTTTCTAACTTTAGTTCTATTTTACATTTTTGATAGAAATTACCTCAGAAAAGTTATGTAATTTGGATGTGTTTTTTAAATTTATTTTTCTCAATAAAACATTCTTTAATTTTTTAGGAAGATTATTTATCGTTAATTGATATCTTTACCCCTTATCTACACATAATTTGGAGATGATGCGCATCTATTGAAGTGAGAAAGAAGGAGCTATATATAAGTCCTCATTCCCTTGACTGACGTTAAGCTTAATAGGACGGGGGTTAGAGTTTACATTAAGCTTAATTAAGAATGAAATAGAATAGACAAGAGAGGGGTAGGAATTGAGAAAAATTTGTTGTCTTTTTTGGAAGACGCTTGAAAGTCCGCCCATCCATTAATTTTAAGGATGTGCACCCCTGAATCAATCACATTTTTTTCATATAAACATGTTAGGGTGTCTAGTAAACTCTTTTCCTTCAGACTACATTCACTCATTAAAACTCCCCAACCTTCAGTTATTTGTTTTCAGTTGTTTTCTCTATCAATCAAATATCCTTTGATCAATTCCTGTAATGTGCCTTATTCACTACTTCATTTTCAAATGAAAAGCCTATTCGCCCCAAACAATTTTGGATTTTTTTAAACTAGTGTATATGCGATATGCAAATTTTATTAAAATATTTTCGCTGGAAGTATAGTATTTAAATTTCACCAATTTTGTAAAAAAAATATAAAGTAGTCTTATAAATGTAGGACTTTAGGTATGCGCTGAATACACTCTATTTTAAAGGATTGCTTGAATATTTGGTTTCCCGTGGTATTTCCAGACAAGTAATTTTGAAAATTGCAACAAAAAAAATCACCCCCAATAATTTTGAGGATGTGCGCCCCTGAGTTAAAAGTTATAATTTAATTAAAACTAACTCTATTTTAAAGTATATAATTTATTTATAATTATTTTTTTGAAATGTAGTAAATTTTTAGTTAGGGGGAGGAGGGGGGGGGGGGAGATAACTAATAAGTACCCTTTTTTTATATTCTTTCCTTTAATTTAATTCTAATGATAATCGAATTTGCTAATTCCTTTCTTTATTTTAATTTATAATAATTAAAGGTCTTTTAGATTTTATGTATCAAGTTATCATATCTTGATCTTTACTTCTACTAATGATCTATCTGAGGATATCAATGATCTTTACGGGGGTACTAATGATCTTTACGGTGGTAACAAGGATCTTTGGGGGGGGTAGCAATGTCCTTTATCGGAGTACCAATGATCTTTACGGAGGGTATCAATAATCTTTACGGGGGTGCCAATGATCTTTGAGGGTACCAAGATCTTTTCAGGTACCAATGCTCTTTACGGGTTCCATGAGGGTATCTAGAATCACAGTACCAATGATTTTTGAAGGGAACTGGGTTAAAGGTACCAAATGATCTTTAACAAGACCTAGAATCACGGGAGTACCAATGATCTTTCACAGGACCTAGAATCACGGGCGTACCAATGATTTTTAACGGAACCTAGAATCACAGAGGTACCAATCATTTTTAACAGGACCTAGAATAACGGGGGTACCAATGATCTTTAACAGGACCTATAATCACAGTACCAAGGATCTTTAAGAAGACCTAGGATCACGGGGGTACCAAGGATCTTTAACAGGAACTAGAAACACGGGGGTACCAATGATCTTTAACAGGATCTAGAATCACAGTACCAATGATCTTTAACTTGACCTAGAATTATTGGGACCAAGAATCCAATGTCTCGAGCGAAGTGAGAGACAAAACAGGCTTTTCCTAGTCATAATAATAAAAACAAAATGACAAAATTTTTGTTACAAAGTACTTTACCTGATAAATATGTCTTTCTATAGTTGCGTCAATAACTTGATAGCGTTTTGGAGTGTATACCTTCGTGTTGTATTTGCCATGGCTGAGGCTGGAGCAGAATGAGGACAAAGATTCTGTCCCTTCTTCATCTCCATGCACTAAAATCTAAAGAATATCACAAGAGGTGCTAAACGAAACTTTACATCACAATACGGTAGTTTAATAAGTATTTAGCACTCCTCAGACACTAATTACTCCCGGGTCTTTTTCAATTTAAATCATACAAAATATTTTAGTTTGTAGTCCAGCCATAAAAAAACTAAATTTTTCTGTAATTTTCATCTTTTTTTTTATCTCACGGCACAGATATTTCGGAAAATATATGAGATCTATAAAATTGTAAATATACGGTTTACTTGCTTGATGTTGTTTAATCATGTTTTTGAACGGGGTGGAATATTTCACCAGCATAGCGCTTTAATGTTATTCCAATACTTGAACACAAGGCCTGGTCTTCTTTTTTAATGTGTTCATCAGAAAAACAAGCATCGTCATACAGGCATGCATTTAAAAATGACAGAAAGACTTTAATTGATTTTGTTGTGATATTCAGGTGTTCTTTTTTAGGAAAGTGAAACGAAGAAAAACTTGGTGAGAAATGGTTTAATTTCGTTCATGTCTTGTTAAAACCGTCTTAGCGGCTCGCTCCGCTCTTATGTCGAAACAGTTTGGTTTAGTCTTTAGTTCAGGAAGACATTGAACGTGAATAAATCGTTGAGAAACGCGAAAGTTATGCGCATTTAAATATTTCACTAGTATTTGACTAAGAACTCTAGCTAGAAAGAAACTCTATGAAAGTAAATTTGTAAACAGCCAAGCGCATGCATAAAATGGTAACTTGCAAGAAATATAAATCTTGCTTTAAAGATGTACGATCGAATTTAGTTAGAAAATATAACTTATTTATACTACTCATGTTACATAAGCATAGGGATCAATAATTCACACCATAAAATAAAATCATTAACTTTGAACAAAATGATAATTCTTTTGTTAACACAATTCACAATGCTATAATGAGTAACTGAAATAAAGATAAATGTAAAATGAATGATTCACATAACAACTCAATTACATTTTAGTTAATCATTACGTCCTCATTTCAAATATGTAGTCCATTCTTTTCGGAAAAAGTTTTAGTTTATATTCCTTAGTTCAAATTTATTTTAAAATAGGTTTTTTTTATGAATATAATTAGTGATGTTCATTGTTTAAAAGTTTTCTACCTTTTTCATCTAAAAGATTCTCTTTCATGCAAAAGGAAAAAGATGGACAAATTCAATTTAAATTAAAAAATATCTTGATAGTGACTAAATTCTCACATATTGGCATCTGTGCTATTTTTGATAACTCTGACCTATTGTAAATTTTCAGTTTTCCTACCATTCTAAGTTAAATGATAATTGTAATCCTAGATGATAAGCTATAGATTTAAAGATTTTTCATTTGTAAAAGAGGAACTTCTTTTTTCAGTCAAAAACTTTTTTGAAGCACCCAATATTAGATCATTACACCACTTCCTAGTTCATTTGAACACGGTAGATCTTCTTGATTAAGACTTATAGGTATTTTCACATCCTAAATGTAATAAATGAGTCCAGAAATGAAACCAGCATGAACGATTTAGTATAAAACATATATTTTATGTAAAATTTGAAGGGATGTTTTTGGAGACAATTTTTCGAAGTAAACCGCAAATTTGATTATCCCTTATGGTTATTTTCAAATCTTAAATGTAAAAAATGAGTCCAGAAATGAAACCAGCATGGCCGATTAGTATAGCACATATATTTTATGTAAAATTTGAAGGAATGTTTTTGGAGGCAATTTTTAGAAGTAAACCGCAAATTTGATTAACACTTATAGGTATTTACTAATCCTAAATGTAAAAAACGAGTCCAGAAATGAAACCTGCATTGCTGATTTAGTATGAAAACATATATTTTATGTAAAATTTGAAGGAATATTTTATTAGATATATTTCTGATTAATCAAAATTTTGATTGACATTTTTTAAAGGATCTTTAACTTAAAAAAAATTAAATAATATATCTTACTTTATGATTATGGAAAAAAAATAAATATATAAAGTGTTATGTGTTCAAAACTGTATATAATTATAAATTTTCAAGGTAGTATATAATCAGGGTCGCACATCCGAGAGGGGGCGAAAAGCCTATTCGCCCTCCCCCCCCCCCCCCCCCCAAATAATTTTGGATTTTTTTAAACTAGTGTATTTGCGTTATGCAAATTTAATTAATATATTTTCGCTGGAAGTTTAGTTTTTAAATTTCATAAATTTTGTAAAAAAAAAATTTAAGTAGTCTTATAAATTCACGCTTGCGCTGTATACATTTTATTTTAAAGGATTGCTTGAATTTTAGATCTTCCGTGGTATTTTTAGACCAGTCATCATCATCCATTTGTCTCCAGGAGGAGAACAAGGTCTTATATCCCGGCTAGCCAGGGTCGACCTTTTTCATTTTTTGCAGCGTCGTCTCCATTGCTTTCTAAGTTGTGCATCTTCCAGAGAGAGTCCCTTTTTCTCTATATCTGCTTTCACCACCTCTTCTCATGATTTCTTCGGGCGCCCTTTCTTCGCTTTTCCAGTCACAACTTCGTCTCTCACCCTCCTAGGCAAACTTTGTTCATCAAAATTCTAATATTCATCCAACGCAGTTTTTGCTTCTCGAGATATCCATTTATATCTTCAACTTCTGACATTTTCCTGAGAACAGCATTTGGACTTTGTCTAAGAGCGTTGATTTTTTCATTACCCAACATTCACACCTATAACTCATAACATTTCTTAAATATATGTCGTTGATTATTTTTCCAAGCGAGTCTTATCCGTGATGTCACATATTTTACATCTCCATCTCTGCTAAGTACGTCTCTTAAGTACCCAAATTCTTTTACATTAATTTTGTCTCCTCCAAATATGACCGTATTTTCATTTTCTTCATCAATTTTCTCTCATTTTAACTACAACAAACAAAATTTTTAACCTTTATAAGCGCACCAAGCACACCTGAACATCTTTTATGGACCCACATCTTGCATAAACTACACTGAATGGCATTTCTCATAACTCTTTTCCCGCATTTTGCACATGGATCGATATTACTAATAACGTCATCTAAACATCGAGATTTAAATTTCATTCCTTTCGTTTTTGAAAGGTTTATCTTCAATCCTTTGCTACTCAGTGCTTCTCTCCAACAAACATATCCTTTTCCAACGTCGTCCCAACTGCTTCCAACAATCACCAAATCATCTGCATAGAGAAACTCTCTCTTACGCTTTTCAACATCATCAGAAAGTACATCCATAACAATTGCAAAAAGTATTGGGCTAAGCACAGATCCCTATGGACACCGACTTCAACTTTGAACCACTCTTATATTTGTCCTTCAACTTGCACTAGTTTTTGCATCGCTGTACATTTCCATTATTGCTTTTACTTCGCACTCTGGCACGCCTTTTTTTTCTCAAAGCCGACCAAATTACTTCTCTTGGAACGCAATCAAAAGCTTTCTCAAGGTCGACAAATACAACGTACAATTCCTTATCCACTTTTTTGTCTTTTTCAATATTGCCTTACTGCAAAAATTGCATGGATCGTGCTTTTACCTGGCATGAAACCCATTTGAATTTCATTTCCAGACCAGTAATTTTAAAAATTGAAAAAAAAAATTCGCCCCAATAATTTTGAGAATGTGCGCCCCTGTATATAATATAGAACCTAAGTTATAAGGTTAACTACAGATAATGTCAAAATTTTGCTGAAAAATTTTGATTTTTGATTTTGAGTGACGGTTTTTGACATAAAAGGGTCATTCAACTACCATGAAAATGGTATCAAAAGATGCAGCTAGCAATTTTAGGAAAAGTCACGAATTTGAAGGGATATGATTCAGCCAATTGTGTACAATTAATTTTTTAGTGAAGGGAGGGTAGGGTTAAAGGGGGGAAACTTGCCAGAATAAATTGGAATGCTAGAGAGTGGTATGAAATAATATATCTTACCTGAAATCATTTGCTAACTCCCAAATAATGACAAATTATTCTGATAACGAAATACAATTGATTGAAAATAAAAGAAACCAAATCTTCTTTATCATTCTCAAGGTGTTGAAAGAAGTGTGGAATAAGTATCGAAAGCATCATTTTCAGTATATAAATTTGAAAACCGTCATAAATCTATTTGGAGAAAGTTGTTGAGCATATCTAATCGCCCTTCTTTCATATCAAAAGGCCATTACTTTCAAACTTATGACATTTTATATGATTAGAGACTTTTATACTGTTAGTATTTTGTTCTTTTCCTATATGAACTCTCTATATATTTTCAATTCATAATTCTAAATATGTATTCAATTTAAAATAAAATTTGGCAAAAATGTTTTGCTAAAATTATTTAATTTTTGTTGAGTATCTTTTCTACCAATAATAGATTCATGTTGCGATTTGAAAAAAAATATATGAAATCGACCAACCGTAATGTATATATGGGTTTCTTTAGTCTCATGGGGTTGAAAAGCGTTCACACATAAACAAAGCAAAACAAATTTGAAATCTTCATTCCATTTGTGTTATCACGCCACCAATCTTGAATACACCATCAATTGAAGAATCAATAATGTATATTCCTATTTTCTCAACTGTGGTTTCTTCATATGCGCCATTTTTGCAAACTTTCGATCCATTTTGTCTTATATTCAATGAACCAATCAACAATGATACCAAAAAGTTAAGGGGGCATTTTGCATTGAATAAAAATTAATAACTATTTTATTTAATAATAATTATAAACACTCAATGTTAGTTGAAAATTGAAAAAAAATGTTTTAATGTTTTACTACTATTTATTTTAATGGAATGATATTTTAAAGGACGCATTTTGCAATCTTGTTATCTCCGACAATTTAGTAAAAACAAATAGAGCTTTATTCAAATATATTTAACATTGTATTAATGGTAAGTAACTGACGCCAGAGACAACAAAATTAAGGTATCAATGTTTGAAAATACTTTTATAAATTAAAAATAATTAGAAATCAATATTTGAGATGATTTACTTTTAGGCAAATTTATGTTATAACTTCAACCCTTCTAAAACTAAGATGTAAAAATAATAAAATATTTAAATTTGAAATTAATGTATATATTTTTTTAATTAGGCTTAATGAAGTTACTTTTAACACTCTACTAATTCTTTTTAATATTACTAGATAATTAAAAATTGATTATTCGATCCTTTCAAAAACGCAATGATTTTTACACCGTTGTCATACGGTTGTTATTATATCATATAATACACGGAGCTAATTTTATTTTAAATAAGCATCAAATTAAATAATTCACAAGAAATTAGAGGTGAAGGTTAAAAATATTTTTAATTTAAATGAGAACATTTATAATAGTTTGTCGCGTATCTTCCTTCTTTTTTACGTTAAGAAGATATCTGGTTGTCTCCTGTGTCCAACCTCTTGAGGTTTTGGAAGATCAGAGGTCTGGCAATACCTCCGGGGAGACAACTTGTCGAACTTATTATATATTAAATGTATAAATCGTAAAATGATAAAAAAAAAAAACATACTTAAAATAAAAATTTCAAAAAATATTTTACATACATATTGAAAGCACCATTTCAAAAATTCTACATAAAAGTTCAAAACACTTAACTTTGAAATTGCAGTTTTATTTCATGAAAACTATAATCTATATGATTGGTTGAAATGTTATTACTATGTATGCGAGCTTCTCACGATCCAAACCACGTTTTCTTGTTGTGGGTATATAAGGGCGGGCACAGACAGGCTCTTCATTATATTTCTCTCGTTTTTCAAGTTACTGCCACCCATCCCGCCCAGTGAAAGTCGCAAGATTCTTCGACAAAGAACAGGGGTCCCCTGAAGAAAAGATGCAAGGTCCTTGCAAAAATCCTAGGATTCTTCATAAAGCAAGAAATATATAAATAAAATAAAAAAATTTAAATAAATTTTAAATTAATTATTTTAAATTATAAAAGCGCTGCAAAAAAAAAGTAAAGCTGGAATTTTAGGTAACTTGAAAAACAGTGCAGTTAGCAGCAGATTGCACCCAAACTGGGCGCGAAATCTGAAGGTTGCCTTTTTCTTCCAGCTAATGGCCTTTGCGCGTGGCGATCTGATCGGTGCCAGAAGGGCGGTCGAGAGTCGAGAGCCTATCTCCATGGCATTATCGCTTCTGGCAGGCTTGCCTCGTGGGAATCTCGCAAGGTTCTTTTTCGTCTTTTCCATGAAGAACCTCTATGTTTCCAAGACGAAGTTGAGACATTGTTTGGAATCCAAATAGATGGTGCAGTCCCAAATTTCCATCGTGTGCTCCTTGTTTATGGTACGGATCCTGGACGGTTCGTCCGTTGGGTTATCTTCTGATTTTGTCTATTCCAGGTTTATCCTGAGTGTGTCCGTCCATTTGCTTGTTGATTCCAACCATAGGAGCAGCATGGCTTGTCGAGGGGAGATGCTACACAATTTTCTGATGCATCCAATGGCTGCCATAGAGTCTGAGGTGATCCTCCTAGCTAGTCAAAGGTAGTATGCTATGAGGATGGCGAGGAGCTCCAGGTCTGTGATGTGCCATTTGCTTTATTGGATTCCGATGGTCCATTTCTTGCCATTTGCCACAATTCGTAGTCCTGTGAGACAGACGTCTACGTGAAACACGTTTTTCGCCTTTGCGGTATCCGCCAGGCTCCATGGATTAGGAATGTGTCCGTGATGTACGCCATGGCGAGCTGGACCAGCTGATTGTGTTCTTTGGCGCTTTCCCAATTGTACAAGGCTGAGATGATACGGAATCTTTCTGGTAAGGTAGCTGCGTAGTAATTGAGGACCCCCATTACCTTTTGCTTCCAGCCTTCCACATGGTGAGCCACCAGGAATGCGAAAAGAGCCTTTAGGAGGATTTCTTTTTTATCTTCTGGAACTCCCATCCTCTTAGTGTCGAGCTCGATGCAGGTTCAAAGGAAGCTGATGCGTTGAGCTGGGAAAAGCGCTGATTTTTCCTTGTTGATTTGTACCCCGCATTCTTCTTCTTCCAAGAATTGTATGAGAGCTAGGGTGACTTTGCTCGTTGCTTCCTTGCTGGGAACCAGTATCAGGAAGTCATCGAGGTAATGGATGAAGCGGAATCCGATTTCCCCTTGGGACTGAAGACGGGCTTTGAATGTTCAAAAGAGTTGGGACATAATTCCTTGGAGCACCGCTGGGCTGAAGCACGCTCCCATAGGGAGACAAGTGATTTGACACAAAAACAGCTTCTCAAGGTTAGTTCGATCCTAATGCCATAAAAGGCATCGGATAAGTCGAGCTCAGCTGGGGGTTGATCTACGGGAGTAGGAACGGGGCCGTTAGCTTAATGGCGGGGGTGGCGAATAATTCACGCGTAAAGCTGAAATTCGCTACTAGTCGGGTTTTCCCATTTGCCTTTGGGACTAGGAAGTACGGAGACGTAATTCTGGGTTTCATTGCCCTTTCTAAGATGCATTCTTTGATCCTCTTTGGGAGAACCTCCCCTTTTAAGAAGGCTTGCTGTTCCTTCGGGGCCGCGAATATCTGGAGAGGGTTGCGAATTTCGTATTCGTTATCAGTCTGGGATGGTAGCCTCGTGCCAGAATTCTGGCTGTTTTTTGGTGCAATAAATCTCGTGGTGCATCCTTATTTTTATACACCAATTTATAACACATAATGCTTTTTTGATTATGTAGGGAGGCAAAGCGATTTTTCATTCTTCTATTTTTTACTTTCTATAGTTGTTTCTTGTTGTCTGTTTTATTCAACAAATTTGATATAAAAATTTTGAACTTGAATTTTGATTATAAAATTCTAATAACCTGTACAGTTGAACGTGGGTATTACAAAAGTTATTACCTATATTTTTGCAATTTGCACGATTTTAAATAATATATTTGTCAATAATCAAATAATCAAAAAAAAATTCTGTAATCAAAGAATCAAAATATTTAAAAAAAAAACAAAAAATATTTATTCTTTTTAAATATATCGTTGGGTCCCATTTTTAGTTTCCTATATGCATGATTTAATAAAAATGTTAAGAGCTTTTTATTTTATTTTTTTCAAAAAGGCTACACTGCAGTAAAAGACTAGTATTTTTAAAGATATTTATGTAAAGTTAGAGAAACTAAAAGATAGGACAGGTGTCATGAATAAACAAAATAAAACAGAAGGTATATAAATCAAGTAAATGTTAGTTAAAAGCAACGTAAAGCTACATGAACATCGCAACATGCGCAAAGCTTCCAAACAAAAAATGTTAAGGGTATTTTTAAAAGATTTGGCTGATAAAAGAGATATAAAAAAGTCGCCAAATTAGGAAAAAAGTAAGTACCACTTGTTTAGGCTTTATTTGAGATATTATTTTTTTAACGGATTCTCCATCAGATTTTCCTTCGAAGTCGATGAAGTGAATTTTGGCTTTGATATTAACGTTGCGTGAAAATGAAATGCACTTGGTTGGAACTTCTTCAACACCTGACAAAAAAATTAAACATAGACGTAATCATGTCTTCGCGGTAAAGAAAAGAGTACTTTTTGCATCATTTTCTTTACTCTCCACATCAGACAAGATTGCAAAATCTTTGTTTGCATTGACATCTTTTTTTTCAAAGTCAAAAGGCCTGCAAAACATAAGGAGCTTATGGACTAGTATTACTATTTTAGTTAAATACATCGAACATCAAAACGTTAGTTTATAGGAAGTCTTTCAAAGAAGACGTCCACACTAGAGAGAATATTTTGAAAAAAACTTATAATAAAGGAGTACTTAAAATAAAGTAATTTTTTGTGTAGGGTAAATAAATAATGATAAAATTTTGTCATAACGGAATTTATTTGGGAAACTTGAGCAGCTATTCCAAAAAGGAACACAAGATTTCGTTGAGAAACAAAACGAAATTTTGTCGATAGTTATCAAACATAAAATTTTCAATATTTTATGTTAAATTTATATAGTGAGTAAATATATTTGGCTTTTGACAATATCATATTTTCATTGTCGACAATCAAAAAATTCATATTTTTTGGTTTAAGATAAAACCTTGCTTATATCAACTATAAAATTAATTGTTTATATTTTGATCAAATTCCTCCCAGTTCCTGAAAAAAACTTGATTAGATTGTCGGAAAAATTTTCTGCTTCTTTGAACTAATTTAAAATTTTTATATTTAAGTATGTTAATTTATATATTAAAAATAAATTTTTTGACTCTTCGGAAAATCTCATTTTTATAAAATGGCAAATCTATTGTTTTTGTCGCAACTATAAAAGTGAAAATTCTATGTTATGTATATTGAATTTAAAACTTTAATAAACTTGTTTAGATATCAAGAAATGTTTTTCCATTTTTGACAGAACATAATTGTTTCTTTCATTTTTTATCCGACCCAGTTATTTTAAGAAACTTGAATTACAGTGGTTAAAATGGAAATTGTAAATTCTTATGAAAAATATCATTTATCGTGATGAGACACTTCTTGGCATGACACTTGCAAGTTTAAAAAGGTTGGTTTATTTTCTTATAAAAATATTATTATTCTTAGTTAGTTGACTATTTAGTAAATTAACGAAATACTTATTTTTGCTGTCAACGAAACTTCGTGAAATTATTTTGAAGGACGACTTACGTGCCTTTTTTGGTCCATCGCATTAATGAAATGAGAATGTTTACAGTTGTGCACACAACTGTAATAAAAGCGTTGGCACTAATACAAAAAACACTCATCTCAAACAAAATATTAAAGAAAAAGTCGTGACGTTTATTGATTCATACAACGATGGAATGTAGTTCCCTGATATCTTAAGGGGGAATTGAGTGTTGGTGTTCAGAGTCAGATTGCTAGAAAGTTCGCGACGAAGAGTAGTTGCACAGCAGAGCGTGCTTGTAGTGGTCATAAATGGTTGAAACAAATTTCTGGGGCAAGTCATTTTTAGAATGAATAAAAGCGCATAATGTAGTGAGAAGTTCTTTGACTATGCTTTCTCAAAAAACAATAAAATATGCAATAAATGTGCGACGCATCCTCTACGGCCATGCTTATAACCTATCATGTATCTTCTGTATACTCTTTCACTGCGTCACTAATGTACAAATAGCAAATATAGCCAAGCGGTACTATATTTTTATAATTGTTATATTCAAAAATAAATTAAAAATCGCTTTTTATACTTTCCTAACAATCCAAGTTTTACATTGCATAATCTCAATTTTTTCATCAACACTGTCACAAAATAATATGAAATGGTGATTTTATATCTGTTATGTTTGATTACATATTGATTAGGTTTCATTCATCCCAAACTTTGCAGTGACTTATAATTTGCATACTAGGTAATAAACCATTTGAAGTTTAAGGTAAGAAAACCTGATTAGTTCTCCATACTCATCCCATTTAAGACGCTCGTCGTGATAAGGAAAGATTGGATAAGCTTTTCTAAGAGAAGCTCTGACTTCACTTGCTATTACGCACTCGTTTTCCAAAATCTAGAAAGTAATAAAATATAATAAAATATTTGTATAATAATGTCTACAATATATGTCTACTCAACCTCTCAATCTTTTAAAATTTCTGATACTCAACCTTTTCGATGATTGCTTTTCTTACCACCACTGGGCCACAAAGTATATATTATATGAAAAATTTGTATGTATATATGAATGGAATAATTCAATTAGAATAAAAGTATTAATAAAAAGGTAAAAGTAAATAAGCAAGACAATAAAACTTTTATTATACATGTCAAAAGTACAATATCAAATGTTTTGTAAAATTTTTCTAGTGCTTTTGCTTTAAATATTTGATTGATGTCTGCATTAATGTTTGAATTTTGTATCACCAGAATGATGAACAAATGTTTGTAGGTTGTTTATAATAATATATATGTATTAAATCTCCAACCTGTATATTACGATGATTCATCTCCAACCTGTATACTACGATGATTCATCTCCAACCTGTATTCTACGATGATTCATCTCCAACATGTATTCTACGATGTTTCATCTCCAACCTGTATACTAGGATGTTTCATCTTCAACCTGTATACTAAGATGATTCATCTCCAACCTTTATACTAAGATGATTCATCTCCAACCTGTATACTACGATGATTCATCTTCAACCTGTATACTACGATGATTCATCTCCAACCTGTATACTACGATGATTCATCTCCAACCTGTATACTACGATGATTCATCTCCAACCTTTATACTAAGATGATTCATCTCCAACCTGTATACTACGATGATTCATCTCCAACCTGTATTCTACGATGATTCATCTCCAACATGTATTCTACGATGTTTCATCTCCAACCTGTATACTAGGATGTTTCATCTTCAACCTGTATACTAAGATGATTCATCTCCAACCTTTATACTAAGATGATTCATCTCCAACCTGTATACTACGATGATTCATCTTCAACCTGTATACTACGATGATTCATCTCCAACCTGTATACTACGATGATTCATCTCCAACCTGTATACTACGATGGTTTCTATTCCATGTACAAATAACTAGGGAGACAATGTTTAACTTTCTGTTCACATTCTCCTAGATGTAAGATTTGATATATCTCATTCGGGGAGACGATGCTACATAAGTTATTACCTATATACATTATACCTGTATACTACGATGGTTCATCTCCAACCTGTATACCGTGATAATTCATCTCCAACCTATCAGCTCATATTTTGCTAGATGTAAGATTTGATATACCTCATTCGGGGAGAGGATGTTAGATAAGTTATTAATTTTTTCACGATATTAAATAATATATTTTATCAAATAATCAAAATAAAATTCTGTAATCAAAGAATCGAAAAATATTCTTTAAAAAATCAAAAAATATAAAACTTTCTGTTCACATTTTGCTAGATGTAAGATTTGATATACCTCATTCGGGGAGATGATACTACATAAGTTATTACCTGTATACTACGATGGTTCATCTCCAACCTGTATACCGCGATGATTCATCTCCAACCTATCAGTTCATATTTTGCTAGATGTAAAATTTGATATACATCATTCGGGGAGAGGATGTTAGATAAGTTATTACATATATTTTTGCAATTTTTTCACGATAATATATTTTATCAAATAATCAAAATAAAATTCTGTAATCAAAGAATCGAAAAATATTCTTTAAAAAATCAAAAAATATTAAACTTCTGTTCATATTTTGCTACCTCATACGATGTTACAAAAGTTGATACCTTTAAATATGATATTTGTCAAATAATCAAAGAATCGAAAAATGTTAAAATCAAAAAATATTTATTCTTTTTAAATATATCGTTGGCTCCCCTTACTTTTAGTTTCGTATGTGCATAATTTGATAAAAATTAATTATTAAAGACTAGGTTTATCTTTCTATTTTAAAAGTAAGAGGAGCCAACGATATATTTAAAAAGAACAAATTATTTTTGATTTGAACATTTTTCGATTATTTGATAAATATAATATTTAAAATCGTGCAAATTGCATAATATAGGTATTAGCTTTTGTAACATCGTATGAGGTAGCAAAATATGAACAGAAAGTTTCATATTTTTTGATTTTTTAAAGAATATTTTTCGATTCTTTGATTACAGAATTTTATTTTTATTATTTGATAAAATATATTATTTAATATCGTGAAAAAATGCAAAAATATAGGTAATAACTTATCTAACATCCTCTCCCCGAATGAGGTATCAAATTTTACATCTAGCAAAATATGAACTAATATGTTGGAGATGAATCATCGCGGTATACAGGTTGGAGATGAACCATCGTAGTATACAGGTATATAGGTAATAACTTATGTAGCATCGTCTCCCCGAATGAGGTATATCAAATCTTACATCTAGCAAAATGTGAACAGAAAGTTGAACATTGTCTCCCTAGTCATTTGTACATGGAATAGAAACCATCGTAGTATACAGGTTGGAGATGAATCATCGTAGTATACAGGTTGGAGATGAATCATCTTAGTATACAAGTTGGAGATGAAACATCGTAGTATACAGGTTGGAGATGAAACATCGTAGTATACATGTTGGAGATGAATCATCGTAGAATACAGGTTGGAGATGAATCATCGTAGTATACAGGTTGGAGATAAATCATCGTAGTATACAGGTTGGAGATGAATCATCGTAATATACAGGTTGGAGATGAATCATCTTAGTATACAAGTTGGAGATGAATCATCGTAGTATACAGGTTGGAGATGAAACATCGTAGTATACAGGTTGGAGATGAATCATCGTAGTATACATGTTGGAGATGAATCATCGTAGAATACAGGTTGGAGATGAATCATCGTAGTATACAGGTTGGAGATGAATCATCGTAGTATACAGGTTGGAGATGAATCATCGTAATATACAGGTTGGAGATGAATCATCTTAGTATACAAGTTGGAGATGAAACATCGTAGTATACAGGTTGGAGATGAAACATCGTAGTATACATGTTGGAGATGAATCATCGTAGTATACAGGTTGGAGATGAATCATCGTAGTATACAGGTTGGAGATGAATCATCGTAGTATACAGGTTGGAGATGAATCATCGTAGTATACAGGTTGGAGATGAATCATCTTAGTATACAAGTTGGAGATGAAACATCGTAGTATACAGGTTGGAGATAAAACATCGTAGTATACATGTTGGAGATGAATCATCGTAGTATACAGGTTGGAGATGAATCATCGTAGTATACAGGTTGGAGATGAATCATCGTAGTATATAGTTTGGAGATGAATCATCGTAGTATACAGGTTGGAGATAACAATCAAGTTGTCTACCCGCGGTCAACCGTACAGGTTATGAGAATATATCATTACATAATAGAGAAAAGTTTCCTAAACTCTTCATACTGAAAAAAATATTTCTTCAAATATATTACTGAGCTAGAAGGTTGATGCAATCAGAATTACAAACAAGGTAATTTGACTTCATAAAATCGTGCAGTTATGGTACGATTGAGAGCTTACAATGAAAGTATAATCTCGAGTAATAATTGTGGTGTGTTCATTGTAAAAAAAAATTAAAAAGTAAATTTTTCCCATTTTTTAAGAAGAGTTTCCTAAAACTTCATATAGAAATAATATTTCTTCAATGTGTGTGCATGCGCATGTGTGTTAGATTCGAAAATTATAATTATTTTATAAAAACATAGAAATAAATTTAGGGTATTGTAAGGGAGTAGTTTATAAAGAGAAAAAACAATATAAATTCATGAGGTTACTTATTGAGAAAAATTGATTAAAACACATATTTTAATCTATTTATCTTATCTTTAGAAATTTATATGCAGTAAACAATAATAAAAATAATATTTATCCAAAACATATTTTTTTCGAGGAATCAAAGTGTAAATCAAACCCGCACTTAAATTTTGGAGAACTAATTCAAAAGTTATAAGTAAAAAACGAAGGTTAATTTATAAAAAAACCGAAAACTAAAAAGATTTTCTAAAAATCTAAAAATAAATTTTGGTTCTGATAGTAGAGTGATTTTATAATTGTCTTGGAAATTGTTACAAATTAAAGGTGAACATTTGTCAAAATGTAACAATATAAAAATCTACAAATTAATTTAAGGTATTGTAAGGAAGTAGTTTATAGTGAAAAAAGAATATAAATTCATGAGATTACTTATTGAGAAAAATTTATTAAAACACATAATTTGAATTTTTTTTGATATTTTTTTTCTTCGGTGAACACATCAATAAGCGTAATCCAAAATATTTTTTGTGGCATAGAAATTTTTATGCACTAAACAATAATAAAAATAATATTTATCTTTAAAAATAAAAAATAAAATTTCGGCAACTATTTTTAATCGTATACATTATGAACTAACTTAAAATTTTGACGAATAATCCAAAAGTTATAAGCAATATAAAAACGAAGATTAATTTATAAACTAAAGCTATTTTATAAAAATCTACAAATAAATTTAGGTTCTGATAGTAGAGTGGTTTTATAATTGTCTTGGAAATTGTTACAAATTAGGGGTGAAAATTTGTCAAAATTTAACAAGCTTTAGTTTGAAATTGCCAAATATAAAAAATATGCATACCTCATCTACTAATTTTAACCCTCGAAAGACCAAGTATGGCTTTTTACTCCATCCAAGTTTTCAAGTTTGTTTTTGGTCTATAAAAATATATGTAACCCAGCCAGTAAATATCATGTATTTTTGCGTTTATATATTACTAATTCAGTATGCCTATTTTCACTTTATCAGGTAACGTAAATTTTCTTACAGCGGAGTGCTTCTAAATACAGGTGTACAAAATGCTCAGCAGTGAAAAATAACCTTATTTTTTTCCAAAATTTATTTAAAAAAAGAAAGAATAAAAATTGTTTTCATTTTATGAAACATGTGAAAAAACCGAAGAATTTCGAATTTCAAAGTTAAAATATATCATTTCTTGGTGAAAATTCCAACAAAATTAACACCATCTAAACTAAAAAAAAATTTATGCTGAAAAGGTTTCAAAAATTTCATTTTCGTTTTTTATGAGGGACAACAATAGTTTATTCCACAGAGTTCCAGGTTACGTTGTATAAAAAATGCTAAACAAAATGTTTACGATTTGACTTTCATATTGGAAGATGACTTTTCAGAAGCCATGATTTATTTTCTTAGTAATCATCGTTACGGTAAAAAATGGGTGTAAAGGCATTTTCCACAAAAATAAAAAAACTTGAGAAACTGAACTGGAATAAAAAAAAATTTTAATTATATAAAATTTATTTCTAGATTAAACAAAAAAATGAGATTTATTGACATCTTGGACATACAAAACTCTTATGATTTTTACATATAAATCGATGACATATATCACATCTTCTTGTTCCTCTTGTCATAGGTTTGCAATTTTGATCTGAACAAAATTCTCGGGAAGAAGAAATACTGGATTGTCTATAGCATGTGTATTCTCGCAACATTTTATTTGCTGTGTCTACCCCTCCTTTATATTTGTTATAAAGAACAATTATTTCTGGCTTTTTTCGGTGTCCTAGCGTTATTATGTCCCCTAAATGTTAACTGGACAAGCAATAAACGACTTTAAAATTTTTCCTTGTATGTTTTTGAGGTATATAAGCAGTCAGTGATTTTTCTGGCTAAGGTTTGCTACAATGCATGTAGCATGCATGCGCATACACCTTTAAAAGTTAATACAGTATGTACGGAAATTCAAATTGGTGGCCAAACTGCGTATAGCGCCCACCCGTCCATAGCGGTCGCTTTTTTGTTTCCCTTGAGTGGTCACTATAGACAGGTTTTACTTATATAAAGCTTCAAAATAATTCAATCAAAACTTTTAATTTTAAAGGAATAAAAAATGTTTGCTCAGAGAAGAGATATATTAAAAAGTCTAAAAAATCGTATTCTTTTTGCCAAAAAATAAGATTAGATAACCCTAAAAAAATCTTCTATTCTTAATTGGGGTGGATTAGAAAATATACTATGATTCATTTTTAACACTCTAACATTTAATTATAGTACGACTACAGCATAGAGATAATTAAAAATAGCATCTCTATTCCTTTTCAAAAACACGAGGATTTTTACGCAGTTGTCTTCTTAATTTCAAATAAAATACGGGGCAATTATAGAATATTATAAATTTTAATGCACAACAAAATATAGGCATATCGTACAAATATGTAGTTGAATCAGTATTTAAAAAGACAATGACATTTGACCCCTTGTCTCCCTATTTTTATCATATCAAATCAAACAGGAAGCAAAATTTATCTAAAATAAGTATCAAATTAAAACTACGGGAAAGTGTATCTCTACTGTAGTAAAAAATTTCCTATCAAAAAATCTGCCCTCAATAATGTGTTATTAAATACATTTTTAAAAAACAAGGATTTTTATCCCGTTGTCTCCCATTTTATTATTTTAAATCAAGCACGGCGCAAACTTTATTATAAAAAGGTATCAAATTAATGAAAGGTCCCCTTATGTTAGCCACTACGTGGTCATGTAAAATATATCATGACCTATGAAGATTTAAAATTCATCGTTAAAATAACTTTAATGCAAAAGTTTGCCACTTACCAATTTTAATTTCGATATGAGATAGCACCGGTGTGCGGTTTCTTCACCGCACATTCTTGATACAAATATAACAAATACTTTTCGTTAAAAAACGGCAAAGTTGTATTTCGCAAATACTTATATGCAATGTATTCTGAAGGCCCATAAAAATGCTTTAAATTGGTATATAGAATGATGCATTTGGTTGACAAATCAAATCTTCAATCTTCTTATGCCAACATTCAACGGAGTTATTGGTTCTTCGTAAATCGTTTGAAACTCTCTCGTGAACTGACCACAAATCAATTTCATATAATGCCTTTCTTCTTCTTCCCCTCTGAACGATTCCAAGCCATGTAGCTTCAAAATATTGTAAAAATTCTCATAATGTTTCATCGGTTTCTTCAACAAAAGACTCCATTAACTTATTGAACAGAGCACAAACATCACAAGGAGGAACAAATGCGAGAGCCTGTATTTGCTTTATAATAAAAGCATTACTGCGCTCATTATACCATGTCTGCAATCCTAAGGTTTGGATTTTTCTCCACAAACACTTCCGAAAAAATTATCTTCATTTGGTTGATGGCCGAGCTTTCAAAATCAGCAGTAATGGAAACAGGATCTAATTGCTCTTCATACAAAAACTTAAAAATAATAGAATAAGTAGTCTCATCTTTGTTTTCGGTAATGCAGTATACTAACGGTAAAGTCATATTTTGATCAATAAGACCATGAATGGTATATAGTTGTTTTCCATTAGGAGCCGCTTTGAAAGTTCCATCACAGAACCATCTTCTCTTAGACTTCATGTTGAGATTCTGTGTTGTTGAATATATTTTTACACTATTTTCATCAAATAATAAGAATGGCTCTCCCCTTGTTGTTATAGTCAAGTGTTCACCTCTAGAAGTTGAATTGCAAACTCTCCTTATTGTCTGAGCTAAAGATTCTTTTTTTGGAAGCTTTCCCACTATGGATACTGGAACATCGTTTGTGCACTGATTTATTATAGATGATTGAATTTCTTCACAAAGATGAGAACGAATTTTTATCTTATGTATAACTTTTATAACATCTATATGAAAACCTTCTGCTGTTGTGAATATTCTGTAGTTTTGCAAATTGTTTCACCTTGCGTCATTGCTGTCGTTACATTATTTGTCGTTTTTCAGATTTCCAATAAATTCGTTCATTAATCACTTTATCTATCACGTATGCATAGCCTTCATGTAGCAGTTTCTTTCCACCCATTTGAGTCTTGATTATTTCCATTATGATGGGTTTGGTAGAATTGAAATTTATAGAAACTTTTAAATCTTGAAGGAAGTTAATTGGTGAATAAATTTATAACAGACTGAAAAATAAATGTAAATAATGATAGATAAATAAATAAATAAATAGATACTGTATTTTCTCTCTCATTATCATTTATCGTTTATCATTTATCTTCCCCCTGTCTTTAACATTTATCATTGTCTGTTCGATACATTCTACTTTATTCTCTCTTTCATTATCATTTATCTTCCCCCTGTCTTTATCATTTATCATTGTCTGTTCGACACTTTGTCCATTCGACACTTTGTCTTTCAACACTCTTTATTTCTACACTATGTATTTCGACATTCTGTCCGAACACGGTGCGCTAACATCAATAACAAGAATGATAGCAGTGGAATGTGAGAGTATATATAAGAGTAGATATATATAAAGTATGACTACTGATGAGTGAAGAGGAAAAAACTCTAGGTGACTGTTAAGTTGTAAGTTTGGACCTTGTCTAGAAAAAAATAAAAAACTTTTTTCAAAAAAAAAAATATTTTAAGAACATTCCTTGTATAAAAGAATCCTTAGAGTAAAAACTTTTAAAAAAAATCCCTTTTGGTTTGGGCGCTATGCAAGTCCTATTACTTCAAGATTCCAAATTAAACTTTGTAGAGAATTTAGAGTTGTCTTTTTGATGCTTTGTGAACATGAAAAGGCAGTTTAAAATTGTTTTTTATATAGTTTGAGTACTTAGGTATCATAAAAAGTTCTATTTTTGAGAATAAAATTAAATAAAATTTTAAAGATTTTGATTAGAATAAAATTTTGAAAAAAATTATGATATTTTTTACATACCCACATAGTGAACAATGAGGCATTTTTATGTATTCTCCATTGAGGAAAACTAATAAATCACACAAGTAAGCAAAAAATTTTAATATTTAGCATCTGTGTGTTTAAAGGAGATGATATTAATTTTAAGGAGGCATACACTAAAGTTAGTTAGCATTTGTGTGTTTTGAAGAGTTGATATTAATTTTAAGGAGGCATAGAACAAGCTTAGAATTGTATTTGAAAAAATTAAAATTAAAATGCAAATGTCATACACTGCGTAGAGGAGCAAAAACACTTAAGCGCGTCTTTCTCAAGACATTATTCGATTCATTCTCTTCCTTCTTTGCAACAATTTCTTCCTCGTCTTCGTCATCATCGGCGAGTGAAAGAGCTGGAGATGTTTCAAAATAAAGCAGTGCCGAGCTAGAAAAAAGAAGAGGCTAAAAACAGGCAGTTGAAAGAAGAAAGTACGAGACCTGCCATTTTTTTCTTTCTTTTTCTTTGTTTTCTTAAAACAATTTTCTTCAAACTTTATCTTATTCAACGCTTCTTTTAATTCTTTGCCTTCAAGACGAACGCGCTTACGGAACTAAAAACAGACATAAATAGGATAGCTCATTTCTAAGAGTTAATTGCCAAGTAACAAAGGAGAACGACATAAGCCAAAGTGCCACTTTGTTGAATGAATTATTAAAACATATTTATCTGTTTTGCAAAAGTAATGACGGATATGTAAACTCATCTTTTCGCAAAAGCATAATTACCAAAAATATCAAAGTTAAAATGAAAAAATAGAGAGAGAAAAACGTTTTGTAAAAACTTTAACTCTTTCGAAATTAAAAAGAAAACTTTTTCAAAAAAAATGAAAAAGAGTTTCGTAGTTCACTTTTCAAAGACAAAAAAGAATCACATAAATATCATAATCAAGTAAAATACTGTCTTTGTAAAGTACAAAACAGGTCATCGTCTTAGACCAATTCTTAACTTTAGATGGTCTCATACTTTTATTTTTCGAAATTTAATGCCGCAATTTTCAATATCCCGTAACAATAGAGTTTCAAAATATAAGAGTTATCTTACTACTTAAGATTCAGAAAAGTAAAAAGTGTTTTCTAATGATACCTCTTATAATGTTTTTGTTATTGACGAAAAATTTCAAGAATTGTTAGAAGCAAAATCAATCGATTTATTCCATTTTTTTTTCTTCAGATCTTTTGGAATTGATAAAAAATGAAAGTGAAAATTATGCAAGCGAAAAGACAACTTTACTTTCTCTTTTATTACTTTTCACGAAATTATAGTTTTATTGGTATTTTTCTTTATTCTGGATATCATTGTCTTCCGTCTATCAAATATTTTGGTTTAGATAAAGATATGAATTTTAGTTTATTAGAAAAGTTATGAACACATAGATTTCAGGAAATTAAAAGGTATCTTCAGTTCTGTGATAATAATACTATTGATTTGAAAAATTAAGTTGCCAAATTCGCCCTATTATCAATATTATGAAAAAAAATTAATCCAATATGGTTTTTCAAAAAAATCTTTGTATTGACGAACAAATTATTTTATATTTTGGAAAACAGGCCTTTGTCATGGCGAGCCAAGGTCGACCATGATCTTCGATCTTGAGATTGCTTTTCTTCATGTCCTCTTTAACGGCATCATCCCATCTTTTTTTCGGCCTGCCTCTCTTCGCTTGTCCAGTGATGCCTTCATTTCGTAATCTATTCGTCCATCTTTGTAGATCCATTCTCTCCAAGTGTCCAAGCCAACGCAGTCTATGCTCCTGCAAATGCTCCTCAATATCTTCCACGCATGTTATCTTTCTTGTCTTTAAATACAAGCCAATTAAATTTGAAATGAAAATGTGGAGGATAATAGCTTCATCAGATGTATTTCTTTTGAGTTAGATATTACTGGTAAAAACAACGACTGCAAATATAACGGCTCTAAGTAGTCCAACAGTTAACATCAATATATAACTTCTTTATAGACAATTATTTCACATCATTTTCTTTATTTCAAAAGCTACAAAGAAAAATCTTAATTGGATTGGAAGGTTAATCGAATAAATGGTTGTCCGTTGACAGACAAAAAGATTTTCAAAAAAACAGAAAGAGGAAGATTTGAAGTGTGTAATTTTGATGGTTGTAACTACTGTCAATGGAATGACAACAGACCAGTAGTCATGCTTCAAACTGCTAAGAGCAGAAAACAGATAAAACGAATTTAGAATTTAGAAGAAAAGAACTCTCATTCGTAGTTGCGTTTCTAGAACTTTGATTTATTTTTTTGAAAATTATGTAAAAAAAACTGCCTGCTTTTCTGTGAAAAATGTAATGTGTGTCTTCATTTACGTTAATTTCATTCCAAATAATGTTATTTTGGGCTTAAATCAAACAAAATAAATTTTTTACTTTTCACCATTTTTCGTAACAATTTTCCCAATTGGAAACATGTTAAAAAATTCTTACATCAAATTTTTTATTTATTTGTTTAACTATAATGTAAACAAAGTAAAAATGGCTGTAATAACCAAGTCCTGGTAGAATAGGAAATGAAAAAAAATTTTGACTGGAAAATTTTTAGATATTCAAACTAATTTATCATAATACCGTACAAACTATTTTCACGAAAATGGCCTAGGTTTTACTTTCTCGTATTTTAAAGAGTTCATATTTAAAATGTTAAAGAAAGAAGCTACTTTTAATTTATATTTATTGTTTCAAGAGCATAATAAACGTGCATCTGTTTATATTCTTAACCCGTTGAGGACCAGAATCTTGGAGAATAATCGTCTGTTTTTTTTTCCATTCATTTTGTATGTTTTACAGACGATTCTTATTTCTTGGTACACCGCTTTGACACTAATCCTCAAAGGGTTAAAAGAAGTTATATAATTAAGAATATTTTTTCATGAATAACTTTCGTACAGATGTAGATTAGAATAAGATTAAGAATTTGAAGAAAAATAAATTGATTTATTATATGCTAAAAAGACTTAATTTTCAATGAAAATTGACTAATTTTTTATTAAATATTAACAAAAAATATATTGTATTTTAAATATAGCACACTTAGCTATATCATGATGAGGCACCTTAAAAGTTAAAAGTACCCATTTTTCCTTTCACAAAAAGTTTGACCACCCTTGGATTATTACATCACATTATGTATTGTACTTAATAGGAAAATAAGTAAACTTTTATTCAAACAAGTTGAAAACTTTATTGAAGGAAATAATAGAAAAATAAGTAAAATCTTTTATTCAAACAAGTTGAAAACTTTTTTACTTATTTTCTTATTATATCCATCAACTTTTATTCATGACGTCTCCGCAACACTTTCTTTTCATTTATTGTACTTAACATAGAAAAAAGTGGCTGGTTTATTTAATTATAGCCAGATGACAAAGGCTTCTATATTATACATGAAAACTATTAAAATAAAAAAGAATCGGTTAACAAATACACAGTCAAACCGAATTATTCTAAAGAGCGAGTAATTATGTGAAACAAATTTAGAAAAGAAAATCTAAGAAATAAGTTGTTCTTATTCCCATATGATCTAATTTATTTCTAGGAATTTTGAAAAATGAGACGAATATAAAAAAATATAGAACTTACTTACATCTAAATTAAGAAATTCGGTTTTTGGAGAATCAATGAGTGTTCTTGTGAGAGTGCCTGGTGTTGTTCGGTACGTCAAAATTATTGTATTTTTAGGATCAGATGCCCAGATCATGAAAAGTTCTCGCGAAAAGCCGGCTTCTAATGCAGCAAGGCTTGAAAGAACAACCTACAAATAAAAATTTCGATTGAATCTTGTCAGAAAGAGAATCAAGAAGTCGTTTTTAAAGCATAAACAAAGAGCGAAAAATAAATCAACATTGACTCCTTTATATTAATTAACTTTTCAAAGTTTAGCAAGAGGAAAACAAACGTAATATTGAACCAAAATATAACCTACAACCAATATTCAAAAAAGTGGATAAGCTAACTTTAAAATGTATATATGTGCGCAAACAACTTTTTATAAGTATTTCAATATATGCAAATAAAGTGCTGAAGTGTCATTGTTCGAAACAAGGTAATTAAAAAGAAAGAAACAGGGAATAAAGTTTCAAACAATTAAATTTCAATAACAATTTTAATCTTGACATAAGCTGTCATCTTTTATTTTTTGACAGATTTGATTCATTTTTAAAATGAATATCACCACTAGATTCAGTATATTTGTAATATATATATCATATAAAAAATATATGTAAAAATCAACAGGAAGCTAAATATTTTTTTAAATAATATATTTGTCAAATAATTCACAGGCAAACATAAAAATTTTTTTTCGAAGTTGTCAGAATTTTTTTAACAAATAATTTTTATTCTATATTTATTTATTTTAAAAATAAAGTTTATTATATTCAATTCGCTCTAGTTTCAGAGCAATTGTCATTTTTGTAGAACCATATCAAATTTTTGTTGATAAAATTTCATATTTCTTATAAATCATATTTCTTAAAAAAAATCTGTCTTAAATATTGGTATTTTTTCTTTTCTGCTATAATTTTGATAAAATAAAAAGTTTTTTATTTTAGAATATATAAATTTTGAAAGATGTCAAGAAAATGTAAAAATTCTCCTGATATTTTTTGTTATATTTGTGGATACTAATCAAAGAAAAAATATATCATTTTTCGTAAAAAGAGTATATTTTGCATACTTTGGAGTTAAACTTGGAGATCAAGATAAATATTGGGCACCGCATAAAACATGCAAGTCTTGTGTTGAACAATTGAGACAATGGAGTAATGGAAGGAAAGAAAAATTAAATTTTGGTATTCCAATGATATGGAGGGAACCAAAAAATCATCATAATGATTGTTATTTTTGTTGCATCGACATCAAAGGGTTGAATAAATTAAAAAAAAAGGATTTGTTTACAACCCATTCCTCATGGTATTGAAATACCAATTCCAAAAGTTCCTGAAAACTTTAATTTGCATGATGAAGTAGAAGTGGAAGAAGAAACTTCAAGTGAAGAAAGTACTAGCGAAAATGATTTAGAAGCTGAATGTTAAAATCAAAATAAGTTTAATCAAGAAGAACTGAGTGATCTAATTAGAGATCTCAATCTAAGTAAAGAAAAGTCAGAAGTCTTAGCTTCACGCTTAAAAGAAAAGAATTGTTTAACAAAAAGCACGAAAATAACTTTTTACAGAACAAGAGAGAACTCACTGATAAAGTTTTTTACAGAGAATGAAAAACTAGTTTACTGTAACGATGTCAAAGATCTTCTACTTGCACTCAATACCACATACATACCTGAAGAATGGAGACTTTTCATTGATGGTTCTCTCAGAAGTTTGAAATGTGTTTTACTGCATAACTTAAATAAATTTCCTTCAATTCCACTGGGTTACTCAACAACATTGAAAGAAAATTATGAGAATGTACAGCTTTTTTTAAATTGCATCAACTACAATCAACATAACTGGTACTTATGTGTTGACTTCAAAATTATAAATTTTGTGTTGGGACAGCAATCTGGCTTCACGAAATTTCCTTGCTTTTACTGTCTTTGGGATAGTAGAGATAGGAAAAATCACTGGATACAAAAAGAATGGCCTCTTCGTGAACACTCAATTATGGGAAACAAAAACATAATAATAAAGCCTCTCGTTGAAAAAGAAAAGATTCTACTGCCTCCTCTCCACATTAAGTTGGGTTTAATGAAGCAGTTTGTGAGATCATTGGATAAAGAAGGAGAATGCTTTAAGTACATAGTTAACTCAAACCCCCGTGTTAGCATAGAAAAGTTGTTGGCAGGAGTTTTTGATGGACCGCAAATAAGAAAGTTAGTAAAATATGATGCATTTGTGAGATCTATGAACAAAGTTGAAGTGAATGCATGGCAAAGCTATGTTGAAGTTATCAACAACTTTCTAGGAAACAAAAAAGCTGAAAATTATTCAGAGATTGTGGAAAAAATGTTATAAGTTTCAGAAAGCTTGGTGCGAATATGAGTATTAAAATGCACTATTTACATAGTCACTTGGATAAATTTCCTGAAAATCTTGGACAAATGGGTGAAGAACAAGGTGAGAGCTTTCATCAGGGAATGAAGACAATGGAAGAAAGGTATCAAGGTAGGTGGGACAAAAACATGATGGCGGACTATTGTTGGGGTTTACAGCGCGAAGAATCAAAAGAATTTCACAGAAAAAAAAGAAAATTGAAATGTTTTTTTAAATAAAAAATATAATGTGTAAATGAATGTTTACTTACAGCAAAAACTTTAGAACTTTTAAAGTAGAGCCATTGATGATAAAAGAGTTACTTTTTTTATAATCAGAAGAACAAATATGTTTTAATTATGAAAAAAAAACCTTGGCAAAAAAAATTCGTTGCCTTGTGTCAAAATAAAATTCTGTAATCAAAGAATCGAAAAATATTCTTTAAAAAATCAAAAAATAGTAAATCTTTTTAAATATATCGTTGGCTCCGTTACTTTTAGTTTCCTATATTCATGAATTGATAAAAATGGTTAGAGAAACAATGTTTATCCTTCTATTCTAAAAGTAACGGGAGCCAACGCTATATTTAAAAAGAATAAATATTTTTTGAAATATTTTTCCATTTTTGATTACAGAATTTTATTTTGATTATTTGACAAATATATTATTTAATATCGTGAAAAAATTGAAAAAATAAACGTTATAACTTTTGAAACATCGTGTGAGGTATATCAAATCTTACATCTAGCAAAATATAAACAAAAAGTTTAATATTTTTTGATTCTTTGATTAGAGAATTATATTTTGATTATTTGACAAATAAATTATTTAAAATCGTGCAAATTCCAAAAATATAGGTATTAACTTTTAACATCGTCTCCCAGATTGAGGTACATCAAAGCTTACATCTAGCAAAATATGAACAGAAACCATCGTAGTATACAGGTTGGAGATGACAATCAAGTTGTCTACACGCGTTCAACCGTACAGGTTATAAGAATATATCATTATATAACAGAGAAGAGTTTCCTAAAACTGTTCATGCTGAAAAAATATTTCTTCAAATAATCTCGCATTATACACATGATACATGATAAAAAATATATTATTGGTGAAAATTAAGGGGTGCCCTGGTACGCGAGAACGGACGTTACTCGAAAATTCTCCAAATAGAAATAATCATATTAGTAAAATTGGCGAAAAATTCTGATAGTGTGAATAAAATTTGTGGTAAGCAATATAAAAGCCTATTTAAACATGTTGAAAACTTGCATTATACAGGTGTACTAAATTGATAACTTTGACTTGCGAAAATACAATATATACATAAAAAAATTTTAAACCAAAATATTTATGGTAAATTAAAGTTAATATAGTTATTCAGAATGATAAGAGAAATCTAAAAATGTATAATACTTGTATATTTATTGAATATATGTGAAGTCATAATTTTGAGCCCGTTTGAAAGGCCTGAAAAATCGAAAATTTAAAAATTAAAAAAAAAAAATTTTTAATGTATTCTCATAGAGTTTGATACGCTGATTCCAAAGATGTAATTTGTTTGAAATGAATCGAATGACTTCTATATTTTTTGCGGTCAAAGCTTCGCTCGAGACATTGGATTCTGTCCAGTTAAAGATCATTGGTACTGTGATTGTAGGTCCTGTTAAAAATCATTGCTATCCCCGTGATCCTAGGTCCTGTTAAAGATCATTGGTACCTCCGTCATTTTAGGTCCTGTTAAAGATCATTGGTACTGTGATTCTAGATCCTGTTAAAGATCATGGTAGCACCGTAACAAATTTCAAGATTGCAAATTAAACTTTGTAGAGAATATAGGGTTGTCTTTTTGATGATTTGTAAAGATGAAAAAACAGTTTAAAATTGGTTTTTTTATATAGTTTGAGCACTTAGGTATCATGAAAAGTTCTGTTTTTGAGAATAAAGTTAAACAAAACTTTAAAGATTTTGTTTAGAATGAAATTTTGAAAAATATCAAATATTTATAGGTTATGATATTTTTTACATAACCACATAGTGTGTAGAACTATGAGGCATTTTTATGTATGATCCATTATGGAAAACTAATAATTCACACAAAGTTACGAACAATTTTTTTTTTAATTATTTAGCATTTGCTAACATCCCAGCACATTGTTTTTATTAAAAGGTTCCAAAGGTTCCAGAAAATACAAAAGGTTCCAAAAAGGTTCTAACAAAAATCTTGAATAAATTTTTATTTAAAATAAAAGATAGAAAAATTATAATTCATTTAAACTATTTTTTTTAGAAATTGATCAATAAGTCCAGATTTTCGCGTGTTTATTTTTGAATTTAGTTGAATCAAATCAATATTTTTTTAAGTTCTTCATTTCTTTTAGTCTGAGTTGCTTTAAGAAAACTATATGCTAAATGAATAGAAGTTGGATTTTTAGAATGAATAGCATCTTCAAGTCTTTTTGAAGCTTTATCAAGTAAACTATTGGTAACTTTCTGAACGATTTCATATTCACAACTTTTTTCTTCGTAGTGCATTTCAATCTCCTCAATTTTAACTTTTTTTTACTTAAAAATTCGGCAGATTTCTTCTGATCTCTGTTTTGCACTTTCTTGTTTTCGCTTCTCAATTTTATTCTTTTTATCCATTTCCAAATTATCTTTATACTTTCGATAAGCACTTTTGCCTAAATTAAGAAGTTCGCGAGTTAAAGGAACAGCATAGGGTCTGTTATCAAAATACTGCAATCCGCTTCTCACAACCAAACGCGCATTCATAGATTTCAAAGACAAATTACTTTTATCATCAGTTAAAATTCTTTTTGAAATTGAAAACTGTCTTTCAACATCGGCGTTACCATGCGAAACGCATAAAGCAGCTTTAACTATGCTCATTAATACAGGATACTTGGGCATTCCGGAAGAAGTTTTGATTGAAAATATATACCTCCAATAAAAATCGACTCTATCTTTTGTATATTTTTCAGGAATAGTCTCAGTCTGCAAAACCTTCCATTCATCTATCAAAACTTCTGTATCAGCTTTTTGAGGCAAAATGCTAGCAAGTTTTTCAATGTCACTTAAACTAGAAAAATGCGATCTTCTATCTGGAGAAAGACAACGAAAGCACTTGATTAATTCATCGCACAATAGAGATGATTTTAATATGTAAAAGCAAGACTCCTTATAGAAAGAAAAACATTTTTTCATAAAATTCGTGACTATAATGAAATCAATACCCAGTTTATTTAATTTAATTTTAATTTCTTCACAAAATATCATTTTTTTTGGATCAATAAAAAAATTTTCTGATTCATTTTCAACAGAATTTAGAAACTTTTTTAAAATTTCTTTTATGGAGAAATTCTTTTCTATAGGGGTTTCTAAAATTCTGTTTGCTAATGTGATGGTTAGATTTATAATTTCTTCATAAATAAGATGAATTAATGGCTGAGTGTTCTGAAACTTTCTCTTAAATTTTTCAAAAACCTGTATTGCTGAATTAATAAAAAGACGTTCGACTTTGAGAGTTGGAGTATTCAGCTGTTCAACAATAAACTTGTAATAAAAATTTGATTTTGCGGACTTGCAATTATTTGGAAGGAAAACTAGAAAATATTTTTTAAGAACATCCCATTGTTCCAATATTTTTTTAACTGAAACACCAAGAGAAATCCATCGATTGTCAGTGTGCTTCTTTAGCTTTGATATTGGGTAGTTTAATTCTTCTTGTACTATGTGAAAATCCTCATAACGAGTAGGCCATCCTTTAAAGTATTTGTAAACAAAAGTTAAAAAAGAAGAAATTTTTTCATTCAAAGCCTTTATGCCTTTTGAAAACGCATTGTGAATTACATGCAACTGACATGTTCCAGCGTTAAAAAGAGCTTTTCCTCTACAAATTTTCACTGTTTCAAAGGGAAAAAACTTTTTTGTTAACATTGGGACCATCACTGAAAAGTGTAATAAAATTTTCAAACTTTAAATTGTTTGCGTTAACAACATTGATAATTGATTCTGATATAGTTTCACTTGGAGCATGGCCTAAATGCAAACTTTCTAGATGAAACGAACAAACCTGATGAAGAATGCTTGACCAAAATCTTATCATAATTTCTAGCTCTTTTTTATCTTCTAAGTTAGTTGTTTCATCATAAGAAATAACAAAACTTTTATTTTAAATATGGACCCAGTGCTTCTGTTAATAAATAGCTTGATTTAGTAGAGCCTAGTGAAAATTCTTTTGGTATTTTTCCTGGAAACATGTACTGTAAAGTTTCAGCTAAATCATTATTTGAACGTAATGAATAATTTGACAAAATACTTTTAAGCATCCAAATAAGTTCAGCTTTTGTTGCTTCATCTCGTTTGCAGAATAAGTATAATTTAGTCTGATTACAAGCGTTTTCAGGAATCGTAGAAGTAGATGCAACTTGATCTGATTTTGAAACAGTTTCTAAAGTGCATTGAAGAATATCTGAACGTTCCACAGTTGTTTTTTTTATGTTTTTCAGTGTTAGAGTGATTCATTATTCCTTGAATTCCTTTTTTCTTAATACTGATAGAAACTTTACAAATATTACAAAAGGCTTCTTCATCATTCTTCCGAATACACCAAAAATCAATTGTTTTACCAGATGCATCTTCTTTTTTGAGCCAGTCATTATTAAACTTAATATTGCGCCCCATTTAAAAAAATTTACTATCTAAACTGAAATCAAAATATAAAAAAATAAATCATTTAAAAATGTATGCAACATAAATTTAAATTGAAATTTTTTTATAATCAAAAACTTTTTTGGAAAATAATAAGATTATTAAAATTTTTCTATTTAAATCTTTCATCTACAAAAACTTCTTTAAATTTCCAAAGTATTTAGATCAATATTTAAACAAAAGCAACCTTAAAAATACAGTTAATTCGTTAAAAGCCCAATTACAAAAATAACAACTAGATAAATATATGCAAATATCAAAATTTTAAATAGAAACACAAGAAAATAAAATAAATCAACTTACATACTGATGTTAAGTATATAAAAAAGTAATTCCTGCAACATTTTTTCTGAGCAGTCTAACAAAAATAAAAAGCAATCAAGTTTGTTTTCAGATTGTAAAGGGAAATACCTTTACCTATTATGGCCCTTTTTGTAGTGTATCACATAACAAAGAGAAGAGTGTAATTAAATCAAAACACATACTTGAGAATATAAAAAAAATAATATAAGCAAGCAAGACATTGAGCAAAACTTTATTTCATTTTTATAAAAGTACTTCATAAAAAGTAAGTAAAGCCGAAAGTGTTTCGTCATTTAATCTGTTTCTTATTTTTGTCTTGAAGCATCCCATTGAAGAAAATACTCTTTCTGGTAGAGAAGATGTTGGCTTTATTGTTTTCAGGGCACTGTAAACTAGTTCCAGCTTTTCAGGTCTTTTTTTATATTCTTTAAAGAGAAAAAATTCTTTTTTGATAGAACTTAATAGTGTTTCATCATCATGTTCAAAACGTTGTTCATTTTGTGTTTCCCCATGATTTCATTCATTGATTTCATTTTTTTCTGTTTTACCCCGGGGCAACGGGGACGGGGTCCTCGGGGTGGATTCTCTAGTTGCACTTAGCTATAATTCAATTGTATTATGTGCGCATTCACTATTTTACAGTCAAAAACAAAAATAAAAAGGTTCTAAAGGTTCTAAAATTTAATAAAGGTTCCAAAAAAGTGAAAAAGGTTCCAAAGGTTCAAAAGGTTCTAAGCTGGGATGTCTGCATTTGTATGTTTAAACAGGAGATGGTATTAATTTTAAGAAGGCATACACTAAAGTTAATTAGCATCTGTGTGTTTTGAAGAGTTGATATTAATTTTAAGGAAGCATAGAACAAGCTTAGAAGTGTACTTGTAAAAATTAAAATTAAAATGCCTTTATGTTGTTCAAAATAAGAAAATTTTGAAGAAAAAAAAAGATTTTTAAGGATGTAGGTTGGTTGGATATCAAAGCTTTCAGCCGTAAGGCTATATGCATGCATTATGCTTGAGATGATGAATTAGTTTTTCTGATTTTTTTAAGAGTCGGGAGACTTGGGAATCGAATTTAGATGAATTAAATTTGAAAATATTTCATTAAATTTTTAGCATTTTTCAATTAGAGTAAATTATAACTAGAAATTGTAAGTTCTCTTGTATTTTGATCATCATCACTAAGAAGCGTACACTGTGTGAAAGACCGGTTTCGGCTATTGAAGCCTCACCAGTTCCACTTTACTTTATATATATCTACTCTTATATATACTCTCACATTCCACTGCTATGACGCCTGTTATTAATCTTAGTACACAACTATGAAAAGAAAGATAAACACACGTTCCATTACGCGTTTATGAATTCTTATCTCGCATGTGCTTCACCACATTTTTGAACACGCGTGTGTGGTTTATTTTATCGGGCTAGTGTACGCTTAGTTTATTTGTAGTGTTCCTAGCTTAAATCTTAGTCATATATTAAAACGCTTATAACTTTTGCATTTCTCAACCAAATGCGATATACTAAATTAAAGCAATTTTATGGGCTTTCAGATTACATTGCCTAAAATATATCCATTGGGTACAAAGCCTGTGGAAGCCTCATAAGCCTAATATGTTTTTAGAAAATTCGCCTCAAGAAATTTCGCCTAATAAGAAAAATCGCCGTAAGACAATTTTGCCGTAAAACAAGTGTTTGTGATAAAAAACAGTTTGGTTTCTGAAGTACCATTTTATCTCTTCCAAACAACCAAGCTTGGCTTTCGAAGTTTATGATAAGTAAACAACCAACAAGGAAATCGAGTAATTATTTTTTATTTTTTTACTATGATCAAATGAAAATACGTAGACGATTTATAAAATACTTTATTTAAGAAAATTCCTTTAAAAAAGATTTGTTATTTAAGAACATACATGAAATAAAACAGAAAAATATGTAATAGTTTAAAAAGTGTGCAGATTCCATGCAATACTACGCAAATAGTCTCTTTTCTGTGCAGAATTGTACCCAATTATTTGTCGTTGGAGTCTTGTGTTGATATCACTATATACCTTTTTCATTCCTTCTGCGTTTTGTCGGTTTAAGTCACACTTTTTCTTTCTTGATAAAATAGTGCGTTTCGAAATAAGATACTAATTCTTGGGGCAAATCGTCATCATCTGATAACTCGATAAATCCACCAATAACATCTTGTACAGGTGGCTCTGGGCTGCATTTAAACGTGCCGTCACAGGCCCAGTCCTTGTTTTTCTCAAGGTCATCTAGCCCAGCTTTTGTGCCAAAAACTAAAATTCTGTCTGAACAATCTTCCCCACCATCGTATAATAAAAACTGATCACCATTTTTAAGAAATCTATATTCTTCTGGTGTAATAAAACCACTTCTTCCGGTTGGGATTAGGGGAGCTTGATTTTCCTTTGCCTCCAGCTTCTAATACTGCGCGACAAATATGCTTTAGTGGGCAGCAACGCTAATGCATTTGAATCTAAAGTAGATGCAACCTCTGCAATTAAGGACTGTGCAGAGGTTTGTGAATTGGTGGCTATTAATTTCATTTTAGTTTTTGCTTTGTAAACTTTAGGCTTAGAAGGATGGTAATGCTTGCCGACTGTTTTGCAATCATCTTCCAACTTGGTATGCACTCTTGCTTTACACTCCATATAATCACACTTCCAATATGTTTTCCCCATCGTATTTTCGATCTATTCGGTAAATATTATTAAGATTGTCAAATAATTTCAGTCCTCCTCTACTAGTTCCCATTTGATAAACCAACGTCTTGGGTTGGCTGCCTACAAAAAACTATATTTGAAAAAAAATAAGATAAAATAAAAAATAAGATAAAATAAAAGTAGAGATAAAATAAAAAATAAGATAAAATAAAAATATAGATAAAATAAAATAAAAAATAAAATAAAAATAAAGATAAAATAAAAAAAATAATTACTTGGCCAAATTTGGTTCTTTGAAAGGGATAAAATGGTACTTCAGAAACCAAACTGTTTTTATCACAAATACTTGTTTCCTGTTAGGCAAAATTTGCCGAGGCGAAAATTGTTGAGGCGAGTTTTCCTACGGGAAACTTGTTTACGGCGAATTTTTCGGACACTGCCTAATATATTTTGGCACTATATTTACAACTTTTATTCGGCATCTAAACTCTACCAGGCACTTTTCTTCTGTATCCAACCAATTGCTCATCTACGGTGAAATTTGTATCTAGAATGTAGAAACGTAGAAGATTCTTTTGAAAAAAGTTATGTGTCACGAATGGCAGTTAAACGATCTAATTTTTTTCTTCGCGATTTCGAAAATTATCAAATCGCAAACATCTTAAAAAAGATATACTAGCACGGTAAAATTGTCTACCATCTACTTCTGTCCATAACTCTTCTATACTTGTCGTGTTTTCGCGATAAACTCCAGCTCTGATTATAATTCCTTCTTCAATTGAAAAGCTTGACATATGCACAGGATACTTTGTAGTATTTATTCTTTTTTTATATTCATAACGAATATCACTGGCCTTCCGATTAGTATATCTGAGTAACTGTAAAAACATTTCTTCCGAATAAAAAAGCATGAATGCTTCTATTTCGTTGTTCACTTTACATATAACTCCCGGGTTTTGCATGAATATGTTTCTCTTACTCCGAGAACTATGAATGGGATCATGACTCCAATGGATTCCATTTGCTACATAGTTCTTATTAGAATGCAGATTTCCACTTGCATCTTCCGCAAACAAAAAGATCATTTCAGTTTCATCATCACCTACTTCTTCATACATTGGGATCCTTCTACTTCATCCAGAGTGTTGTCATACAACTATTATTCCTTTTCTTCTAAATCAAGTCCTACTTCTTGGGCATCTTCACTCCTATCATTATCCTTCTCTTGAAGCCATAGACAAATAAAAACACTCATTTTAAAGACAACTTCTCTCATTTTCATTCATTTTAATTGAAGAGAGAGGAAAAAAGGGAGAGTATACACATTTGTAAAAATAACAACGAAAGTGGAGTAATAGATAAAATTATCAAACAAAAACGCAGAGTGAGTGAGCAATAGAAAGCAATCAAATTATAGAATAATTGTCAAAATGATTGAGAATAGTTAAGGGTTGATATATACTAGTGAAATAACAGCACGTTTGTCATGTAATCAATGTTGAAGTATATGTGTACAATTTGTACAAATAATACCATAATCAAACTTATTCTTATAAATTCGTCTCAATTATAAAAAACAAATCTTTTTTTGCTGAAGATAATAGTATTTATTGTAAATTTATGTCCCAAAAGAGTTTTGAGTGCGTAGTTAAAATTTATTAAGTGTACATAAGATACAACATGACATTTTTGAACAATGCTATTTTTTATTGAAAGATTAAACTGTTTAACGTAAAACTGCTTCACTTAATGTAATCAATATAAAAAGTAGAAGAAACATTTTTCTTTTTCATTAAGGTAAAAATATTCTCAAAATTTCTTGGCTACATTTCACCCGACTGAGAAAAAGAATTTAGTTATGAACAAACATTTTTAAATGTTCACTAAAGTAGTTTATACACAGACAGTTCAATTAGTTTCTAGGAGAGAATTGATGCTTTTTGATGATCCCTTGCGCTTTTTCAGTTGAAGATTCTCAAAAATCAGAACTTTCCATGATACCTAAGTACTCAAACTATATAAACAATCAATTTTACACGGCGTTTTCATGTTTTCAAAGCATCAAAAAGACAACCTTAAATTCTCCTAAAAATTTAATTTGCAATCTAGGTACTATTGAAAGGTATAAATTGAGATTCATCTTGACTCCTTGAGAAACGAAGTTATGAAAAAATTATAACTTCAAAAAGCTAATTCGTTTGCCCAACCCTAAGATTTTTTGGTTTTTAAAAATCATAAAAATTTTCTTAAAGTTTTTCTAGAAAACCTAATAAAGTTTGGTGAAAATTTATTTTCAAAAAACGAATATATCTCAGCTCTAGAAATTTTAATAATTAACACTATTTTTCACAAATTGTATTGTCAAAATAACTATCATAATACTAATACTCAAAAATATATATTTGAAAAGAACCAAAGAATCGTCTAAAGAAGTCAATATTTAAACATAATTAATTTACTATTATTCAATTTAAAAAACAATTTCAACAAACATTTTTAAAGAATGAGATTTTAAATATAAAAAATTCCTTCGATAAAAATGGTATCCCATAGGGCAACCAAATTTAATACTATCATGTCATTCTTAAAAGGTATCAAAAATGGTAACTCTAAAGTTTCCAAAAAAATAATTTGTAAAATTTGCTAGTATTTGATTGAAGGAAGAAACAATATAAACGCATACATTTTTAGATAAAGAAAAATTTTTAGAAAAATTTTCAATAAAGGCCGTTTACTTTTCAATTTATTTTTTCAATATTTTCCAGGCCCTTTTAAATGAACCAGTCCCACTTCATTAATTAATATATTAGTAAAATACTTCCTTATATCGCGTTTAAGTCAGGTTTTTATAAAGGCAAGTTTTCTCACCGCTTCACGAAATATGGAAAATTTTTTATAGAATTGATCAAGTTCTAGTTCATCCTTCTATTTCCTCTCGTCGTTATTGCTACAAATATACCTGCAAACCTAAAAAAAAGGAAGCGTGGAACGTGTAAAAAACACATAATAAAATTCTCATTAAATATATTTTACAAAATTTTACATATTAAATTATATTTTCATATTTATTGTGATTACTAACAAGTTTTTATTGAATAATGCTCAGATTTTTAATTTCCAAAAGACTCTCTTGAATCAAATGTAGTTTATAATTTTATAGTGTTTAATTTTAAAGAAAAATATTTTTCTCCTAGACAATTTGAAAATTTTACATATTTTTAATATCGGTTGTATATTTGAAAGTCTAAGAATTTAGTGATAGAAAATAAGAGTTGCGATAAAACTCTTATTCCGTCTTGCGAGGATAAAGCATGTTGTCTTCCAAGTGGTTTTGCTAAACCACTGATTTATATACACTTTTTCTTGAACGTATTTTGCCCATTTAGATTGAGCCCCATCCCTCTGGTACTCTCTTGAAATATATAAATGTATACACCTTCTTATAGTCCAGGCGCCATTAAAACCCTTAAATGCATAAAATGGGTCCCAGAAGACTCATAAGTCATGTTTTATCATATTCTACACAAAATACAAAACTTCAATGAAACAAATTTTTGCTAATTGTCATCTAACTAAAGGTTTTCATGTGTAAATATTTTTTTTTGGAAAAAAATTAGAACAGGTCCTTTAGGACCCATTTTATGAAAATATATGTTTTTAAGAAAATATAAGATAAAGAACGCATTTGTAACGTCAGAGTTTATACAACATAAACTGAGATAAAATCAATAAATAATAAATAATTTTTCAACTCAGTGAAGATTCATTTGCATTGTTTTTTTTTCTTCAAATTTTTAGCTGCATTTTGAAAACATTGACTTTCTTTTTACTGCAAAACGGACACTTTACTAAAAGATAAGTCAAGCACAGATGGTTCATCCTATTTGTCTGATACAGAAATTGATTTGGAATGTGTAGAAGATGATCCAGTGAATTCAAAACAAATTTTCCTTACCTTTTGAACAGCCGACTACAAAGTTTACATGAAAATCTGGAAAAGAATGGGTTTCAAAAGCACCTCCAAAAAAGGACACAATTATCAAACATTTTTTTCTTTGAAATGGGGTACAAAAATACATATAGATGATCCTCTTCAATCATCCAGGTTGTTTTTTTAAAGAGAAGATAATTTCTGAAATTTTATTATCAACTAATAAGCATGCTGAAATAAAAAACAAAGACTGGAAAAGAATAGACCAAGCTGAAATACTTGCCTTTTTACCATTACTTTATCTTCTTGGTGTATGTAAATGTAACCGTGAAAGTATTCGAAATTTATGGAGTGAAGGACCTTTTGGCAGTCCAATTTTCAAAGCTACAATGTCAATAAATAGATTTGAATCTATTTTTGCGAACTTAAGATTCTCTCATGAACTCTGCATTGATGAGCAATTGACCCATTCCGTGGCGTTGTTCATTTCGCCAGTATTTACCATCTAAACATGTCAAGTATGGAATGAAACTGTTTCTTTTGGTTGATTGTAATACTCGCTATATATGCAATGGACTGCCTTACGTTCGAAAAGAGAATGGAGTTCAAACAAAAAAGCCTGTCAACAAAGTAGTATGCAAACTATCTCAAAGGGGCCTGTTGACTCCGTAGATCAATTATGCCATTTTTATAGTGTCCAACGTAGAACAAAAAGATGGCCCTTGGCTTATTTTATGAATCTCTTGAATTTAACAGGTATCAACTCTTTTGTATACTTTATAAGTAAAAACCAAGAATGGGATATAAAATGCAGCCATAGAAGAATATTTTTGCAGGAATTAGGCATGATTCTAATAAAACCGTTGATAGAAATGAGAACTATATCTTTGGTTGGACTGTCAAGGAATATCCAAGACTCAATTCAAATTTGTGGAATAAACATAAAAAATAATTCTAAAAAACATGTGAAAGTAAATCAAAAAGAAAAAGATGTTATATGTGTACCAAAGATCGAAAGTCTTCAAGAGCGTGTAAAAAATGTTCAAATGTGGTTTGTGCACAGCATTCCAAAAAAATGAGCAATTTTCATGTTTCCCCAAGTGTAAATAAATAATTTTTTTTAGATTTTTATTTTGAAATAAAAAAATTTAATATTCATTTTTAACATTTAATCAGTAATGATGAACAAATTATAGTGATTAGACATAAAAAAATATATGGGTCTTAAAAGACCCATCTTATGTAATAAAGAAAATCAAATATTTCATGCATTTGAGGGTTAAGGTAGTTAAAGTCTGGCATAGGGGCTAACTATATAAAAATTATATAGATTTCAAAAGGAAAATGTATCCAAGTTGCAAAAAAGAAAATGGATGTAATTTTTTTATCATAAATTGAGGTGATATTAGAGAAAATAAAAAGGAAATGTCAATTGAAACTTTTCAGTAAAGATGAAGAATATTATACTTTAGGAGAAGGAATCTTATTCAGCTCGGCGATAGAATGACAGAGATTGACGTGTTTAAATGTGAAGGGATTGTGTCTTTTGTCCTCGAAGGATTTCATCATCTTATCGCTCATCCACTCTACTTGTGACTTTGCAAATTCGATCACATTGTAGCTTACATTGTTAAGTAGGACTAGAGAGTAGGAGGAGAATCCTGAATCTTTGTTTCGCCATAGCTGATCCTAAATCACGATAAATCAAACTTGTAGCTTACATTGTTAAGTAGGACTAGAGAGTAGGAGGAGAATCCTGAATCTTTGTTTCGCCATAGCTGATCCTAAATCACGATAAATCAAACTTGTCAAAAATCTGTCCAAGCTAAGGTGAAGAGAAAAACAGTAGGGACGTGCTTGTAAATCAGGTCCTGGAGGGAGTGGGGCAAAAGATGACAAAAGGGCACCGTTTTTCACTACAGGCTTTATTGAGCCTACTTGTATTGAGTGTGTGTTTTGGGATCGATTTTATGAAGATACTCGGAAAGTAAAGGTGATCTGCTCTAAGTTGAGCATGTGTCTGTCTAGTTTTAATGGGTAGTTTTTGTTCGGTTGGATCATTTTTTGGAGGACAATTTTTTTTTTGCTTTAAGGGTAGAGAGATGGTTCGTTACTGTTTGTGTATGAATTACAATTTCTAGTTATAATTTACTCTAATTGAAAAATGCTAAAAATCTGTTTTAACATGTGTTGTAGAGAATGAGACATTGCTTTCAAATATTGTATTTTTCATTTGTTTTTGGCGTGGTAAAAGTCGTTGAGTGGGTGTAGTTTATTCACAACCTTTGCTCTTAAGTTTGATGCGTGTAAGTTAATGTGTTCTTTGATAGGTAGTATAAAAGTTTCTGTGTGCAGATGTTGTGTGTTGGTATCTAAATTGTTGCCTGTTGCTAGATGCACTGCTGTTTTGTAATGTTTTTTTAATTTTGACATGTTAGAACAAGATATTACTGGACCCCAATTGTAGATCCGTATTCAAATTGATTTATTTGCTTTTTCTTGTGTGTTTTGTGTTTGTTTGTTGTATGTAAGCTTAGGGTCAAAGTGATGGCAATAATTTTCGGCTTTTTACTTGTGTATATTAGATTGTTATCTATTGTAAAATAGGGTAAAATTTACATTTAAAATTTTGCACAGCAAAAACTGCTATGCAAAATTTATATTTTGTAGCCGTTGCTATTTTTGTGTAGCAGTTTTTCGCAACTTTGTATAGCAAAAATAAAGAAAAGCACAAAATGATCTAACCTTTTAATATTTATTTTGCATGCACATTAGAAGATTTTTTAAAGTCTACACACAAGGTTTTCAGTAAGTTGCTGCTCTTTTCTCCTCTGCTTTGCGCTTTTCTCCATACGGTTGCACTTGAGGACGACGACTTTTTTGTTGAAAAAAACATTTTACTGCAGGTGCAGTTGGTGAGTTCTGTGCCTTCCAGGGATATGCGAAGCAAGTGGTCAAGGGTTACTTTGCTAAGGCCGTTGAGATGGTCATCGTTTACTCTTCCCATGGTGGAAAAGGCTCTCTCCACTTTACCGTTGGATACTGGTATCAAACATATCATTTGAATGATATGGGCTAGATTGGGGTAATTGTATCTGTATGTGGAGAGAAAGGATTTCCAAAGATTCTGTCTGTTGAGATGTGACAACATTCTGCTGCGAAAAGCTTTAAATTCATCCCATTCTAAGACCACACAGTCAATATCTACACATTTTTTCTCAAGCAACAATTTGAAGTGTTTAAGCAAAACAAAAAATTCATTATGACCAAATAATTTGAGTTCATCACTGCTAGTAGGCCAACTGCATGTATCCAATATTGTCAGTGACCCAAGAACAGGGTTTATCTTTAGGTCATCAAATCTTCTATGAACACAATCTGAGATGGACTCCAAAATGACCTTTCTGTCCTCTAGAATGTTGTCAGCAGAAAGGCCAATGGATGTTAGGATAACTTCTTTAAAGGCTGGCGGAGATTTCTCATTGAGACTGGTGACAATATGTTGAATGGCAGGTGGGAGTGGAGTAGTATCTGAATTCAGTTTATTGTAAAAAGTGTCAAGTAAACTTGGGCTTGCAGAAGATCCACACTGTCTTTTTGAAGATAGAGAGACAGATTGGACAAAGGTATGAGCAAATCTTTGAAAAAAAAGAAGATAGAGAACAAACGTGGTACTTTTCAACTTGCGAAGAAGGTCCTTCAGTTTAGCCTAATGAGCTTTTGGAATTGAAGAATCTTCAGCACAATTTTCCAAGTGAGCAAAGATGACTAAATACCCTTGGATGAGACTTTCACAAGCACGTCTCTTGTGTTGCAACCATCTGGTTCCATTTGCCCTTTGTGGCATAATAATTATTAGTTTCGGACTTCTATGGTATAGACCAGGGTTTTTCAACGTGGGCCATATGGCCCCTGAGGGGCCACAAGAAATTTTAAGGGGGCCACAGAAAAGTATATGATTTAAATACAATACATCAGATCGTAGAAAAGTCACAAAACAAGTTATAAGTTCGTATTGATATAGATGGATGATTAAATTAAAAAGGTAAGTTGACGAAAAGACTCATTTTTATTTATAAAAATGCTCCAAAGCTTGGTCGATTTTTCTATATTATATACATATGATGCAAAAACAATTTTAGGAACTATATCTTGAAACTTTATATGAAAATTCTAATTTCATGAACTTTTTTATAGTTTTGTTTCCACATCTACTAGGCTTAGACCGATAATATGAAGTAAAAAAGACTCACTTGGAAAGCAACTCTAATTCTAAACTATTATGAAAAAAAGTTATGATTAGAAGCACTATAATTTCTGAAGGAATTTTACAGTTTTTTGCTCTGATGTTATGTTGTTTGAATGAATAACTTCATGAAAAAGTTCCGAATTTTCGTTTTTGACCTCTAAAAAAATATATGAAAAACTTTATGGGGTCATACAATAACATTTGAGAAAAAAGGGGGCAATGATAGAAAACAGGTTGAGAACCCTTGGTATAGACCAGGGGTGGGGAACCTGCGGCCTTAAGGCCGCATGCGGCCTTCGGGGCCATCAAGTGCGGCCTTTGATATAAATATTATTTTAATAAAAACCTTGAATAGATTTTAAGTCTGAAATCATTATACACCTGAAACGTATAATATACACCGCACACATAGACGAAAGGAATATTAATTGTGTTCAGTGATGTCACTCCCAGAAATTGAAAGCATTTTTCTCTGAACCCAATGAATTTAAACTTAACCGGTTTTCTCCCAATGTATTCATATGAGGACACAAAATAGATTGTCTTTAATTTATGATAATTTTTTGTAACAGTGACAATGAATTTAAAAGAAGAAAATAGGATCTTTAATGAAGAATGGGACTGCAATATTTTTTAGTGAATAGGGGTGGCAAAATGTCTTGCTTGCTGTGTGATACCATAATTGTAACGGTTAAGAAATTCAATGCACAGCAACATTACGCTCTTCATAGAGACAATAAATATGCCAAATTAGAGGTTGAGTCTCGAAAGCTAGCACTGAAGAAACTGAAAGATGGAAAGCAAAAGCAAAGACAATAGTTCCATTCTGTGTTACATCAAGGGAATGCTGCGACAGAAGCCAGCTATAAAGTTGCATATTTGCTTGGAAAAAAGGGTAAACCATTCACCGATGAAGAACTCATGAAGGAATGTATTTTAGAAGTGGTAAGATGTGTAGATCCAAATAAAGTTAACAAATATAAAGAGGTGCCTCTTAAAAGAGGGACTAATACAGATCATTGGCTTGTAATGTAACAGAGAAACTCAAAAATGAATCCAGAAGGAAAATGTGTATTACTCAGTAGCCTTGGATGAATCGACAGATTCCACAGATTCAGCACAAGTATTGTGAATGAAGGATTTATTGCGCATCTTAAAAGAGAAACCAAAGATCCAAATAAACTGTTTTCTTTTCATTGTATTTTACATCAACAAAATCTATGTGCAGTTTTCTGTGTGTAGGAGTTTTCATTTCTGGACTCATTTTTTACATTTAGGATTTAAAAATACCCATAAGTATTATCAAATTTGCGATTTACTTCTGAAAATTGTCTCCAAAAACATTCCTTCACATTTTACATAAAATATGTGTTATACTAAATCGGCCATGCTGGTTTCATTTCTGGACTAATTTTTTACGTTTAGGATCTGGAAATATCTATAAGTGTTAATCAAATTTGCGGTTTACTTCTAAAAATTATCTCCAAAAACATTCATTCAAATTTTACAATGAAATATATGTGTTATACTAAATCGGCCATACTGGTTTCATTTCTGGACTCATTTTTTACTTTTAGGAGGTGAAAATACTTATAAGTGTTAATCAAATTTGCGGTTTACTTTTAAAAATTGTCTCCAAAAACATTCATTCAAATTTTACAATGAAATATATGTTTTATACCAAATCAACCATGCTGTTTTCATTTCTGAACACATTTTTCAAATTTAGAGGTTTTAAAATATCATTCAAAATTTGCGGTTTACTTCTAAAAGTTATCTCCAAAAATATTCTCTCAATTTAACATGAAATATTTGTTTTTATACCAAATCGATAATGCTGTTTTCATTTTTGAACTCATTTTTTACATGAGGTTTTACTGCAAGTGTCAATCAAATTTGCGGCTTATGTCTGAAAACTATATCCCAATTCTCTCTAATTTTACATGAAATATATGTTTTTAAACCAATTCGACCATGATAATTTTTATTTCTGAAATAATTTTTTGCAATTAGAGGTTTTAAATGTCTGAAAGTGTCAATCAAATTTTCGATTTACGTCTAATGTCTACAGAAATATTTTTGAAATTTAAATAAAATATATGTTTTTATGCCAAATGGAAGATGCTGGTTTCATTTTTGGACTCAGGTTTGGCATTTATAGTTTTAAAATATCTGGAAGCTTGAATCAGATTTGCGGTTTACTTCTAGATACTGTCTTCAAAAATATTTTCAAAAAAATAAAATATGTTTTATACCAAATCGACTATGCTTATTTTATTTCTGTGCTGGATTTTGGATAATACGGTTAAAAATATCTCGAAGTGGCAATTGAATTAGTAATGTATGCCTGAAAATCAGTTCTGTAAAAAATTTTCAAAAAATAGCTGCATATTAGGTATATAGTAAAAATATATTTTTTTTTTGTATATTTTGGATTATAATACTTTCTACAATCATCTTGAGTAAGAAATATTTATTAAAAAAATAAAACGTATTATAAAATCTTTTGAAAATTTGTATGAGAGAAGGAACCAAGTTGAAAACTAATTGAAAAGAGAACATGTGATCAAAACAAATAATTAAAAAAATATATATATCTTGAATAAATGGAAGATCTACAATGTTCTAATGAACTAGGAAGTGGTTTAATTATATAATATTAGATGCTTCAGAAAAGATTTTGACTGTGAAAAAGAAGTTCCTCTTTTACAAATGAAAAATATTTAAATCTATAGCTTATCATCTAGGATTACAGTTAACATTTAGCTAAGATGGGTAGGAAATCTGAAAATTTAGAATAAGTCAGATATATCAAAAATGGCACAGATGCCAATATGTGAGAATTTAGTCACTATCAAGATATTTTTAATTTAAATTGAAGTTGTCCATCTTTTTCCTTTTGTGTCAAAGGGATAATTTTTTAGATGAAGAACGTTGACAACTTTTTGTAATTAAACAATCAACATCACGAATGATTCATCAGAAAAAAACCTTTGAAATGAGATTGGTTGACAAATATTCAGGCCTGATAATAAAATACATGATACTGATAAAAAAAAGTCTAAGATCATCAAGAAGATTCTTTAATCAAAATGCTTTGAGAGAGGAAAAAAGTAATTTTATCCTTATAAAAAAAATTTCGAATACACATTGAAGAATATAAATTTCTAATGAAAAAAGAGCTACCAAGAAAGGATCATCATAGAATGAATACCAAAATTACATACTGTAAATTATAATATGACGTAGAGACTACGAGCCGATAACGAATTTGTAGCCAAAAAGATGGAGGTCCTATCGAGTTACATAAGTTACTGTAGAATGAAATATTTTGAGTGAATTAAACACCTAAAGTTGGTTTATTAAATAAATTAAGAAAATAATTATCAGAGAAATATTGCAAGTAGAAGTTATTTTTATGTTTATATATTTGACATTGATTTACAGGTTTAATCGATTTTTTGACACGTTTTATTGATTTCATAAAAAATGAACATCACCATTAAATTCTGCATACTTGAAATGTATAAAAAAACTTTAAAAGAATCAAAATTTTAATTTTGACATGGGCTGTAATATTTAAATTATTTTGTCAGGTTTGACTAATTTTTTATTAAAAAAAAAAAGGAATATAACCAGTAAACACAGCTTACTTTAAAATGGGTTTATGGGTGTAAAATGTCATACACGGTAAACTTCATCACCTCCCTATACTTTCTATTAAACGTAATTCTCTCATTCAAAAAACCGTGCCTGATCCTTTCTTTTTGGGATAAATCAATTTTTTGACAGTTTTGATTGATTTTTATATAAAAAATGAATATCACCACTGAATTACGCATGCTTAAAAATGGGTATATATGTGTAAAAAACTTTATATTATTACTTAGATAAAAAGTTTCTTTTTAAGATGAGCTGTCATATATTTTTTTTTGTATATTTTTGATTATAATACTTTCTACAATCATCTTGAGTAAGAAATATTTATTAAAAAAAATAAAACGTATTATAAAATCTTTTGAAAATTTGTATGAGAGAAGGAACCAAGTTGAAAACTAATTGAAAAGAGAACATGTGATCAAAACAAATAATTAAAAAAAATATATATCTTGAATAAATGGAAGATCTACAATGTTCTAATGAATATATTAGTCAATGCTTTGATAACTTTAATTGATTTTTATAAAATAAAAAAATGAATATCACCGCTGAATTCAGCATGCTTGAAAATGGGTGTATATGTGTAAAAAACATTATATAATTATTTAGATAAAAAGTTTCTTTTTTGAGATGAGCTGTCATATGTAAATCACTTTTTGGACAGATTTGAATGATTTTCATAAAAAATGAATATCACCACTGAATTCAGCATATTTAAAAATGGGTATACAATTACATGTGAAAAAAACTTTATATACTTATTTAGATAAAAAGTTCCTTTTTGAGATGAGCTGTCACATTTAGATCAATTTTTTGACAGGTTTGATTGATTATCATAAAAAATGAATATCACCACTGAATTCAGCATATTTGAAAATGGGTATACATGTGTAAAAAACTTTATACTTATTTAGATAAAAAGTTCCTTTTTGAGATGAGCTGTTACATTTAGATCAATTTTTTGACAGGTTTGATTGATTTTCATAAAAAAATGAATAACACCACTGAATTCAGCCTATTTGAAAATGGGTATACATGTGTAAAAAACTTTATACTTATTTAGATAAAAAGTTCCTTTTTGAGATGAGCTGTCACATTTAGATCAATTTTTTGACAGGTTTGATTGATTTTCATAAAAAAAAAATGAACATCTCCTCATGTTTCGCCAATGAAAGGATCAAGAAACTATACAAAATGAGGCTAACGTTTTTTGTTTTTAATTGTGCCGGATATTTCGCCGGATAGCGACAATTATTTGATATTCGGCATGAACGCCGGATAATTTTTATAACCGGTAGGATAAACCGGATAGTTACAAACAAATTATCATTAAATGTTTACTTTTAAAAAAGCACAAAACTAATAAGAGTAAGTTTTTAATGACAAAAGGTTTTCAATTTGAGTTTATTTCAAAGAATTAACTAACAAATAAGACATGTCAAAAAAATTTCTTGCCATTGTGATGAACGAATAAAAGCATTTCTCCTTTTTCAGCCAAAAGTTTGATTCTTTTTTCTTCAAAAATGTTTCCATATTCGGAAAAGAGTCTCTCTGAGTTTATGGAGCAGGTGTGCATAAGTGTTTGGCTGTTAGATGCTTTAGCAAAGGAAATTTTTCTTCCTGCCTCCAATATTGCAAGGGACATTTTTTGCTTCCAACTCTCTATGGCTGCCTCACCTTCAATATCATTTTTTCGACACATTTTTTATTGTGCTTGAATTTCCATTGGTTTCAGCAATTTCTTGGAAGCAAGCCATTAAATCATCTTTGCTTTCATCCTTAAGTAACATTATGCTTGGAGAGTCAGGGCGAGCAGCTTCACCTAGAGTTTCCGTCTCCATATTTTTACTAGCAACGTTGTGATTTGAAAGTAGCTTTTTGGAAACTAATGTTTTCCAAAATGTCTTGTCTTTAAAAAATTGGGCTTTAAATCGTGAATGAAGTATTGTTGGCAGAACATATATCGGGTTCGTCATGATGTTGAGACCTGAATCTGAATCATTGAAAAATCTACTACGAAGAGAAGTCAAGAGTCTATGTTTAGTTTCTTTGATGCCTTCTTTATCAGTGGTCTTTTCAAAGTATCTTTCAAGAGTGCTTACATCGGGAATTACAGTTGAAAGAAGACATGACTCCGCAGTTACCAATATCCGGCATATTATCCGGTCGGATATTTAGATCTACTATATTTATCCGGTATCCGGCCGGATTGTAAATTGAGCTCTCCGGTGCACCTCTACTTTTAGACTAAATTCACTCATAAAACTATATAACCTTCAGTTATTTGTTTTCTCTATGAATCAAATATTCTTTCATCAATTTCTGTAATGTGCCTGGTAGACTACTTCATTTTTCAAATGAAAAGCCTATTCCAACTCCTAACAATTTTTGATTTTTTTAAACTAGTCTATATTCTGCAAATTTAATTAAAATATTTTCGCTGGAAGTATAGTATTTAAATTCACCAATTTTGTAAAAAAAATATAAAGTAGTCTTATAAATTTATGACTTTAGGTATGCGCTGAATACACTCTATTTTAAAGGATTGCTTGAATATTTGGTCTCCCGTGGTATTTCCAGACCACTAATTTTTAAAATTGCAAAAAAAAAATTCACCCCCCCTCCACCCAATAATTTTTAGGATGTGCGCCCCTGACTTCAACGTTGGCTTTGCTGCTTATAAAAACTTGAAAATATTAAATAAACTCTAATTCTTTATGCCTCCTATTATTTTGAAATTATTCTGAGAACAGGCAGTTTCATTTTAAAATAGTGAAAATTGCTTTATTAGTTTATTTTGTTTCCTTTCCCCCTTATGTTAATTATGTAGCAAATTTTTCAATTTTGAGTAAAAGGTAGTTTTCATTGACCAGGAACTGATGTAACGCTTATATGTCAAACAATGAACAAATTGGTATCGATGAGGAATCGAATCCAGAGGCTTCCATGCTAAGTCCAACATCTCATCCAACCTGCCATGCCACCCATAGAGTATGCTGTAGGGGATACGTCAAATTAGTTATCAAAAAACTTAAGTTATGCTGTAAAATTTTTTAGTTTTTGTTGAAGCTCTATAATTTTTCTGATAGACTTTTTTTCCTTAAAATTTATTATAAAAGGCAAATCATTGCAAAATGTTAAAAGTAATTTTACTCTTTGTAGATTTTTGTAGCGTGCACCAATTTAGCTTTTAAACTGTTTTTGAATGATGCTGAGAAAAAATTAAGTAATGCAATCTTAATTTATTGTTTGATTTTTGTTTGCACGATTATAACTTCATTATATACGCTTGCCCCTGAATCAATCACATTATTTCATATAAACATTCAGTTATTTGTTTTCAGTTATTTTCTCTATGAATCAAATATCCTTTCATCAATTCCTGTAATGTGCCTGGTAGACTACTACATTTTCAAATGAAAAGCCTATTCCACCACCCCCCCCCCCCAACAATTTTGGATTTTTTAAAATTAGTGTATATTCTGCAAATTTAATTAAAATATTTTCGCTGGAAGTATAGTATTTAAATGCACCAAATTAGTAAAAAAAAAATATATAAAGTAGTCTTATAAATTTAGGACTTTAGGTATGCGCTGAATACACTATATTTTAAAGGATTGCTTGAATATCTTGTCTCCCCTGGTATTTCCAATCAAGACCACTAATTTTGAAAATTGCAACAAAAAAAATTCGCCCCCCCCCCCCCAATAATTTCGAGGCCTGAACAGCTACTTCTTTCCTTGATTCTTTTTAGCGCATTGGTATTCTAATTTATCTACTAGGTCTCTTGTTTGCTCCCATCTTTTTTTGTCTTGTATGTTTGGTTTCCACCACTAATTTTGTGCAGCACTATAAGGATTATATGAGATTCTACCTAAAAGTTGTATAGCTGTATTTCTCACTACTTTGACGTTTTTCTCCCATCAATCATTTACATCGCGTGTTACCTTCTATTCTGTTTAGCACATTTATCCTAAAACTCTTGTTTGCTTTCTTCCATCAATTTGCTCCACTTTATTTTTCTCTCTCTCTTTCTTTCGACGTTTTGGCATTTTCAAGTAAAGACTTAGGATGACTAATCAATGTTCTGGAGCCACATGATCGCCCAAAATTACTTTACAGTCTATTACCTCATTTATTTTCGCTCGTCTATACATAAAAAATCTATCTGTGCTACAGCCGCTCCACTCTTGTGAGTTTTTTGTAGGATTTGATGATTTTTTATTGGTTTGATTATGCAATGCGTCAATATGTATATTTTCGTAAGGCACCATAATTGAAAATTCAACAGCATTTTTGAAAAACTCATTAAAAAATAATTTATATACGAAATAAGCCGCAAACGTAAAGTCCAATTGAAAATTATCGAAAATTTATCCATTTATTTTATTTGTTGTTCACTCTTTGAATTATTGTCAGTTTAATTATAAAGCAGATAATATTTTTTTAATACATATGCACTATATGTGAGTGTCTATGTACAGGCCCGCAGCCACCTAGAGACTAGAAAGAGTTGTGTACGTTCCGACCCATTAAAAATTTGATTCCGGTTTCAATTCTGATTCTCAAAATACGATTTGATTATTATTGCGATTAATAAAAAACATTTGTAGATATTTATAGGTGAATAGGTAATGACTAATTTCATATTTGAAGTCATTTTATTTTTTCTATAACTTGTATAAAAAAATAGCAAATTATTGATCAAATTTTAGAGTTAAAATGATTTAAAATATGTCTTTAAGTATTTCAACTATGTGCGCCTTTGGCAATTTTAGTCGTAATTTATCCATCTCTGGTAAAGATCATTTTTGAAATCTCGAAATTTTAAAAATTTTGAAAATGCTAACAGTATTTTTCTTACCAGCAAATGTAGTAACTCCAATACGCGAGCCGCAGTATCAATGACAATCAAAGCATTTCCGTAGGAAGACAACGTACTGATCAACTTTGAAACAAGTTCTTCATCGCGGAGCCGACGTCTTGCGTGCATGTAACGAGCGTTGAATGCGTCGGTGATCAAGAGCAGTGGTCTATTTATGCCTGCTAATACACACCCGTTCAAATGCCTATGGAAGAAGAAACACACTTCAATCTATCTATCTTCACACTAAGCATACATCAATGTGAAAAAAATAGACTCTAGTCTACTTTGTATACATTACAGTAATATTCTATATATTAATAGTAGCAACTTGCTAGAAGTCGGGTTGTTCGCTTTGAAATACCTTTTGCATGTACAAACAAATTTATGTTAAGTTAACATTGTTAATAAAAAATAATATTGAAACAAATTTTTCAGTTGTTAAAAATGTACTTGATGTATTTATGACGGCTGCCAGAATTTTATTTGTAAACAGAAATATTTAAAAATAACGCAATGATTTTCTTGTTCTCGTGTACTATGATTTTTATGATTTATGTTAGTTTAAATAGTTTTTTTATGATTTTGTATTCTTAGACTTAAATAATTTTATGAAAAGTGATTAAACTACCATTTTTTGTATACTATGATTCCTTACAAAAAGTAAAAAATACAAGCGTTACCAAATCACCCTATACGGGTTAGCTACTTCAACGTTGGCTTTTCCTGCTTATAAAAACTTGAAAATATCAAATAATCTTAATTTTTATGCCTCCTATTATATTAAAATTATTCTGAGAACAGAGAGTTTCATTTTAAAATAGTGAAAATTGCTTTGTTAGTTTATTTTGTCTCCTTTCTCTCTTATGTTAATTATGTAGCAAATTTTTCAATTTTGAGTAAAAGGTAAGGTAAAGGTACCGTGGGTGTGTTTTCATTGACAAGGCACTGGTGTACCGCTTATATCAAAATATGAACAAATTGGTATCGATGACGAATCGAATCCAGAGGCTTCCGTGCTGAGTCCATCATCTGAACCAACCTACCATGCCACCTATAGAGTATGCTGTAGGGGATATGTCAAATTAGTTTTTAAAAATCTTAAGTTATGCTGTAAAAATTTTTAGTTTTTGTTAAACCTCTATAAATTTTTCTGACTAAACGCTTAAAAAAAGATTGACTATAATTTCAATTTATGGTATATGAAAAAATGACGAAAACACAAGATACCTTTCTTTTTTGTGATTGTAGTCTACAGCATAAATAATTTCTTCCTCGTTGTCCTTAACAATTTTCCAAATGGTGCCTCCGATCATATGACCAGCAGGAATTGGAGTTATTTGTAAGCCATGGCCTTTGCCTAAACAAGAATAGTCCTCATTAAAGAGTAATGCGAAGAACACACTTAGAATCTTTTAATAGACTATTCATTCAAAGGGTTTGGGGCTGCGAGTTTTATATGATAAAAAAAGAACCAAGTTAGGACTCAAAACATCTATGGTTTAAACAAGCGCTTCTCAAGAGGGCGAGTCCCCCACAGGGGAGACCCATGGTCTTAAATAAAAAATTCAAAAAAAAAGAAACATTTTTTAATACAGCCAAACCCGTGTTAGCGGCCATCTGCGGATAGTGGTCAAAATAATTTCCCCCGCAAGAAAAAATAGTGCTATATACCTTGTCTATAGCGGTCACCTGTTCAACGCGGGCAGCGGCCACTTGTATTGCATCCAAAAACAGTTTTTTGACTCCGTATAGAGGACACAGATATTAAAATTTGTCATACAATATTTCGTAAAATTTTATTTGTTGAGCAGAATTTGAGGTGTCCACAACGAGAACCCAATCCGGGGATTACAAGCAGAAAGACAATGCAGCCGTGCCACGACTCATCTGGTACTATAGCGCATTTTTAAATCCCCTAATTAAGTTTGGAATAAATCAAAAAAGTTTCAAAGATGTGCAGGCTCATATTCAATATCACTCTGCTAAAAGAAAGTCAGAATTTTATGTATGAAATTCTAAAATTTCACTTTTAGCTGCAAACTTGCATGTTGTGCGTGTGCAAATTAGGGACTTCACTCCATTAGACGAAATTTTGATATAACAAAAGTTAAAGGGCCGTGGCTGAATGCTGAGGACTAAAAGCTTTATTTTTTCAACTTGAAAGTATGGCGAGAGTAGGTTATTCAACAAGAAAAGTTGCGAGTAAACAAACAATTCATCCTTTTAAAAGAACAAAATCAAGTGAAAACAAGCCCGAAATTGAATCTGTTTCGTTAGACTTATCAGTTTGGTTTTTCTAAGGGGTCGTTCACAATTGACGTCAACTAAAGGGGGGGGGGGGGGGGGGGGGGGGGTATCCAAAGTTGACATAAGTCGATTGATGATATATCTAAAAGTTGACTTAAGGGAGGGGGGGGGGGGGGAGGGGGTTGAAATTTATCAAAAAAAGGTTGACGTCAATTGTGAACGACCCCTAAGAATAAATCAACTGAAGATGCTATATTATTTTTGTGTAGTTGCATTTCAAATCATTTTTACGGTAAAAGCTTTAGTATTGTTTTATTTCTCGATTTGGAAAAGGCTTTTGATAATGTTTCCCACCAACTGCTACTTCATAAATTATTTCGTATAGGTATCAGAGGTCCAGTTTTAAGATGGTTTAAGAGTTTTTTTACATGAAAGAAAATTTTACGTCGCTTTACAATGATAAGTCTGTTATAAAGTACATAGAAAAAGGTGTGCCACAATGATCTATCCTTGGCCCACTTCTTTTTGTGATTTTTATTAACGATATTTTTAAAAATGTAAGCAAGCAGGATTCTCTAAGTTTGTATGCTGACGATGCACTTATCGTGTTAAACTTTGATGATTCTACGGCAGTCGCTAGTAGAACCAATGCTTGTCTGGAATCCTTTTCTAATTGGTGTCAGTTATCTGCTTTCTTTCAGTTTAAGTAAATGTGTGTATATGATTTTTTCTAAGAAAACAATTAAAGAAAATCTCCAACCTGTATACTACGATGTTTCATCTCCAACCTATATACTACGATGATTCATCTCCAACCTGCATACTACGATGATTCATCTCCAACCTGTATACTACGATGATTCATCTCCAACCTGTATACTACGATGCTTCATCTCCAACCTGTATACTACGATGCTTCATCTCCAACATGTATACTACGATGCTTCATCTCCAACTGGTATACTACGATGATTCATCTCCAACTTGTATACTACAATGGTTTCTATTCCATGTGCAAATGACTAGGAAGAAAATGACCCCCCCCCCCCCAATAATTTTCTATAAGTAAGAGTTGCTGCTTGTTTATAAACATGTATGCAGACTTTCGAATCAATCAAACATCATGGTAAGCTGCTCTGAAATTCCTATCGAACATATTTTACAGACGATGTGTGAGAGCTATATAATAATAATCCATTGCTTCAATATGCACACAATAAGTCAGCAATGTTTATCACAGTGTCTCCTCTTTATAGTATTTTTGAGCAAACACATGTTGATGATCCACTAGATTTCCTCATCTTCTGTCACAGTGATTCTATTTCTCTTTCTCCTCCGCTTTCTCTGCTAAAACTCAAGCTCTCTTCTTTCATTCAAGCCCTCTTCTCTTGTTAAGCTCTCTTCTCTCCAGTGACGTAGCTAGGCTGGGGCATGAGGGGCCGTGCCCACACTCCTATGTACCACATGGTGCCCCCGTGCATCTTATTTCTCCAATGAAAGGGTCAAGAGAGTATAAATAATGTTGCGCAAGTTTTTTGTTTTTAAATTGTGCCCTTCTATCAACTTTTTTTCTTCTGTCTAATTTGCATTTAGAATTAAATTAAAATAGTTTTCAATCGTTGCCATTTTATATCAATGAGTATTGTTAGACTCGCGCTAAGAATTTTTTTTCAACAAAAGTCACAATCTTTATCACTACGTTTGCTACATTTTGTAACATTTGAGAACTTAAATATTCAAAAAAAACGCGATAATTTCTTTTCTCCTATACTTTGATTTATGTTAGTTTGGTCCTCGGACATTTTGCCCCATTATTTTTATAAGACTGTTCGTCCATTGGAAGATTCACCCTATTATTTTCATAAGACATTTTTTAAATTTTGTTCGCCCCATTATTTTCATAAGACATTTTGTTTCATGGACAATTCGGCCCGTTATTTTCATAAGATATTTTGTCTCATGGACAATTCTAAAAAATTAAGAGATAAAATGAATAATTTGAAATAATTTAATAGAGATAAAATAAACAAGAATATAAATTTTTTTAATAATTTTACACATATAATAAGCAAATATAGATGAAACTAATAGCTTATGAGAAAATTTGTCAGGGGGCAAATTGTCTATGGGGCGAATTATTTATGGGGCGAAATTTCTGTCGACCGTTAGTTTAAATAATTTTTTAATTATAAGGGTTGGCTACTTAAACGTTGGTTTTTGCTGCTTATAAAAACTTGAAAATATCAAATAAACTCTAATTCTTTATGCCTCCTATTATTTTAAAATTATTCTGAGAACAGACGGTTCCATTTTAAAATAGTGAAAATTTTTTATTAGTTTATTTTGTTTCCTTTCTCTCTTATGTTAATTATGTAGCAAATTTTTCAATTTTGAGTAAAAGGTAAGGTGCAGCGGGTGTATTTTCATTGACAAGGCACTGATGTACCGCTTATGTCAAACTACGAAGAAATTCGTATCGATGAGGAATCGAATCCAGAGGCTTCCGTGCTGAGTCCATCATCTCAACCAACCTGCCATGCCACCCATAGAGTATGCTGTAGTGGATACGTCAAATTAGTTTTCAAAAAACTTAAGTTATGCTCTAAAATTGTTCGTTTTTGTTGAAGCTCTATAACTTTTTCTGATAGACTTTTTTCCTTAAAAGTTATTATAAAAGGCAAATCATTGCAAAATGTTAAAAGTTATTTTACTTTTTGTAGCTTGTATCAATTTAGCTTTTAAACTATTTTTGAATGATGCTGAGTAAAATGATATAATGCGATCTAATTTTTTTGTTAGCACAATTATAACTTTATTTTATATCCTTGCCCCTGAATCAATCACATTTTTCATATAAACATCGCAGGGTGTCTACTGTCTAGTAGACTCTTTGCCTTTAGACTACATTCACTCATATAAAATTATCCAACCTTCAGTTATTTGTTTTCTCTATGAATCAAATATTGTTTCATCAATTCCTGTAGCCTGGTAGAATACTCCATTTTTCAAATGAAAAGCCTATTCCACCCCCTAACAATTTTGGATTTTTTAAACTAGTGTATATTCGATGGTTGTAGGTAAAAATGCCCCGGAAAAAATGCCCCCGGAATAAATGCCCCTAATTAAAAAGTAGGAAAAAATGCCCCCTAATTTTTGATTTTCAGGATTTTTTTTAATTATATAAATATCTCATAACCTGTACGGTTGAACGCGGGTAGACAACTTGCGTGTTATCTCCAACCCGTATATTACGATGATTCTTCTCCAACCTCTGTATTCTACGATGATTCATCTCCAAACTATATACTACAATGATTCATCTCCAACCTGTATACTACGATGATTCATCTCCAACCTGTATACTACGATGGTTTATATTCCATGTACAAATGACTAGGGAGACAATGTTCAACTTTCTGTTCACATTCTGCTAGATGATTTGGTTGCTAGACAATGTTTCAAGCTCTTTGATAACTGAAGAATTTGATTCTTAATCAAGCTATGCGCACTCAAATAAAGTAAAGCATTTCATATCTTATGTAGATGAAAGATTATCAAAACATTTTTCAATGATTAGAATAGAAAATAGGGTTCTACCTTTTAAGCCAACAGTTTGAGAGAACTTCAACTGAACAAACTGTTCAAAAGCAACATCAACGTCATCAAGACTAAATATCTTGAAATCTTCGCAATTATCATGTGACTAAAAATTTAAATAAAATGATGAAAAATACAGAAAGAGTACGATTTAATAAATATGACCCTACAATCAAGACTGACCATGCAGAAATTAGCTTTGGGTTAATTACGCCAGCCAGATCAGATAATGATTGATATTAGTATAGTAGGGTAAGCCTGTCCGTCTCGAGCGAACTAGGTTTTTGTTGTTTTATATAAGTAAAAATTTTTTTTATTAAATTCAAAATATACAACTTAAAAATTATAAAAACTAATTTTTTTGAAGATGAAACCTGGCACTGCATTTTTTGTGCTAGTTTTTCAAAGTTTGGATCGAAATTTGTCAGGGCGATTCTTAAACATGCCTGCAAATGTTCGTTAGTTAATTGAGATCTATGTTTTGTTTTTATACTATTCATCGAAGAAAAAGCAGATTCACACAAATATGTGGATCCGAAAAACGAATGGAAACTCGCAAATACCCTCCAAATGTTGGGGTATTTATCTTTAAAAATATATTTTATAAAATCTTTCGACCCATGCATTGATTTAAGACTTAAGTCACATTTTATATTTATAAGTTCTTCTTCTAATTCAGCCAAATTGCCAATTTGTAGAAAGTCGCAAATTTTTTTAGCTAAAAATTCAATACTCACACGTCGTCCTTGAAGGGGTTTAGTAGAAAAGTGGTGATACTTTCAATATTATTAAAACTTTCGAATCTTTTTTCAAATTCATTCATGAGAGTTCTTAGACTAGCTACATATCTATCCACATTTAATCTTTTTTCAGCACCTCTTTCGTCTTCTAAATTCGGAAAATGTTTTAAGTCGCCACGTTCCATTTGTTTAAGTTGTATATTCAACTTTTCTTTAAATGAATTTACATGATTAACCATTTCAATTATTGATTTATCTTTGCCTTGTAATTGGGTATTTAGTAGGCTTATCTTCTCAGTAACGTCGCAAAAAAAAAATAGATCGCAGCGCCATTCTGAATCACTCAATTGAACATATTGAATTTTTTTAGTTTCAAGAAAAATGCAAACTTTTGGTAATAGTTCTCTGAAACGAGTCAAAAACTTAGCACGGCTTAGCCATCTAACATCTGTGTGTAAAAGCAATTCATTGTGTTCTTCTCCACACTCTTTTAGCAAAGCACGAAACTCTCGACGCGATAAACTCTTTGACCTGATGTAGTTGACAGTTTTGAACGCTATGTCCATGACATGATCAAAGTTTAAAACTTTTGAGCATAGGACTTGATTATGTATGATGCAATGATAATCAATAAATCTGGGAAACTTTTCATCGCGCTTACAACGAGAAATAAAGCCATTATTGCAACCAGTCATTGCAGGGGCACCATCTGTTGTAATTGAAACCAGTTTGGAAATTGGAAAATTTGTAAGTGATATAAATTATTTGAATGAGTTGAAAATATCTTCACCTCTAGTGCGTTCATTCATCGGAATTATTGTTAACAACTCTTCTACGGCTGACATGTCAACAAAAACCATTCTGATGAAAACACAGAGTTGAGCAGTGCCAATATAGTCAGTCGACTCGTCAAACTGTAATGAGAGAACAACGCACTTATCAACATTAATTTGTAGAGCTTGCTCAAGATCTTGACTGATATCCTCTGTTCTTCGCATAATAGTATTTCGTGAGAATGACAAGTTATTTATACATGTCATAATTTCGGACATATTTTTGAAGTTTTCAAATAAAACATCTCCCGCTTTGATGAAAGCTTCTTTTACTATTTCTCCATCGCTAAAAGATTTGTTATGTTTAATTAATGTTTGAGTGATTTTGAATGAAGCGATTGTAGCAGATTTTGAGCTTGTGTTGTATTTAAAAAAGCTATTTTGTTGTTCAAGCAATTCTGCTTTGAGTTGTTTAACTTTTGATTTTCTTAAGGCTGTATTTTGTGGAAAATCAATAGAATAATTTTTGTGAACTTTAAAAAAATGTCTCTCCACGTTCGCTTTTTTAGGCAATGCAACTATTCCCTTATAAATTAAACATAAACACTTGTTATTGTTCATTACAAAAAAGTAGTTCTCTTCCCATTCATTATGATAATGGTAAGTTTTTCTTTTTTTAAAAGATGATCCTGGCTCATTCATTTATCAGCCACAAAGATAAAATCAAATATAGTTAAAACTACTTCTAAAAAAGGTAATAAAAGATAGTAATAAAGGTACTTTTATAAAAGGTTAATTTTGTAAAAAATTGGTATTAAGTTGAACATTATAAACAAAATTGCCCAAGATTTTAATTAACTTGTTCTCATATTTCTTAATCATTTTATAATTACTAATTTAAATTTATGTGTATTCAAAATTAAATGAGTTTAAATCTTACAAAACAGTAAAAGTTTTATGAATGAATTTGAATAAAGGTATAGGTATCGTGGGGCGTTTCATTGAGAAGTTCAACCAAGACCGCTTATGTCGAACTATGAATAGACTTGTAGTACGCGAATCGAACCCAACACTTTGTGTTCGATGTCCGACGCGCTACCTAAACTACGCACGCCCCCATAATTATAAAAAACCTAATCTACCCATGCCTCTATATTAAATATATAAAATAAAAGTTTAGTATTATTTAGAAATTACTATTGTTCTAGTATTTTTTATATCTGACACTGGTACGTTGCGTATTTATTTTTTGACAAAAAAAAATTTTAGGTTTTAAATTAAATATCAATTGATTATTTATGTTGACAACTATTTTTTATAATGATTTTTTTCATTAATTTCACTTTTTTACATTTAACTATTTTTAATTTGATTTAATAAAATTATGACAAGCATGCCCTTCAAATAGAAAAAAATCCAAGCTTCATTATAGTAAATGTGTCACATGTGCATATAAAAAGACTAAATTATAATTTTTTTAACATTGACTTCAAAGGTTGCTATAAACACAAATTAGAATTTTTTATATCCAACTTTCATAGAAACTTGCATATGGTTGCTATTGTTCAGTAAGGCAAAATGAGACACTGAATTAACGAAAAAAAATTAAATTATAAGTAGATTAAAAAAAAATTTCTTAATAGATCTGACAAAAAATACACATCAAAAAATTCTACTTAATACTTTTCCTTTAAATTATAAATTACTGATTTATTATAAAAGATTAAATTTAATATAATTTTCCTATTTCAAACCTTAAAAAAAATTTTTCTTTGAAAATTGTAGTCATAAAAGTAAAAATTTTTTTAATCATTTCGATATACCGAAAAAACAGTTCTACTAAATGTCTTAGTGTCACAATATGTCTAAAAGAATTCTAAAAATATTTAAAAAGGTTCATAGTCGCAACGTCGAAAACCAAAATGTCCGAGACGAAAACGTCCTAAAACCAAAACTTCCAAAACCAAAACGTCCGAAAAGAAACCGTGTGAAATCCAAAATGTCTTAAAATCTAAACATCTTAGAATTAAAGAGTTCAAAAACCAAAAAGCTTAAACTGAATTGTTTAGAACTCTTAGGTCGCTTAGATTTCAAGATATTTTGGACATAGGATGTATTGCCTTTGGACGTTTTTCTTCAAATGTTTTAGTTTTTAGACGTTTTGTTTTCGTACGTTTTGACCAGGAATCATTAAAGAATAAACAAATTTGACATTTTGCATTGTAAGCGTAAAAACTTTTTACCGAAAAAAAGACTAATTTATAAATTTAATGCACTTACAAAGACACGAGCAAAATTTTATAGGTGGTAAAACGCAAAGAACAATGTTGAAAATAATGTTCAACTTCTGATTTTTAAAATTTATATCATCACTCAGACCAATTCTACTGCATGATGAAAAGATAATCAAAGTTAAATAAATAGCATACCACCGAAAATAATATACGCTTCTCAAAGCTCTTAATTGGTAACATAAATACATGGGTTTGCAACATACAGTTGTCATACCCAACATATAATGAATGATAATACAATGTCCTTAATTTCCTCATCATCTTGGAAAATATGAGGATTATTTATGGAAGGGAAGTGTGATGTTGCGCATAGAAAAATTTTACCCTAACCCTACCCCCCCCCCCCCCCGGATGTGCGCCCCTGAATGTGAGTGTTATCTCCAACCTGTATATTACGATGATTCATCTCAAACCTGTATACTACGATGATTCATCTTCAATCTGTATACTACGATGATTCATCTCCAACCTGTATACTACGATGGTTTCTATTCCATGTACAAATGACTAGGAAGACAATGTTTAACTTTCTGTTCACATTTTGCTAGATGTAAGATTTGATATACCTCATTCGGGGAGACGATGCTACATAAGTTATTACCTATATACCTGTATACCGCGATGGTTCATCTCCAACCTATCAGTTCATATTTTGCTAGATGTAAAATTTGATATACATCATTCGGGGAGAGGATGTTAGATAAGTTATTACCTATATTTTTGCAATTTTTTCACGATATTAAATAATATATTTTATCAAAATCAAAATAAAATTCTGTAATCAAAGAATCGAAAAATATTCTTTAAAAAATCAAAAAATATGAAACTTTCTGTTGATATTTTGCTACCTCATACGATGTTACAAAAGTTATTACCTTTACTTTGCAATTTGCACGATTTTAAATATTATATTTGTCAAATAATCAAAGAATCGAAAAATGTTCAAATCAAAAAATATTTATTCTTTTTAAATATATCGTTGGCTCCCCTTACTTTTAGTTTCGTATGTGCATAATTTGATAAAAATTAATTATTAAAGACTAGGTTTATCTTTCTATTTTAAAAGTAAGAGGAGCCAACGATATATTTAAAAAGAATAAATATTTTTTGATTTTATTATATATTTTTGAAAAAGTTTTGTATGTCCAAGATGTCAATAAATCTCATTTTTTTGTTTAATCTAGAAATAAATTTTGTATAATTTTAAATTTTTTTTATCCCAGTTCAGTTTCTCAAGTTTTTTATTTTTGTGGAAAATGCCTTTACACCCATTTTTTACCGTAACGATGATTACTAAGAAAATAAATCATGGCTTGTGAAAAGTCATTCTCCCAATATGAAAGTCAAATCGTAAACATTTTGTTTAGTATTTTTTATACAACGTAACCTGGAACTCTGTGGATATTGTCCCTCATAAAAAACGAAAATGTAATTTTTCAAACTTTTTCACCATAAAATTTTTTTTAGTTTAGATGGCGTTAATTTTATTGGAATTTTCACCAAGAAATGATATATTTTAACTTTCAAATTCGAAATTCTTCGGTTTTTTCACATGTTTCATATTCCCAAAAATTCAAAATATTCCAAAAATCCCCCCCCCCAATAATTTTCTATAAGTAAGAGTTGCTGCTTGATTATAAAACATGTATGATGATCCCATAGAAGGAATGCAGACTTTCGAATCAATCAAACATCATGCCAGGCTGCTCTTAAATTCCTATCGAACATATTTTACAGACGATGTGTGAGAGCTATATAATTATAATCCATTGCTTCAATATGCACACAGGTCACAGAGCAAACACATGTTGATGATCCACTAGATTTTCTCATCTGTCACAGTGATTCTATTTCTCTTTCTCTCCTGTTTTTCTTTTCCGCTTTCTCTGCTAAAACTCAATCATTACTCAAGCTCATTCAAGCTCTCTTCTTTCATTCAAGTCCTCTTTTCTTGTTAAGCTCTCCTATCTCATTCAGCTCTCTTCTCTCCGGTGACGTAGCTAGGCTGGGCATAAGGGGCCGTGCCCACACTCCTATGTACCGCATGGTGCCCCCATGCATCTTATGCGATATCAGTTTTTGAAAATTTCTCCAATGAAAGGATCAAGAAAGTATAAATAATGTTGCGCAAGTTTTTTGTTTTTAAATTGTGCCCCTTCTATCAACTTTTTTTTGGCTACACCACTGCTTCTGTCTAATTTGCATTTAGAGTTAAATTAAAATAGTTTTCAATCGTTACAATTTTATATCAATGAATATTGTTAGACTTGCGCTAAGAATTTTTTCAACAAAAGTCACTTAATCTTTATCACTACGTTTGCTACATTTTGTAACATTTGAAAACTTTAATTTTTTCAAGTCAAAAAATTTTTTTCAATAGTTATTTGGGAATGAATATTTTGATTATCTATTCAGTTTAAAAGCAAGAATACTCTATTTGCTTAATATTTGAGCAGAGATATTTTTTATAATGTTCGATTGTTACATTTTATAAGTAACACTGTACATAATCAAATCACTTTTAAGAAAATTTGTTGATTATTATAATAAAAATATAATATCGAAACAAAATGTTTCAGTTGTTAAAAATGTACTTGATCTATTTATGACAGCTGTTAGAATTTTATTTGTAGACAGAAATATTCAAAAAAACGCAATGATTTTCTTTTCTCGTATACTTTGATTTATGTTAGTTTGGTCCTCGGACATTTCGCCCCATTATTTTCATAAGACAGTTCGTCCCATGGACAATTCGCCCCATTATTTTCATAAGACATTTTGTTTCATGGACAATTCGCCCCGTTATTTTCATAAGACATTTTGTCTCATGGACAATTCTAAAAAATTAAGAGATAAATTGATTAATTTGAAATAATTTAATAGAGATAAAATAAACAAGAATATAAAATTTTTTAATAATTTTACAGATATAATAAGCAAAGATGGATGAAACTAATAGCGTATGAGCAGCGGGCAAATTGTCTATGGGGCGAAATGTCTGTCGACCGTTATTTAAATAATTTTTTAATTATAAGGGCTGCTACTTAAACGTTGGCTTTTGCTGCTTATAAAAACTTGAAAATATCAAATAAACTCTAATTCTTTATGTCTCCTATTATTTTGAAATTATTCTGAGAACAGATGGTTCCATTTTAAAATAGTGAAAATTGTTTTATTAGTTTATTTTGTTTCCTTTCTCTCTTATGTTAATTATGTAGCAAATTTTTCAATTTTGAGTAAAAGGTAAGGTGCAGCGGGTGTATTTTCATTGACAAGGCACTGATGTACCGCTTATGTCAAACTACGAACAAATTCGTATCGATGAGGAATCGAATCCAGAGGCTTCCGTGCTGAGTCCATCATCTCAACTAACCTGACATGGCACCCATAGTTTATGCTGTAGGGCATGCATGGGCAACCTACGGCCCTCGGGCCAAATTCGGCCCACGAAGGCTTTTCATCTTGCCCGCGAAGACCTTTGAGTCCGTTCCAGTATAATAAAAGTGGATGTAAATTAATAAAAAATATTATTTTTATTGCTTTTCTTGTTCACTTTACTTCATATCTGAATGGCTTAAATTCAAAATTGCAAGGAAAGAGACAATTTGTTCATCAGTAGTACACTCATATCCGAACATTTCAAAAAAAAATCAACTGTGGGAAAAACAGCTGAGAAATGGTAATACTTTCCATTTCCCTACATTTGTGCAAAGCAGACTGCACTTCCTATGCTGATGAGCTTATATCAATTCATAAAGAATTCATAAGTATGTTTCAAGATTTCAGTTCACAAGAAACTAATCTACATGTTTTCTCTTCACCATTTGATATGAATGTTGAGGAAGCTCCAGAGGAATTGCAGATGGAATTGATTGAACTTAAAGGAAATGAAGATTTGAGACGAAAAATAAGAGATTATTCATTGCTGGAGTTTTAAAAAAAATCTACCTAAAGAAGCTTTCCACAGGATCACAGATTTTGCAAGAAAAAAATGTCACTATTCGGGAGTTCTTATATATGTGAGCAGCTGTTTACGAAAATGAAATATATAAAATCAATAATTTTTTGATCTTACCGTAAAATCTTCTTTTTTATGTTAATCTTTGTTTTATTTTACAGCTCTATCTAGCAATTGTTGTTTGATTTTACTTTACTGCTTCCAAATCTTACTTTATTTTGGCTTGTTTCACGTTTTTTTACATTCTTTTTTTTTGTGTAAAAGTTCCATAAATCCTTCATTCTGTAATTCGTGCTAATCCTGTAAAGTCAAATATGTCAAGTCTTCCAAACAAACGGCATCGAGTTGAGATCACAGCTGCACATAAGAAAGAAATCTGCCTGTACAAAAAACAACATCCTAAATGCTCCCAAACAGAAGTTGTCTCTTGGGCCAAAGACAACCTTGCTATCACAATTGGCAAATCAACTGTGGGTGACATTCTCAGAGCGTCAGAAGTTTGGTTGAATGCTCCAATCACTCAGAGCAGTACAAGGTGCAAGCATGGTCAACATCCAAAACTTGAATCGGCTCTTCTTCTTTGGCTAAATGATGTCCGGTCTAGAAATGCAATAGTCAATGAGGAAATGATGTTGGAGAAAGCCAGAAAGTTTGGTGCAGACCTCAATATTACAAACTTTAACTATTCTCGTGGTTGGCTTGCTAGGATGAAGGAGAGACATGGAATCTCTAACCGTAAAATTCATGGCGAAAGTGCATCGGCTGACTTATCTGCAGTCACAAACGGTCGCCAGATGCTTCAAACTGAACTAAAAGCTTATGTGGGTGAAGACATTTATAATATGGATGAAACAGCTCTCTTTTATAATTTGGGGCCTTCATCCACTTTAGCTACACATGGGAAAATCCATGGGTGTAAGTTATCAAAGGCAAGAGTCACAGTTGCACTATGTTCTAATGCTACATGAAGTAATAAATTGAAACCTTTAGTCATTGCCCATGCCTGTCGCCCTAGATGCTTTGGAAGAAATTTTGATCCAAATATCTATGTGACATAAATTTAACAAAAAGGCATGGATGACTTCAGAAATATTTCAGGTCTGGGTGATGTCTGTGGACAAAAGTATGAAGAGACAAGGCCGTCATATTCTGCTGCTACTGGAAAATGCAAGCAGCCACTCTACTAAAGACTTGAAGTTGACGAATGTGAAAATAAAGTTTCTGCCACCAAACACAACCTCTCATATCCAGCCCATGGATGCTGGCATAATCCATAGTTTTAAGTGCCACTATAGAAAGCAGCTTGTCAGACATTACATCCAGTATGCGGAAGAAAACAAACCACAAACAATTGACATCCGTCAAGCCTTGTCCATGATAAAACATGCTTGGAGCCATGTCAGCAGTTTTACTATTGCTAAGTGTTGGGAACATGTTTCAATCCTACCCCAAACTAAATTTGACTGAAACAAGAGGTCAAAATAATTTCACTGGAGATGATGAGGGTGAAATCAGAATAGACAGTCTTCGAGATCTCATCAATAATCTCACTCCAGAAATAACAGATCCTATCCCATTCATTAACATGGACAATGATGTACCAACCACAGAAGAAATGAGTGATCACAACATCCTGGAGATAGTGCAGGATGATTCAAACGATGCAACAAATCTTTCTCTACCAACACCTGACTGTGATGACGTGAGTCCTAATATTATAACATCTAAAGAGGCAAGGTCACACCTACAGCAGTTGATCACATATCTAGAGTTCAGTGGAATATCTAAAGCAACAAAGCACATATCTAACCTTCAAGACATTATATCAGACATCGATGACAAAAAGATACTTACTGCCAAACAGACGAAACTTCATTCATACTTTAGCTGGAGTTTATTCTCGCCATCTAACAACCCCATAAATTATTTATGATTGTTTTTCTTTTTGTAAAAAATCATGCCATGCATTTGTAAAGTGGCATTACTTTACGTTAATAAAATTTAGTTTTATTCATAACAATCCAGATACCGTTGTATTTATCGCGGAATAACTACCTTTCAACCCTAGACAAACTTCAAACTCCACTTAGATTTGTCCTGTTTCCTCTCAAAGAGATTCTTGATTCATTAGTCCGGTTCTTCAGTATCCGGTCGATTTTAGGTTGAAACCAACATGGCCGGATTAATGAGACATGACTGTAGTAGCAAATCGAATCGGAGCTTTCAGAGCAACCTTTGCAAGCATAGGCGGCTATGAGATATTTCAGAACATGTTTTGCATCTCCTCAATCATTAACCAAATCAATAAACTGTTCTTTATTTAAGAAGTCTTCTGAGGCCAGATTACTAATCGAGAATATATACGGGTTTTTGATAAATTGGTAGTATTTTTCAAATTTTTGTAGATTAAGAAATTAAAGAGAAATTTTTTGGCATGCTACATCGTGTTTTTGGTCCCCAGGACATTTTTATTAATGAAAATCTTATTTTCATCAAGAAATATGTTCCAAAATCGAATAAAAACTTTTCTTGTCAAAGAATGCAATTATTCTAGCTTCATTTCAAAAGCTGTCATTTTTTATTACAATGGAGTACTCTGATCTCTTTTCTTTGCAGCGCAAGGTTAAAGGAATTCATATATTCAAATATGATAGAAATATACGAAAACAGACCATCAGAAAATTCTACATGCATGTCTAGTTTGCCTTTTAGAAATTGCTGGATTTCTTTCCATAGTATCGCCGTGAAAATTTTCCTTTGAAAGCAACCTCACGTTTGAGTGCAGCAAGAGTTTTTCAAATTGAAAACATTTTTCAACTCAAAATGCCCCCAGAAAAAAATTCCCCAATTAAAAAGTAGGAAAAATGCCCCCTAATTTTTAATTTTCAGGATTTTTTTAATTATATAACTATTTTTATTTGGTACCGTTTTGGAAGGCTAAATTTCTAAAATTTCTTAATCTATAGGGCTTTTTTCTTTATAAAGTTCTTGAAAACAATAGCAAAGGTGCAGATTTGTGGGAATGTGCTCTTAAAATCAGTTAAAACACAAATTATATTTAGAAAGTGTTCTGATACACAAGTCCAAAAATATTTGCTGTTTTATGAAAAAAATTCTTTGTATTTAAAAAATTGTCCTATGCTGAGTTTTTTAGTTTACTTTAATTAAATTTTAAATGTTATAGATGAAAAGTTAACTTTTTGTTTTTTTTACAAAAAATCTTTATTTGACATATCTTTGAAATTTGAAAAAAAAATATAAGTGCCATAAACAAATTGTTAAATTTTATTTACGTTTACAAACTAGTTTTAAAGTGAATAAAATCATGAATAAAAAAATTAAAGATAGGAAAGTATAATTATATTCGGTTGTTAGAAGTAAAATTCAAGTTGTAAAGAAATTTGATTACTAGTAGTCAAGTAAAAAGTTTTACTAACCTAGTGTTTGGGATATAAAAACACAAAAACACTTCAAATTTTCCCAAAATATTCAAAAATCACAAAGCACATAAAAATTACAGAGCCTATGAAACGTCAAAAAAAATTATTCCTATTTTAAATTTTTTTAGTTTTAGGCAGTTTTAAACAAGTTTGTAAGCTTTTTTAAGTATTTAAATGTTTTTCGTGATGTCATGAGATGTTTGGTGTTCTGTATCGCTGGGAAATTTTTGCAAACTTTTAAGGAGTTTGTGGTGTTTAGTTTGACATTTAAAGTTGTGGCAAATCATAATATTGTAATTATTTTTCAGTGTTTTATAACATTCTGTTATGTTTTCTGCCTAGTATTGTTTTGAAACACTGAAATTTTCAAAAGCCAGAGAAAAAATTAACATATGAGAAAAAAGTGTAAAAATTATCATTACATCTGGTTACTCAAATCATTTTCGTCACTAATGCATGTGAAGAAGCAAGAAAGTTATAATAAATCAAGTGTGTCAAGAAATCATAAACACTTGTTTTGAGAACTCATTAGTCTTTCTATTTCTTCACATAGCATCTTTGCTGTGCACATAAGTAAGGATTTTTATTTACGTAAATGTGTTCTTTATTTGTGTTTTTTAGGTTTTCTTTTAAATGAAGATGATAAAATCTAACAAAGGTAGTCAAAAATTATGTTACGAAGGATATATGTACACTAAGCAGAAAACTAATAAAAAGTCGATATTTTGGAAACGTGTCGGTAGAACTAATGGTTGCAAGGCAAGAATTAAAACATCGCCTAATAATGATAACCCTATTCTTGTAACAAATCATATGATCATGAACCAGATCAGGCGAAGATCAAAATCTGCAAAGCTCGCACTATTATGAAAGAAAGGGCTAAAAGTACAAATGATAAACCAGCAATTATTTTTTCTCAAATGGTTCAACAACTTGATCACGTGACGCAAATGCACATTCAACCAGATTCTACTTGCAAAAGGAGCATTCGAAATCAAAGGAGTAATGAATTTCCTCCGATACCTCAAAATCTGCAAGATCCTTTGATAGATTGTGATTCGAAATGGACGTTAACAACTGGGCTAAATCCGAGACGCTTATTGTTGTATGATAACGGTCCAGAGTCAAATTGCCGAATCATCGTGTACCGACAGACAAACATTTGACCAAACTGGCTGCCGCAAAGACATGGTTTATGTATGGCTGCTTTTCTATGGCACCTCCAGGTTTTCTTCAGCTATATGTAATACATGCCTCACTGGGAAAAAGTTCAGTTCCAGTTGTATATGTATTTCTTCAACCAAAAACTCAGGATGCCTATGAACAACTTCTGAAAGTTGTTGTTGATCGTTGTGAACAACTAGGACCTGATGTGAATCCAGATACCATAAAATATGATTTTGAGTGCGGTGTACCATTAATTCTTGGAACTGATGTTTAAATTCGAGCATGTTTTTATCACCTGACACAATCAACTTGGCGCAAAATTCAAGAGTTGTGATTAGTCAATCGTTATCGCTGTGATATTGACTTCAAACACTTTTGTGGAATGATGGACGCGGCTTGGCATTTTTACCAATGAATGAAGTTTTTCTTGGTTATGAATGTTTATGTAATTGTGCGCATCCGGGAACAGAAGAACTTCTCAACTACTTCAACGCTACCTATATTAACGGTTCATATCGTCAACGTAATAGAGTTGAAAATACTGAAACTCAGGTACGCTTAAGGCATATTCCTCCTCGATTTCCACCGAAAATTTGGAATGTTCATGAAGAAACTCTAAATCGCGATCCTCAAACGAACAATGTTTGCCAAAGTTGGAACAGTAGGCCACAACAGTCATCTAGGAAGCAGATGGGAAAGACTTTCATTTGATAAAAAACAAAATAAGTTGCTTGATATCATAACGTTGTTAGTAAAAAATAAAACTGTAAATAATTTTTATTTTTTTTTATTTTAGAATACAAATTTATACGTGACTTAATTTAGAGCAGCTTGAACTATTGATTTTTTAAAAGAATTTTGGTGTCGAGTAAAAAAGTTTAAAAATAAGAAGCACTACACTTCAAGTATAATACTTTAATTATATTTGAAATTTTTTAATTATTCTCATTATCTAATTGTTTTGAATGCATTAATTGATGCAGTTTCAAAATCCGTCATAATTGTACATTTTAAAGGCACAAAATATCAAAAAGGTATATTAAAGTTTTATTATAAAAAACATCCTAAGAAAAGATATTTATATATACACAAAATTTGAGAAGTAAAGGAATTACGATGAAAATACTTAACGATGAAAATAACAACGATGTATTGCATCACAATGAATTTACTATACAATAAAATTTCCACCATGAAGTTACTACGATGAAATTACCGGATACCATTAATTATAGTAAAGTTAAAAGACTAAATATATTTGTAGTATGTAATTAAAAAATAATTTCTAAACAAATAATATAATTTAACGATTAATGTTGAAAAATTAATAATTTTTTGAAATTTTTTGTGTTGGGCATTTTTTCCTAATTTTAAGTTGGGGCATTTTTTCCTACTTTTTAATTGGAGGCATTTTTTCTGAGCACCACCAATTACATCTAGAGATTTTTGCTTAGCCAGATTGCGACTTAATACTATGTTGTGTAAAAAAATCACTTTGTCAAATGTTTCTCTTAGAGTAGTTCTATTGCTGAGTTTCCAAAATAAAAAATTGTCTGTCAGATTCTTGTCATATACATATTGTACGTAAACACAAGGCTAAGATAAGTTTGCAACATCCGTCGTTTATCAATTTGAGCAAAAAAAATTGAAAATCGAATTCTGAATCAATAAAACCACCTCTAACATGTCATCAGACACCTCTCCTATTAGCATTCTAACGGTATCGTTTGACAGGAAGATATGCTTCAACTTTACAACTTCAGAACTTCTTAGCACATTCAATATATCTCAGTATATCAGCTGTTCTGCTATGTTGTGGGACTTTTTGACAACAGATATTTTTTGAAACTTTTCAAAGCATTGGTGTGGCTTCGGAGCAATTTTTAGGGAGCCGCTTTTTTGTTATTTGTGACTCCGGCTCCGATCCCTAGTAAAAATGTTGCGGCTCCGGCTCCGAATTTGTGCACTCGTTCAGCCAATAGTTTTGCTTACCGAAGTCGGGTGCCTAATTACCAGCGCAGGCTTGGGCTTTAAAAAAGTGGATGCTAACACTTCAGAACACAAAGGACACGTATGTTCCTCTTCCCCACGAGACTTTAATGCAGTAAAACGAAATTTAAGATGTGAGTCGTCATATTTCATATTTCATAAACCATTAAGAAAAATGCACATTTACAAATTAGGCATGAAAAGCAATAAACGAAAAAAATAGTACACAATTCAAGGAATAACTTATTTATTCTTTTTAAATGTGATTTATTGGCAAAAGTGGCAAATGACCAATATGGGTGCAATATTTGCAAATTCACGGCACCGGGCACTCCAGTTTGAAAACAACTGAGCTAGAAGGTTGGTGCAATCAGAATTACAAACAAGGTCATTTGACTTGATAAAATATGTGCAGTTGTGATGGGATTGACAGCTAATAATGGTGGTGTGTTCATTGAATAAAATTCTTTTATAATAAATTTAGAAAATTATAATATAAAAAAGTTTACCTCCCTCCCTCCAAAAATTTTGAGGATGTGCGCCCCTGAATTAGGCTGTCACCTCCCAATTCCACCATAACTGCGGATAATGGGAGAGATTTTATCAAGTCGAATTACCTTTCTTATAATTGTGATCGCATCTATATCTTCTAACTCAATAAGGGAAAGAAATAGCGATAGAGTGAGATAAGGAATTATTAGAAATTCATACCAAAAAGAGATCATACATGAACATCTGACCCATTTTGTACACCGGTATTGTTGAATATACCGGGCAAGCAAAGCCACACTTTCCAAGGATATATGGGAGAGCGCCTAGATGATAAATATCTGGATGTGATATCAATATGGCATCTATCTGATGCATATGCCTGAATTATTTTAAACATAAAATCAAGGAAATCTTAGAATTTTATAAATGACAAAACTTTTTGAGTTCTTCAATATAATCTGTTGAAAATTGTTCATTCCAACCACAATCTAACAAAAAGTTAAAGTCATCCAATTGAAGAATGTAGCAGAGGTGAGATTCGTCTAAAACGCCAGAAAGCGGTTGAAATTTTATTATTGAGGTCATTCTATAAACATGAAAATTGAATTGATACAAATAAGCATAAGAAAAATAAAAATTGTATTTATCTTTAATTCTTGCTAATACTATCACGTATGATTTACCATTATTAATATATTTTCATTGTCTTGTGATTTGTGACCCTCGCCAAAATTTCAGCAAATAATGCTCCCCGCCCAGGCAATTTCCAAGGGTGGACGTGGAATTAAAATGTTGTACAATTCTGAAAAAAGCCAATTAGATTCCTTTGATACAATTTAGATAGAACATTCAGTATTGGTAGGTAATGTAGAAGTGATAAAGCTAAGTTCAAAATAAAAGATTTTCTATAGTTCAACCATTCACAAAGAAGTTTTTTTTATTATTTTTAAATATATTAATTATAAAATTTTATTTATAACTTTAAAAATTATTATTTTTATAGGATAAAAAATATTAGTTACTTATAAATTTCCATCTATTTGATGCTTACGTACCCAATTAACGGAAATTTAATTTTAGGCGGCCACGTTTCTCAGTACCATGAGATCCTCAAGCATATTCTATAACATGCTTTGGAAAATATTTACTGGATCTTAACATAAATTTGTTTGTACATGCAAAAGGTATTTCAAAGCGAACAACGCGACTTCGAATAGCAAGTTGCCACTAATAAATGGAATATTATTGGTTATCTTGTCATTGTATATAAACTAAATTAGAGTATTTTTTCACATTGATGTACTCATGCTTAGTGCGAAGATAGATAGATTAAAGTGTGTTTCTTCTTCCATAGGCATTTGAACGGGTGTGTATTATCAGGCATTGCTCTTGATCAGACGCATTCAACGCTCGTTACATGCACGCAAGACGTCGGCTCCGCGATGAAGAACTTTTTTCTAAGTTGATCAGTACGTTGTCTTCCTATGGAAATGCTTTGATTGTTATTGATACTGCGGCTCGCGTGTTGAGTTACTACATTTGCTGGTAAGAAAAATACTGTTAGCATTTTCAAAGATTTTTGAATTTCAAGATTGCCAAAATGATCTTTACCAGAGATGGGTAAATTACGACTAAAATTATTTATGCCAAAGGCGCACATACCGTATATACCCGTGTAATGTTCTACCCCATGAAATGGTAGACCCCCATTTTAACTGCATATTTTTGGATTTTAACATATACTCCATGTAATGTTCGAGTCTTGATTCTAACAATAGCACACGCCTAGGCTATGTTAACATTCAGTGCTTGCCATTATGCCTAAATTTCATAAAAAAAACAAACAGTCGGTACCGTAGCCTAGTCTAAGATTGACATTTACCGGTAATAACTATTAGCTTAGAGTATGCCTATAAAATGTATAAAATACCTGTATACTCACTACAGGTCATTAAAACTACCTATGACTAAAACAAAAAGGGGAAATGGAAACAAAAAGAAAACATCCTTTGTTTACAGTCACTTTGTTATAACTACCGAAAGATTGCGAAGCAAGAGCTGTGTAACTAGCGAACAGTTTCATTATCACACATTCTTATACTATAACTCTTTAACCACTCATTTCTATTCTTTAATTTCTCTTCACACAATTCCACTATTCGTGTAACTCTATTGTACTGTTACTCTTTCTTAGATCAAAAGTTCTCAAAATATTTTTACTCAGTACCCTTCAGCATGCCAGTAAATACATACAGAAAGTTCACTGCAAAATTTAAACTTCAAGTGATCGCTGTTGCTGAAGCCAGCAACAATGTGCAAGCTGCAAAAAAATATGGCATATCAGAAAAGAATGTTCGTGATTGGAGGAAGAAAATAAATAAAATGCCATCATACAAATGTGCCAATCGTGGGAAGAGCTGCAAGTGGCCACATATTGAAGAAAAAGTTGAAGAATGGGTTACCAGCAATCGGGATGCTGGACTCGCAATATCACGGGTAGCTATAAGAATTTTTGCCCAGAAGGAAGCTAAGAAAATTGGAATTACTGAATTTGTTGCTAGTGCTAATTGGTGCTCCCGGTTCATGAAAAGGAATAATCTGGTTATTAGAAGACGAACTAAAATTGCACAAAGGCTACCCAAGGAATTGGAAAACTGGATTTCATAGACTTGTCATTACTCTTCGTAAGAAAAACAATTACAGTTTAAGTCACATTGGAAATTAACATGGATGAAACTCCTATGAATTTTGATATGCCTTCAAACCTAACTGTTGATAAGGCTGGGACAAAATCTATTTTAATAAAAACAACTGGGCATGAAAAAACTCGGTTCACTGTGGTTCTGACTTGCATGGCAGATGGGGCAAAATTAAAGCCAATGGTAATTTTTAAGAGGAAGACAATGACAAAGGAAAATTCCCCAGTGGAGTCATCATACATGTACATCCACAGGGTTGGATCGATTAAGAAGGATGTAAGCTTTGGTTAAGCAAGGCATGGAAGATCAGGCCTGGCGCCCTATTAAGAGAAAAATCTCTTCTTGTATGTATGGGATGGCTTTCGTTCACATTTGGTTGAGACTGTGGATAAAGCTGTAAAACAAAGCAAAACTGACATTGCAGTAATTCCTGGAGGCCTAACTAGCATATTACAGCCACTCGATGTATCTATCAACCGCCCATTTAAAGATGCGGTCACAAAGAAATGGAATGAGTGGATGATTAACGGTGAAAGACGTTCACTAAATGTGGTAATATGAGACATCCATCTTTGCCTCTCTTATGCGCCTGGATTAAAAAAGCTTGGGAAGATATCGATAAAAATATAATTGTGAAATCTTTTAAGAAATGTGGTATTGTTTCTATGGTATGCGATGCATTGTATGATGATAATGATGATAGCCTTGATGACGGTCTTGAAGAAACTGATAGCAGTGAAACGTATGATGACCTCTTTAGAAGAATTCAAGAAGATGTTCGCTAGCTCTGATGAGAGCAGTACATTTGAAAGATTTTAATAAATATTCAATTTTTTTAATTTTTTCTTTTCTGTATTTTTTTATTAATGTTTATTTGCTGTGAAAAAAATATTACTTTTTTGACTTCCGTTGTCGGGAAATCCAAAGCCTAGGCTTATCCGTGACAAACTTTCCAAAACTATACCCCATGTAATGGTCGACCTCTAAATTTTAGGACATTAAATTGGTCTTCAAATATCGTCTTAGGGACACATTTTTAACCATTTTAACTCTAAAATTAAATACTGTGAAAAAGTTCCTCTTTTACAAAAGAAAAATATTTAAATCTATAGCTTGTCACCTAGGATTACAATTATCATAATCAAGATGGGAAGAAAATCAGAAAATTTAGAATAGGTCAGATTTATCAAAAATGGCACAGATGCCAATATGTGAGAATTTAGTCACTATCAAGATATTTTTAATTTAAATTGAATTTGTTCATCTTTTTCCTTTGGGGTCAAAGAGAGAATCCTTTAGATGAAAAAGGTGGAAAACTTTTTGTAATTGACCAATGAACATCAGGAATGACTCATCAGAAAAAAAACCTTTGAACTTAAATTGATTGACAAATATTCAGGCCTGATAATAAAATACACGATAATGATTAAAAAAAAGCCTATCAGAATGCTTTAAGGGAGGAAAAAATCTGTTCAAAAAATATCCTTATAAAAATTTTTTCAAACACACATTGAAGAAAATAAATTTCTAATGAAAAAAGAGCTACCAAAAAAAGATGATCATAGAATGAATAGCAAAATTACATACTGTAAGTAAAGTATAGAAGATATTACGTAGAGACTACGAGCCGATAACGAATTTGTAGCCAAAAAGATGGAGGTCCAATCGAGATACCTAATTTATAGACAAATGAAATATTTTGAAGGAATTAAACACCTAAAGTTGGTTTATTAAATAAATTAAGAAAATAATTACCAGAGTACAACAACACGTTGTTTTTGGAAGTCATTCTTTTATCACTATTATATTTTCAATTAGGTAAGACATTTATTTCGAAAAAATTTTAATATATGTAGATCTCCAACCTGTATACTACGATGATTCATCTCCAACCTGTATACTACAATGATTCATCTCCAACCTGTATACTGCGGTAATTCATCTCCAACCTGTATACTACGATGATTCGCATTCAACCTGTATACTACGATGATTCATGTCCAACCTGTATTCTACGATGATTCATGTCCAACCTGTATACTACGATGATTCATGTCCAACCTGTATTCTACGATGATTCGCCTCCAACCTGTATTCTACGATGATTCGCCTCCAACCTGTATACTACGATGATTCATGTCCAACCTGTATTCTACGATGATTCATGTCCAACCTGTATTCTACGATGATTCATCTCCAAACTATATACTACGATGATTCATGTCCAACCTGTATTCTATGAGGATTCATGTCCAACCTGTATTCTATGAGGATTCATGTCCAACCTGTATTCTACAATGATTCATGTCCAACCTGTATTCTACGATGATTCATGTCCAACCTGTATACTACGATGATTCGCATCCAACCTGTATACTGCGGTAATTCATCTCCAACCTGTATACTACGATGATTCGCATCCAACCTGTATACTACGATGATTCATGTCCAACCTGTATTCTACGATGATTCATGTCCAACCTGTATACTACGATGATTCATGTCCAACCTGTATTCTACGATGATTCATGTCCAACCTGTATTCTACGATGATTCATGTCCAACCTGTATTCTACGATGATTCATGTCCAACCTGTATTCTACGATGATTCATGTCCAACCTGTATACTACGATGATTCGCATCCAACCTGTATACTGCGGTAATTCATCTCCAACCTGTATACTACGATGATTCGCATCCAACCTGTATACTACGATGATTGATGTCCAACCTGTATTCTACGATGATTCATGTCCAACCTGTATACTACGATGATTCATGTCCAACCTGTATTCTACGATGATTCATGTCCAACCTGTATACTACGATGATTCATGTCCAACCTGTATTCTACGATGATTCATGTCCAACCTGTATTCTACGATGATTCGCCTCCAACCTGTATTCTACGATGATTCATCTCCAAACTATATACTACGATGATTCATGTCCAACCTGTATTCTATGAGGATTCATGTCCAACCTGTATTCTACAATGATTCATGTCCAACCTGTATTCTACGATGATTCATGTCCAACCTGTATACTACGATGATTCGCATCCAACCTGTATACTGCGGTAATTCATCTCCAACCTGTATACTACGATGATTCGCCTTCAACCTGTATACTACGATGATTCATGTCCAACCTGTATTCTACGATGATTCATGTCCAACCTGTATACTACGATGATTCATGTCCAACCTGTATTCTACGATGATTCATCTCCAAACTATATACTACGATGATTCATGTCCAACCTGTATTCTATGAGGATTCATGTCCAACCTGTATTCTACAATGATTCATGTCCAACCTGTATTCTACGATGATTCATGTCCAACCTGTATACTACGATGATTCGCATCCAACCTGTATAATGCGGTAATTCATCTCCAACCTGTATACTACGATGATTCGCATCCAACCTGTATACTACGATGATTCATGTCCAACCTGTATTCTACGATGATTCATGTCCAACCTGTATTCTACGATGATTCATGTCCAACCTGTATACTACGATGATTCATCTCCAACCTGTATACTACGATGATTCGCATCCAACCTGTATACTACGATGATTCATGTCCAACCTGTATTCTACGATGATTCATGTCCAACCTGTATACTACGATGATTCATGTCCAACCTGTATTCTACGATGATTCATGTCCAACCTGTATTCTACGATGATTCATGTCCAACCTGTATACTACGATGATTCATCTCCAACCTGTATACTACGATGATTCGCATCCAACCTGTATACTACGATGATTCATGTCCAACCTGTATTCTACGATGATTCATGTCCAACCTGTATTCTACGATGATTCATGTCCAACCTGTATTCTACGATGATTCATCTCCAAACTATATACTACGATGATTCATGTCCAACCTGTATTCTATGAGGATTCATGTCCAACCTGTATTCTATGAGGATTCATGTCCAACCTGTATTCTACGATGATTCATGTCCAACCTGTATACTACGATGATTCGCATCCAACCTGTATACTGCGGTAATTCATCTCCAACCTGTATACTACGATGATTCGCATCCAACCTGTATACTACGATGATTCATGTCCAACCTGTATTCTACGATGATTCATGTCCAACCTGTATACTACGATGATTCGCATCCAACCTGTATTCTACGATGATTCATGTCCAACCTGTATACTACGATGATTCGCCTCCAACCTGTATACTACGATGATTCATGTCCAACCTGTATTCTACGATGATTCATATCCAACCTGTATTCTACGATGATTCATGTCCAACCTGTATTCTACGATGATTCATGTCCAACCTGTATACTACGATGATTCATGTCCAACCTGTATACTACGATGATTCGCCTCCAACCTGTATACTACGATGATTCATGTCCAACCTGTATTCTACGATGATTCATATCCAACCTGTATTCTACGATGATTCATGTCCAACCTGTATTCTACGATGATTCATGTCCAACCTGTATACTACGATGATTCATGTCCAACCTGTATTCTACGATGATTCATGTCCAACCTGTATACTACGATGATTCATGTCCAACCTGTATTCTACGATGATTCATGTCCAACCTGTATTCTACGATGATTCGCCTCCAACCTGTATTCTACGATGATTCATGTCCAACCTGTATTCTACGATGATTCATGTCCAACCTGTATTCTACGATGATTCGCCTCCAACCTGTATACTACGATGATTCATGTCCAACCTGTATTCTACGATGATTCATGTCCAACCTGTATTCTACGATGATTCATGTCCAACCTGTATACTACGATGATTCGCCTCCAACCTGTATACTACGATGATTCATGTCCAACCTGTATTCTACGATGATTCATGTCCAACCTGTATTCTACGATGATTCATCTCCAAACTATATACTACGATGATTCATGTCCAACCTGTATTCTATGAGGATTCATGTCCAACCTGTATTCTACGATGATTCATATCCAACCTGTATTCTACGATGATTCATGTCCAACCTGTATTCTACGATGATTCATGTCCAACCTGTATACTACGATGATTCATGTCCAACCTGTATTCTACGATGATTCATGTCCAACCTGTATACTACGATGATTCATGTCCAACCTGTATTCTACGATGATTCATGTCCAACCTGTATTCTACGATGATTCGCCTCCAACCTGTATTCTACGATGATTCATGTCCAACCTGTATTCTACGATGATTCATGTCCAACCTGTATACTACGATGATTCGCCTCCAACCTGTATACTACGATGATTCATGTCCAACCTGTATTCTACGATGATTCATATCCAACCTGTATTCTACGATGATTCATGTCCAACCTGTATTCTACGATGATTCATGTCCAACCTGTATACTACGATGATTCGCATCCAACCTGTATACTGCGGTAATTCATCTCCAACCTGTATACTACGATGATTCGCATCCAACCTGTATACTACGATGATTCATGTCCAACCTGTATTCTACGATGATTCATGTCCAACCTGTATTCTACGATGATTCATGTCCAACCTGTATTCTACGATGATTCGCCTCCAACCTGTATTCTACGATGATTCATGTCCAACCTGTATTCTACGATGATTCATATCCAACCTGTATTCTACGATGATTCATCTCCAAACTATATACTACGATGATTCATGTCCAACCTGTATTCTATGAGGATTCATGTCCAACCTGTATTCTACGATGATTCATGTCCAACCTGTATACTACGATGATTCATGTCCAACCTGTATTCTACGATGATTCATGTCCAACCTGTATACTACGATGATTCATGTCCAACCTGTATTCTACGATGATTCATGTCCAACCTGTATTCTACGATGATTCGCCTCCAACCTGTATTCTACGATGATTCATGTCCAACCTGTATACTACGATGATTCATGTCCAACCTGTATTCTACGATGATTCATGTCCAACCTGTATTCTACGATGATTCATCTCCAACCTGTATACTACGATGATTCGCCTCCAACCTGTATACTACGATGATTCATGTCCAACCTGTATTCTACGATGATTCATATCCAACCTGTATTCTACGATGATTCATGTCCAACCTGTATTCTACGATGATTCATGTCCAACCTGTATACTACGATGATTCATGTCCAACCTGTATTCTACGATGATTCATGTCCAACCTGTATACTACGATGATTCATGTCCAACCTGTATTCTACGATGATTCATGTCCAACCTGTATTCTACGATGATTCGCCTCCAACCTGTATTCTACGATGATTCATGTCCAACCTGTATTCTACGATGATTCATGTCCAACCTGTATTCTACGATGATTCATCTCCAACCTGTATACTACGATGATTCATGTCCAACCTGTATTCTACGATGATTCATGTCCAACCTGTATACTACGATGATTCATGTCCAACCTGTATACTACGATGATTCGCCTCCAACCTGTATACTACGATGATTCATGTCCAACCTGTATTCTACGATGATTCATGTCCAACCTGTATTCTACGATGATTCATCTCCAAACTATATACTACGATGATTCATGTCCAACCTGTATTCTATGAGGATTCATGTCCAACCTGTATTCTACGATGATTCATGTCCAACCTGTATTCTACGATGATTCATCTCCAAACTATATACTACGATGATTCATGTCCAACCTGTATTCTATGAGGATTCATGTCCAACCTGTATTCTACAATGATTCATGTCCAACCTGTATTCTACGATGATTCATGTCCAACCTGTATACTACGATGATTCGCATCCAACCTGATACTGCGGTAATTCATCTCCAACCTGTATACTACGATGATTCGCATCCAACCTGTATACTACGATGATTCATGTCCAACCTGTATTCTACGATGATTCATGTCCAACCTGTATACTACGATGATTCATGTCCAACCTGTATTCTACAATGATTCATCTCCAACCTGTATACCGCGATGATTCATCTCCAACCTCTATACTACGATGATTCATGTCCAACCTGTATTCTACGATGATTCATGTCCAACCTGCATTCTACGATGATTCATGTCCAACCTGTATTCTACGATGATTCATGTCCAACCTGTATTCTACGATGATTCTTGTCCAACCTGTATACTACGATGATTCATGTCCAACCTGTATTCTACGATGATTCATCTCCAAACTATATACTACGATGATTCATGTCCAACCTGTATTCTACGATGATTCATGTCCAACCTGTATTCTACGATGATTCATGTCCAACCTGTATTCTACGATGATTCATGTCCAACCTGTATTCTACGATGATTCATGTCCAACCTGTATACTACGATGATTCATGTCCAACCTGTATTCTACGATGATTCATCTCCAAACTATATACTACGATGATTCATGTCCAACCTGTATTCTATGAGGATTCATGTCCAACCTGTATTCTACAATGATTCTTCTCCAACCCGTATTCTACGATGATTCATGTCCAACCTGTATACTACGATGATTCATCTCCAAACTATATACTACAATGATTCATCTCCAACCTGTATACTACGATGATTCATCTCCAACCTGTATACTACGATGATTCATCTCCAACCTGTATACTACGATGATTCATCTCCAAACTATATACTACAATGATTCATCTCCAACCCGTATATTACGATGATTCTTCTCCAACCTGTATACTACGATGTTTCATCTCCAACCTGTATACTACGATGATTCATCTCCAACCTGTATACTACGATGATTCATCTCCAACCTGTATACTACGATGATTCATCTCCAACCTGTATACTACGATGATTCATCTCCAACCTGTATACTACGATGATTCATGTCCAACCTGTATTCTACGATGATTCATCTCCAAACTATATACTACAATGATTCATCTCCAACCTGTATTCTACGATGATTCATCTCCAACCTGTATTCTACGATGATTCATCTCCAAACTATATACTACGATGATTCATCTCCAACCTGTATTCTACGATGATTCATCTCCAACCTGTATACTACGATGATTCATCTCCAACCTGTATACTACGATGATTCATCTCCAAACTATATACTACAATGATTCATCTCCAACCCGTATATTACGATGATTCTTCTCCAACCTGTATACTACGATGTTTCATCTCCAACCTGTATACTACGATGATTCATGTCCAACCTGTATTCTACGATGATTCATGTCCAACCTGTATTCTACGATGATTCATGTCCAACCTGTATACTACGATGATTCATCTCCAACCTGTATACTACGATGATTCATCTCCAAACTATATACTACAATGATTCATCTCCAACCCGTATATTACGATGATTCTTCTCCAACCTGTATACTACGATGATTCATCTCCAACCTGTATACTACGATGATTCATCTTCAACCTGTATACTACGATGATTCATCTTCAACCTGTATACTACGATGGTTTCTATTCCATGTACAAATAACTAGGGAGACAATGTTCAACTTTCTGTTCACATTCTGCTAGATGTAAGATTTGATATACCTCATTCGGGGAGACGATGCTACATAAGTTATTAATTTTTTTCACGATATTAAATAATATATTTTATCAAATAATCAAAATAAAATTCTGTAATCAAAGAATCGAAAAATATTCTTTAAAAAATCAAAAAATATGAAACTTTCTCTTCTTATTTTTCTACCTCATACGATGTTACAAAAATTATTACCTATATTTTGCAATTTGCACTATTTTAAATAATATTTGTCAAATAATAATCAAAGAATCGAAAAATGTTCAAATCAATAAATATTTATTCTTTTTAAATATATCGTTGGCTCCCCTTACTTTTAAAATTGAAAGATAAACCTAGTCTTTAATAATTAATTTTTATCAAATTATGCACATACGAAACTAAAAGTAAGGGGAGCCAACGATATATTTAAAAAGAATAAATATTTTTCGATTATTTGATTATTATTTGACAAATATAATCAATATATAAAAAAATATATATTTTTTGTTGCAATTTTTAAAATTGGTGGTCTGGAAATACCACGGGAGACCAAATATTCAAGCAATCGTTTAAAATAGAGTACATTTATAAGACTACTTTATATTTTTTTTACAAAATTGGTGAAATTTGCGCCCCTGTTCTGCTCCTGTGGAACGCCTTTCTCACTTGCTGGCAAAATTATCAGGCCAGGCCGATGCCGTCTGTCCGATTCCAGATTTGAGGAATTAATGTTCTCAGGTGTAATTCACAGCTGTAGTGATTTTAAATTTTAATAAAACTTTAATGAAAAAGTGTTCATTTGTTTTTCATTTATTTAAAATATATGTTGAAGTTAAGCAATCTCAGGAGGGGTTGGCAGTTGGATGGGTGACTCGCGAGGAGTCTCAAGTGTTGCAGGACATATCAGTGAACCCTACTTATCAAAGGCTGGGTAGTGTACATTGCCTAAATTGGCTTGTGTACCTAAAAGATCCCCAAGGAATATTCGAAAAGAGTAGGGGAATTTCCCTGTTCTCAGGTTTTCTTCCTTCGGTGCCCAATTCGATAGACATGAGCCTCCTTTGGGTTGCCTAGCCCTAGGGCTGAAGCGAATGGATAAAAAATATTGTAATTGTAATTGAGGAGAAATCAATTATATAATTGTAATTGTAATTGAAATTTAAAAAAATGGCGACATAATTGCAATTATAATTGTAATTTGAGCCTTGTAATTGAAAATGTAATTGTAATTGAAATTTATAACTGACCCCAACCCTGCCCATCACTATAATAAAGTGATCAACAAGAAATAGTAGTATACACAATAAAGGTAATTGAAAAAAAAAATTTTAACGAAGTTTCTCTGTATTCGATTATCAATTTTATCTAAAGTGAATAAGTATAAAGTAATGTATAAAAATTTAGCGAACACAGAAGAACCCACCTAAACAGTTGAGTATAATTTTGGTAATCTTTTACTTTACGGTTCTGTCAATCAAAAAATTTTTTTTGACAAATTATTGGCTGTTGTGATGTCAATCAAACTATACATTAGTAAACTCTATCATAATATAAAGATTAAGAAAAATATTTTTATAGATTTCAAATTTAATTAGAATACATTAACTATATTTTACTAAAGATCCTAGATTTAATTTACATTAATATCGTGTCAGTAAATAAAAATACTTAGAGGTTGCAATAAATCTTTTAAATTAAGTAATGTAAAATAAATATATTATTTATTCATTTAGATGTATGTTGTAATTTTTATGCTTTGCAATTTTAATATATTTTTAGTGCAAAATATAAAGAAAGAATTTCTTTTCCGATTTATAAAAAAAATTGGGATTTGAATTTAGCAAATCTAGGAAAACAAGTGATAAACAGAAAAGTTTGAGAATTATTTTTGTATTTTCAATTGATACCACAAAAAACAATTCTTTAATTTAGCAGAGGCTTTTTATTTAATTGTTCATGAAAATAAGAATGCACCACAAGTCAATGAAAAGCTAAAATAGAAATAATAATCTTGTAGATACAGTAAATTACATTACATACGGTTTAAATGCAATTATGAACCATATATGACACACTTCACTAAAATATTTTTTATGAGGGTAAATAAAACACATGAATTTCAAGTCAGTAGCCCACTCTAGCAGCGCAAATAAATTAACCATTTTTTGATTTTATATGTATAATGTGCATAGCAAAAAATGTATTAAAATATATAGAAAATTTCTTTGCATGGATGTACATAGGAGGAATAAGAAAAAAAATTAGTTAAGATGAATCTATATAGCAAGTATAGAGAAATTTTGTTAACATCGATGTACATAGCAAGTACAGAAAAATCCATTAAATTGTATAGATATTTTCCTTTCGTGGATGTACATAAAAAGTATAGGAAAATTTGTGAAAAATAGAGTATTAATCTACGTATTCAATGTACGCGTGTACATAGGAAAATTTTCATTGTTAAGTATAGAAATTTAGTTAACATGGATGTACGAATGTATATAGGAAACATAGAAAAGTTGTGTAATAATGAGTATTATGTACACGATTAATCTACGTATCCAATGTACACGTGTACATAGGATAACTTTCATTGTTAAGTATAGAAATTTAGTTAACATGGATGTACGAATGTATATAGGAAGTATAGAAAAGTTGTGTAATAAAGAGTATTAGTTTATGTACACGATTAATCTACGTATTCAATGTACACGTGTACATAGGATAACTTTCATTGTAAGGTATAGAAATTGAGTTAACATGGATGTACATAGGATTATAGGAAAATTTGTGTAAGATAGAGTATTAATCTACGTATTCAATGTACTCGTGTACATAGGAAAATTTTCATTGTTAAGTATAGAAATTTAGTTAACATGGATGTACGAATGTAAGTAGATAAATTCAGCCTCTGGACAATTTGGCTTCGTATATATTAATAATAATATTGCTTGAGGGCGAATTGTGCCTGAACATCTAAGACTTGCAAAATCACTTGACAACAGTCTCCCATAAAAGAAAATCAGCTACTTTAATTTATAGCATTTTCAGTTTAAGTTCGTCCTTTTTCAGTTTAAGTTCGTCCTTTTTCATTTTAAGTTCGTCCTTTTTCATTTTAAGTTCGTCCTTTTTCATTTTAAGTTCGTCCTTTTTCATTTTAAGTTCATCCTATTTCATTTTAAGTTCATCTTTTTTCATTTTAAGTCCGTCCTTTTTCATTTTAAGTTTGTCCTCATTAGTTTGCCTTTTTACTATACAAAAATTGCCGGAAAGTGGTGTACCGGTCGGACATACTGACTCTACTCCCGTAGTTCCGTGGTTCGAACCCGCATTCCGCTTGTTCCTGTCTTATTATACCTACTAAATCTTATGAAAATTTCAATTTTTTTATTTTTAACTTTAACATAAAAAAAATTATTTTTTCAGTGACTTTTAGTTTTTTTTATATACGAGCACTTGAAATCTCAATACTTTTTTAGATTTCTAACTTCAACTGTAAAAAAATTATTGTTTTTTTTAATGATTTTTGCTTTTTTATAATAAACGAGTTATGCAAAAAGTTAATTTATGCAAATTTTTTAAAATTTCTTATAGTAAACAGTCTTCAATTTAGAATTTTTGGATAAAAAACAAAAAATTTTAACTATATATTGTGTTAAAAAATTACTTTATACATTCAAAAACAATTATTGAAGTTTTGAATTTTTTAGTTTTGAAAGAAAAAATATTTAGCTTTAAAATAAACTAAAAAATAATAGCTTTAGATTTTAAATTTTTATCAAATATGATTTAAACTTTTTAAGATCCGACTAAATTCATTATATTTTTTATATGTGATGCATTCGTATCAGTCCGCTAACTAGCGTATAGGCAGGCATTTATTGGATAATTTATAGGCAGGCAAAAAAAATTTTTGATTTACCATTCTTTTTACTTTTGAAATTCTCATCAAGTTTTTGCTCAATTTTCTTCTTTTCTTTTCAACAATGTATAATAAAATTTCAAGTGAAAAAAAGCTTGAATTAGTAAAGCTTCTCTCCACTGAGTTTCTTTCTGTTAAACGAGCATCAGAACTTCTTGGTATAAACTACTCCTCTGCCAAATCAATTCTTCAAAGACATAGTGATAAAAACAATGAAGAAAATCCAAAAAGTTCTCATGGTGGACACAAAAAAAAGCTTTTAACGTCTGAAAGACTTATATATCTTGAAAGCCTAATCGAAAGTAATCCAATGTTGACTCTTGAAGAAATTAGAGAAAAAATCAAAGATAAGTACAGCATAAATATAGCTTTTAGTACTATGCATAGCTATTTAGTAAATAATCTGAAAGTTACACTAAAGCGCGTTAGCAAACAAATTGAAGCTGTGAATAGAGAGGATATTGTTTTTAAAAGAAAATGCTATGCTCAAGAATTTCAAAGTACAGCTCCAAGCTCACAAGAGTCATTGAAATTTATTGATGAGAGCGGATTTAATTTACACTTGAGTCGCTCACAAGCACGTTCTAAAAAAGGCACAAGAGCAAGTATGATTATTCCAACAAATAGGGGAAACAATGTTTATCTCGTTCTTGCGATTAACTGCTTTAAAGTCATTCATTTTGAAATTATGGAAGATGGCACTTGTAACAGTAAAAAGTTTTTAAAATTTATAAAAATTTATTCGAAAAGTTAAATCGAGATGCTACAATTAAAAGCGATGCTTGGATTGTTCTCGATAACGCCAAAATTCACAAGATTATTTATAAGATTTATTTTCCGCTAAACCCTTGCGAGAATGTTTTCTCAAAAGTGAAAAACAAGGTGAGAAACTTAATGACTTCTTCAGCACAAAGCACATACTTCTCTTCGATCATCACAGAAGGCGTCAACACCATTTCAACATTTGACTGCACGAAGTACTACAGACATATGATAAACAATGTCAATATAGCTTCGACTGGGCATTTGTATAATCCAAATATTTATTCATAATTTCTAATAAATTGTTTTACTTTATTTTTTTTATTTTAACATTTTGAGTTTTTAATTAAGTGGATTAAAATATCATGTTTCTACCGTATTTTTTAAATGTTTTTATTTTTTTTAATGAGCAGGAGAGTTGAAGAAATTCTAGGAATACATAACATATTAATTGAGCCAAATATAAAAGTACTACTTGTTAGTTTAATTTCAACGTTTAAGATCATCTTTTAAACTTAAATTAATTTAAAATTTACTAATCAAAACCTACAAAGTTTTACATAATTTAGATTAAAAAAACTAAAAATCGCTAAAAAAATTAAAATATTTTAGTTAAAGTTAAATATTGAAAAATTTTGCAATTTTCATAAGATTTAGTAGGTATGATAAACAAAAAATAATTAACAATTTATTTTTGTATAGTAAAAAAGGCAAACTAATGAGGACAAACTTAAAATGAAAAAGGACGAACTTAAAATGAAAAAGGACGAACTTAAAATGAAAAAGAACGAACTTAAAATGAAAAAAGACGAACTTAAAATGAAAAAGGACGAACTTAAACTGAAAAAGTACGAACTTAAACTGAAAAAGGACGAACTTAAACTGAAAAAGAACGAACTTAAACTGAAAATGATTCCTTGCGAAAAATAAGCAGATGAGTTTTTAAAAATCTTGATTTAAAGGATTAAAAAACTTGATAAAATAATTGATGTTTATTATTCTGAAAATACTAGTGCATTTACTTAAAATTAATTTCAGCGTTTTACTAAAATGTTAATTTATAGTGATATCATATACAATATAAACCTTGTGGCGAATATAAGCCACTTTTTCTGGATGCTGGAAAACAAACTGTTCAGTGAGGGTGGGTGTAAAATGAGCAACAAAAATAAGGGTAAATTAAAAGTCAATAAAAATATAAAGGACAGATATAACTATATGAATCTTAACTTACATAAAAATGTTAAGTTTCTTATTCAGAAAATATCCTAATCAAGCTATTTAATTAAAAAAAATACATTTTATAGAATAAAAGAAAGCAAAATGTAAGGATTTGTCTTCCATTTATGCTATATAGATGGTGCAAAAATGTCTGCTCGAGGTACATTTCAAATTAAAAACTTGCACTTTTTTATTGTTGGCAGATAACCTTCTGGTATAAGGGTGGGGGTTACAGATAGTCTGTGTTCAATTCATTATCATTACTATTTGTCCAGCTATAGCAGATTATTCAAAACCGACAACAAAAAATATATATATAACTATAAACTTCTAAAAAATGTATAATAAATTTTTAAATAAAATTTAAATGTTTTTCCAAAAGAAACGATATATTAAGTTCTTTATTCATAATGCTCATATATTTTTCATTTTATTAAAATCATTTTTAGGGGTCGTGTCAAAATGAGCTGACAGAAACAAAGTTAAATTGCCACCTAATAAAAAAAGATATGAACATGAAACTTGACATACATATAAATCTCGAGTTTCTTATTCAGAAAAATATCATCTTAATCTATAAAGTTATGTCAAAGACCTCATTCTGATGATAAGAATGCAAAAATTTTATAATTGTGAACCATTTTTGTTACCTTGATAAGGATTGAAATGTCTATGCGAAAAAATGAAAGCAAAATTTTTTATTTTTCAAAGAAAAAAATAAAATTAAAGAAAATATAAATAAAAACTTTAAAAATTCTCAACAAGTAAATATATTTAAATTTTATTATAAAATAACTTAAATTAACAAATTTAGAAAATGTTAGATTATTCCCAAATAAAAAAATCGTGTTTATGCTAAAATGATTTTACAATATTTTTTGACATATTTCTCAATTTTTTTTGAAAACTATTCTATTTAATTGTACAGCTTTGTTTTATATAATAAGTACACTAAAACCTTAAGATTAAAGGCAAGTAGAGATAACTTTAATTTTAATGTATTATTCTGTTTTTATGTATTATATTTTCCAGAAAATAAATTAAAACGACTCACCACTATTGAATATCCGCAGACTTTTACTGATTATTTTTTATATGTAAAACTAAAAGTTTTGTGTTTTTGTCTAGATTTACTGAATAAAAGAAATTATATAAACACTATAATTTTGAGTTTCAAATTTCAATGGGGCTAAAAATGACTCTAAAACGTTTATATATACTTTTTAAAAGAAAAATATAAAATTTTATATAATTTGCCTTTTTTTAATTCCAATCGTTTCGGTAAAGTTCTATTTTAATTCGAAGTGAGATTGTGATCAAAAATGACCCCCATTAAAAAAATTTTTTCACTTTCTTTATATATTTTTTTGTTTCTTCTATGCAGTTGACATAACTCACAATTATTGCACCTGAGGTCCCTTTAGGTAACTAAAATTTTTAATTTTCATAGGTTAAAATGCTAAAGAATTTCAAAAAAATAGAATTTTCTTTTTAAATTAAATACAAGAAAACGAAATCTATAGAAGGACTTTGTAATGAATTGTACTTAACAAAGGTTATTGATATAAAAAAAAGTTATTTTCATGCCCTGTCTTAAACGCTTTTTTCAAGTGCTTGAAAATTTCATAAGTGAACAAAATTTTTTCATATAATTAAAAAATCATCCAAATGAAATATTCTTAGAACACTGGTTTTTCTTAAATCAATCTACAACATACTAAAATTAATATTTTTATTTGCGAAAACTTATCATTTTATAAAATTTAATTCAGAAGGGAATAGGAACTATTTAACTAATAAGTTTATTTTCATGTCTAAAATTTAAAAACACAACTTTACTTTTTTCTATTTATTTAATATTCTAACGATTTTTTTGATAACTTTAAGTATTTACTATATTTTGAAGGGATCATGTATATATGACGTCCCTTAACAAGCGGGAAAAGTTGTTGATAAATTATAGACCTATTTATCGAAGTTAAACTGAGTGAAAAGTTTTAGGGATATTAAATTATCAAATGTTTAAGAAAAATGAAAAAAAGTTTTGGCTTAGAAAAAAAAACTGAAAGAATGAAAATTTCATTTAAAGTTTATATGGGAACCTCAAAGAAATATGTCTTCATTAGTTCAGGGTGCGAAGTAGAAAATTTTCACTGAAGGGGGGGGGGGTGGAGGGGAATGCTCTGCTGTGTGGAGTCACCCCTTACATTGAAACACATAAACATTGTAGGAAACGTCCCATGAGGTCTACTTCTACAAAAAAGATCAGTGCTTGTATGCATGTCTAAAACTACATGCTACTACACTGTCTATATTTTGAGATGGATACCATACGTTCTATATATCAAAAAAGTGTCAGTGAGAATTCTTATGAATATGGGTCATGACAAACACTGAAACTACAAGAGTTAGGCTATATTATTGAATGGCCTACTTACTCGATAGAAAGAATTACAATTTACAATTTTAAAATTTATTTTAACATAAAAAAGTGGTACGAAAAATTCTTCGAAATTCACTTTGTTGAAAAAAGTAGCTGCTGAAGACAAGGCACACACACATTGGCGAATCTAAAGGGGGCCTCATGGGCCTAGCCCCCCTCTCCCCTATGAAAAATGGCTTCGAAAATTACCCTTAATAATCTATACCCTTACATGTATAAAAAATAAAATTTTCAAATTTATTCATGGCAAAATAATGTTATAAATATGAAAACATATGTAATTGTCGTATTCTCTGAAGACTTTTAGCAAAATTGCAAAAAAAATTAATAGATTTCGGCCCCCTATAAGAAATTTCTCGATCCGCCACTGCACACACATCATGTCTTTCGATCCTGGCTGATTGCAGATCGATGGTTTTTTAACCAAGTGTGAACGTATTTTGTAAAATCTACCCGTGAAATAGGGGGTCCATTGATATTCAGAAAAAGAACAGCATCAAATGCGCGTACACTCATCTGATTACGTTCTGATGTACAGATGTCATTCATCGAACTAAACCCACGTTCGCATTCAGCCGTGGAAACAGGGAATATATTAATAACTTGTAAAAAGTTTTCATAGTCAGTTGATAAATATCCACATTTGAAATTTCGAAAGGCAGATACAGTGGACATCACATCTTGTTTAAAAAATCGAGCTACATCCATCAATTCCGTGTCTCCATAAGTTACCAATTCTTCTTACTTTTTCGATCAATTTCTGGGATCCAAGTGCACACAGTCATTCAACAACTTCGAGTCAAATCTGCAATTGAGATCGTCAATCCCAGCTTGGATGAACTGGTTGTGAAAGTTAGAAAGGGAAGATCCGGTTAAAGAGTTAAATTCAAAAACATCGAAGTTATTTATTGATACAAAGTAATAATCATTACAATTCTTAATCTTCTAAATTATGGTCTACAAGATAACCATTGTGTCATGTCTAAAAATAGTTATAAAATTATAACATTTGAATTAAAAAGATTTTCATTTCTGCATCATTTAGTAACCGATACCGGTATAAGCTCCTTCACCACGTCAAGGCGATGCAGTTTGAAGGAGATAAGATATGCAACGAAATTTTTATAAGAGCGTATAAAAAAAAATTATAGAAATAGGTTAAATTAAAATTGTGAAATCATAAAGTTTGTCCAATTTATTTTATCATCATTTTTCACATTTTTTAAAAAATCTAAATTTTGAGAAAAAATGATGCAAATTGCCATTACACTGGGAATTTTTGTTCAGAATAATAATTCATCATTTGAATTTCCAGAAATAAATAGTTAATGTAGTACATAGAAGGTAAAATGTTAGGTTGATTTTAACCCTAAGCACATTTCAAAATAATATAGATCAAACTACATTACCTTTACCAATTTTCGAAATTCATATTAATTACAATGAAAAAAACTATCGTCTGCGTTTATTAAAGAAAAATTGGGCATACATGGATTAACTACTACAAGATAAGGAAACTGTTTATTTAATTCATTTTGATATCTTTAGGATAAACTATTTCAAAGTGTAAAAAAGTTTAATTCAAAAACATCGAGGTTATTTATTGATACAAGGTAATAAATAATAATTACAATTCAAGAGTTATAATGTTAATCTTTGAAATTATGGTCTACAAGATAACCATTGTCATATCAGGGGCGCACATCCGGAGACGAGGGGGTCCAATGTGTTTTCAGGGGGGGGGGGGGGGGGCGAAAATCAATAATTTCTACAAGTAAGATTTACTTTTAAAAGCTTGAATATAAAAAATTTATGATGATCGCATTATAGGATGTAATGATCATTGGATATGACAATACATGATGATGTAAGATGAGATGCAAAAGAGAATGAAAGATCGAATTCAGACTAATTATTAAAATATTAAATGAAATATTAATACTTCACATAAGATAATAACAAAACGAAAAGATAGAAATAATTATCTTACAGAATTGAAAGGTAAAAAGCTGTTCTAAAAAATTTTAATATTTCACATGTAAAGATAATAAAACGAAAAGATAGAAATAATTATCTTACAGAATTGTAAAAGGTAAAAAGCTGTTCTAAAAAAATATTAATTTCACATAAGATAACAAAACGAAAATATAGAAATAATTATCTTTCAGAATTGTAAAAGGTAAAAAGCTGTTCTAAAAAAATATTAATATTTCACATAAGATAGTAACAAAAGGAAAATATAGAAATAATTCTTACAGAATTGTAAAAGGTAAAAAGCTGTTCTAAAAAATATTAATATTTCACATGTGTGAAGATAATAACAAAAAGAAAATAATTATCTTACAGAATTGTAAAAGGTAAAAAGCTGTTCTAAAAAAACATTAATATTTCACATGTGTGAAGATAATAACAAAAAGAAAATAATTATCTTACAGAATTGTAAGATAAAAAGTTATTCTAAAAAACATTAATATTTCACATGTGTGAAGATAATACCAAAAATAAAATAATTATCTTACAGAATTGTAAAAGGTAAAAAGCTGTTGTAAAAAAACATTAATATTTCAGATGTGTGAAGATAATAACACAAAGAAAATAATTATCTTACAGAATTGTAAATGGTAAAAAGCTGTTCTAAAAAATATTAATATTTCACATGTGTGAAGATAATAACAAAAAGAAATAATTATCTTACAGAATTGTAAAAGGTAAAAAGCTGTTTAAAAAATATTAATATTTCACATGTATGAAGAAAATAATTATCTTACAGAATTGTTTAGAAAAGTTTCATATAAAAATTGGAAGTTAAATATGTCATATGTGATATCAATATTACAATAAGATAAAAATAAAATATTAGAGCATAGTTTATTTAAAAAATAGGCTTTAAAATTCTTAATTAGATCTACGAAAGTAAAAAACTTGTAAAGATTGTTTAGAGAACTTACGAGTAGTAAAATGAAATGAAATTTGAAAATTAAAGGAATAAGATAATTACGAAAATCTCCATTTTTAAAAAACCGATAAAATGGCTGTAGGTAGGTAGGTAGGTAGGTAGTGAGATCTCAAAGCACAATCCGACTTAAGTCGATATGCTTGCAGTGCTGTGTTGCTTGGGAATATAGGAAAAAGTGGGTTTAATGATCTAAAATAAACAATGAAAACAAGTGTAGATATAAAAGCTAAAAAAAAAAAAAAAAAATGACTAATTGGGTGAATGGATGGGCAAGACAATAAGTTTAGGTTCAATTACATTAATCAATTTATTAAGTTTGATGAGAAGGGATGGATAATAGATTAGGTCAGTTAGGGAGATAGGAAAACGTCCAAGAGTGCGCATTGTCGAGTTAATGAAATTTTCGCAGATTGTGTGGGTGTATTGACATGTAAAAATAATGTGGTAGGGTGACTCTGAAAATTCATGACATAAACGACATAAGCTATCGTTAGAAATTTTTCGTTGAAGTAAGTATTCTTTGCAAGATACATGACCTGACAGCCATCTAATAAGAGGTCGGGTTATTTTGAAATTGCTTTGGCTCCATGTATATTGAATTGCTTGTACATTTGAGAATGAATTGGTTACACGCGACTTTGAAGAAATACTTTCCCTGTTCCAGATTTTATAAACGTGGTCAATAAAAACCAAGTTGAAAACTTTGAAGTGGGTGGAAAGGGACAAGACGGGTGAGAGATGACTTGCTTGCTTGGCTAAGATGTCGACATAGTGGTTTTCGTAGATATCAGTGTGGGATGGGCACCAATTAAAGCTTAAAGAGAATTTGTTAGATAAAAGGAGGAGTTTCGGATAAATGAGAGATATAAAGTAGGGAATTCGGGAAGTCAGGTTGAGATGATGAATAGTGTTACGAGAATCAGTAAAAAAGCTTAAATGTTTGAAAGAAGAAAAAGACTGGATATTGGAAAGAAGATGGTTACAAGCAGAGAGGATAGCAATTGATTCAGCTTCTGATGTGGAGAGTAAGGAATCAATTGGAGCTTGGAATTTGAAGAAAGGAGAAATTGAGAAAGGCTTAAAAAAGGCCCATGCTATTGAGCAATGATTTGAAGACTTCGAAGCATCGGAAAAGATACGCAAAATATGAGGGCTAATGCGAGATGTCAAAATAGACGATTTTGCTAAACTGTTATTACGACAAATATTTAGAGAGTATGGAAGGGGTGATGAGGGATGCTTTAAAGTTATAGATGGCAAATTACGATGAACAAGGTGAACTTTCAAGTTAGGAGCAAAAGAGGAAAGTAGTGAGTTAAAGAAACTGAAGGAAGGCGTGATGTCAGAAAAATCGTGAGAAGTTAAGAGTGGAGGATTGCAAGATTTATACATGAAAATAAATCTCTTTAGTAAAATCTTTTTTAGTTGAAGATGGAGAGGAGGAATATCTAGCATAATTTCAAGTAAGCTAGTAGAGGTAGAGCGGAATGCCTTGGATATAGAGAGGAGACATAGCCTATGAATTTTAGAAAGTAGATGGAGCGAAGATGAATGAAGAAGAGCTAAGCCCCAGGAGAGAATACCGTATTGGATGATAGGAAGGACAATGCCGGTGTATATAAAACGAGAGTGAGAGACAGACAAGCCCCATTTGTAAGCAACGACTTTTTTTGTGGAAAAAATTATGAAGCTTAGCTTTTTGTATAAACTTTTGAAGTATTCCGTCCAACGTAAGTTGGATTGGAAAGTGAGCCCGAGATATTTAACAGATGATGAGGGTGTTATATAGGTCGAGTTTAAAGTGACACCAAGATTTGAAATTGATTTTCGAGTGAAATGGATCAACGACGTTTTAGATGGATTAAAGGAGATCTTGAATGAGTTAGAAAATTTCACTAGAGATTTAAAAAAGGCTGAAATTCTATAAAGATTCTTAATAAGTGAGTCACTTGAGAAGGAGAAAACAATGTCATCAGAATAACATTGAGCGAATTCTGTATTTGACCTAATAAAGTCGAGGATTGGATTGATTAGGACAATCCAGAGAATATCCGAGAGGCAACCACCTTGTGGTGTAGATAGAGAGAGAGAATGAACAGCAGAGAAGAATTTATATTTGAAGATGAGTTGTCTGTTTGAGAGGTAACTAGATATTAATTTTATAAGGTATTTGGGGTAGGCTTTAGATAATAGATTGGAAAGAATAGCAGGATGCCAAGCATTATTAAACGCATTGGATATGTCTAGGAAAATAGAAGAGCATATTTTTTTCTCTTGATTTGATTTTTCAATGTAAGTGGAGAAGTTTGAAAGAGCGGATTCGGTATTTCTGAACGGTAGGTAAGCACATTGAAGATTATTAATGAGATTGTGGGAGTGAATTTGATATATAAGTCGACGTCTAATAATTTTTTCAAAAATTTTACCTAAGGCTGGAAGAATAGTGATGGGGCGCCAGTTGGAAGAAATGTTTAGATCTTTATGTGGTTTCGGAATAAAAATGAGACGACCTATTTTCCAAATGGAAGGAAAGTGAGAAAGAGATAGAATAGAATTGAAGACTAAGATAAGGTGTTTGATGAAGAGATGAAATGATCTTTGAATATGTAAGGGAGTAATCAGATCAAAACTAGAAGAAGATCTAGAGTTAAGATTGTCGATAGTTTGGGTTATTTCCTTGATGGTGATCTCAGGGAATGAGGAATTCTGAATTTTAGAAAGTGAAAAGGCCACCTTAGCACGCAGTAATGAGTGATTCACGTCATCAAAAGTAGGTGAATCATGAGGGAAAAAAGAAGTAAGAAAAGAAGGATTGTGATAGATTTTGTTCGGGAGGAAAGAAGAATTGATGAAAGGAAGATCAGCTTGCTTTTTCTTATTGGATAATGCGTTGATAATTTTCCAAGGATTTTTGCTTGCTTGAGAGGTGTATTTGATCCAAGAGTCTCTTTTCTCTTGCCTGATTGCAGATTTGAAATCAGCTATACAACTTTGATATTTTAAAAGAGAAGGCGTGGTTCTTTGCTTTCTAAAACTTTTGAGAGCTTGACGTGCGGCTGACTTCAGGCGAGAAAGATTTGAATTCCAGAAGAAAGCATTTTTCCTAGCAAACACACGATTTTTGGGAGTTGAAGAAGAAATGCTTTCAGAAATCGTATTGTTTAACTGAAGAGAGAATTCTTCTAACTCTAAAGTAGAAGATAGAGAACGGTGGGCAGAAGGAAGATTCTTTTTAAGGGATTTGAGAAATGTTAGCCAATGGAGATGGTTATTTGTTGAAACGTATGTCGAACAGCTAGAGGTTGAGGTATCCATTTGAAAAGTGATAAAATGATGGTCAGAAGCTGATGGGTTGTCGGATATAGACCAGTTCAGGATATGGCTGAGAGAAAACTTTGAGGTTAGAGTTAGATCAATGTGGGACGAAACAGGAGAATTTCTAACTGATTTAAAGAAAGTTGGTTCCTTGGATTTGTCGGCTAGAAAGAGTTCGTTTGAGGAAAGAAAAGATAACAGGACATTGCCTCTTGTATTTGCAGCGTAGTCCCAGAGTAGAGATCGTGCATTGGAGTCAGTACAGATGATCAAGTGAAACTGATTTGAAAAATTATAAGAAATAAATGCTTTTGCATTACGGAGAGAAGTAGAGAATGATTCAGGGATAACGGTTGAATTAGAAGGAGAGCAATACAAGGAGCAGAAGAGGATTGGAGTTGGCTTCGAATGAACAAATGTGAAGAAATAACTCGTTGCGGAGAAAGATGGTAGAGGAGTGTGTGAAAGAGAGGATTTTATAACTATGCATGCTGAGTAGAAAGAGATAGGATTTCCAAAAAGAACTGAGTAACCACTAGGGATGTTAGGAAAAGACGAATTGATGACATAAGGTTCATTGATAGAAAGAATATCATAAAAGTTACTGTATAGAATGTTTAACAGGTTGGACGATGCAATTGAGGAATGATTCAAATTTATATGAAGAAAGTTCAACATTTAAGAGAGTTAAGAAGAGATTTGTGATTGGATAAGAGATTAGAGTTGAGTTGGATAAAGAAAGGGCAAGTGGATGATCCTGAGGAATGATTCTGTGAACAGTTAAAGCAGCTAAGTTTAGAATTGTCATTTAGGAACAGACAGTCTTGAGAGGAATGGCCTCTGTTTCCACAGTGAGAGCAATTGGAAGACGTAGCCTTGCAGAAATGTTCAGAGTGTCCAAATTTCAAACACTTCTGACAATGACGCACTTTCGGAAGAGATACTTTAATATACAGGATAGTATAATTGAGAATTACTCTGGGGTTATCCAGTAGATGTTTGCAAATTTGAGAATTGCTTGGCTTAAGGAGCGCAGTGTAAGAAGATTCTCCTACCTTGCCTATTGTTCTCAGAGGGATCAGATTACCAATAGTTTTAATATTTAAATTTTCACTTGAGATAGCATTGGTAAGACTGTCTAGAGGTATAGTGTTGGGGATGCTTGTGAGAAAAAAGTTAGGAAGAAGAGGAGGAACATTTTCAACTTTGTGTCCCCTGTTGGACAGAGATTTCACAGCAAAATCTTTTTCTTTGCTTGAAGAAAATTGAAAAAGATGAGCTCCTGTAGAGGTGGATTTTGTTTTCGAGATAGAGAGTGAGTTAGAGTCTGTGTTCAGGTCCTTTACAATTGTTTTTCTGAAAGAGGCTTTTTCTACTCGGTCAGTAATAGGTTTAACAGGATTTATCATAATGGATAGCTTGGGGTCAAAGGCTTTTTTCAATGATGGAAGGGCCAATATCTTCGTTGGATTAGAGGATGGTTGTAGAGGTATAGAAGCTTTGCTTGCAACAGCGTTAGAGTAAGATTGTTGAATAGAAGGAGAAGAAATAGATGGATTGTTTTCGAATTGGTTGGCATGAATAAGAATTACTTCGGATCTAAGATTAGCGAAATCCAAAAGAGCCTCAGCTGGGAGAGAATGTTTAGCGATGAATTTGTCAAAAAGATCAAAAATTTTTTGTGAAGATGTATAAGGTGGGGTGGACATGTGTGTTGGACTGTCTATGTGAGCCCGTTTAGGTAGAGATGACATATCCAAGAAATAAACTCTAAAAAATTAAACTTACCAAAGAAAACTACAATACTTAATTACTTTGAAAAGAGTAATTAAATAGCTAAGATATTTAAAATATTGAAATAATTGTGAATTAAAATTAAGAGTGATACAAAAAAAAATAATTTATTTTTAAATTAAAACAGACTCTTTAAAATCAAAATTTCAGTTATTAAATGAGAAAAGCAAAGCAAAAGTAAATACTTAGTGTTTTTAATAATGTAATCAAACTTTTAAAAATCAAAAAAAAAAATATAAATAAAAATGAAATTGTCCTGTTAGTAGTTGGAGCAAAAACTGTAGATTCTGTCAGCTTATTTTACCATAAAAATGGTTACCGAAAAAATTTCCGAATTTTGAGTGATCATAATATAAAATCTATTGGTTAGATTCTTATGTAACTTTACAAAATTATATATTTTATAATGTTTTATTAGTATTTAAAATTTCAAGTCAATTCATTGATTATTTTAAAAGTTATTAAAGTTTTTCTTGTAAGCTTTTCTTGTAAGCTTTTCTGTCAGCTCATTTTGCCAGGACCGCATTTTTAGCATTATTTTTGAAATATAAATTACTAGCCGGTCCCGTGGACGTTTCGAGCGAAAATAATATAAATTTTTTGGAACTTAAGAAAATTTTTAGACAAAAGTTTGAACTCTAAATCTGTTTAGATTATCTATGCCACAAAACGTTATCGAGATTTTTTTGACTATTATTGAGTTCTAACCTTTGAGTAAGACTACTTCTATATTTAACGGTTTATAATTTAATAATTTTGAAGCTTAATTAATGATTTCAATAAACTTAAAAATAGTGCCTTTATTGTTAATAAAATGGCAACTTCCACAAAATTTGACAATAATAAGGGATTTTAATATAGTGGATTTTTTTATTTTGAAAATGGTAGGTAGGTAGGTAGGTAGGTAGAGATGCCAAAGCACTTTCCATATGCTTGCAAATTGCTTAATGGGTTTTGAAGAAAAGAGATACTACACCACTACTAACACATGCATTAGAACTTCTAATGCAGGAAACAAGGAAGAACTGAATTCAATTAGTGTAGATTCTAAGGATTGTAAAAAGTATAATAACAAATTGAAAAAGTTGCAAATTTTGGGATTAGCTATAATTTTTCGGTGTATGAGTAAGTATATACAAATCCTGTTTTCACAAATCATCTTGTTTTCACTACTTCATTTGTTTGGTTCTGTTTTGTTTATTTTACTTCATTTTATTTTTCATTGTTAATCTTATTTTTCTGTGTGAAATGGTACAAATAATTGGAGGTTTCACATATTATAAAAAAAAAGAAAGTAAGATTTTTTCTTTTTATTTATGAATTGTTACAGCAACAATGTTATGCACACTTCAAACTAGTAAAGTGTGTAAAGGTAAAAAATTAGAAATTATATAAATTAAAAACTGAGACAAAAGAATAGGCTTCTTTGTTTTTATGCAAATGTTTTGAGGTACGTAACTTTTGATTTCCATATCATTCATTTTATGTTAAGTGTTTTTAGCTATTGTTTGATGGTATCCCACATAAATGAAATTTTTGTGGATGGAACATTCCTACTAATTACCTATTTTGTATAGCCTTTTGCCAGATAAAAAAGAATGTTCTTATCTGTAAGATATTTTACTGAATTATATTTGATAATACGGTAGATTTTTTCCAGAAAAATTTTTGAACAAATAAAACAGGCAGGAATAAAGAATGTTAAATACATAAATGGAGATTTTGTAATTTCAATAATCAACGCAGCCAAGAAAGTAATCTATTAATTCATTAGTTTTTTTATATTTACTTATTTATTAGGCTTATCCCAACAGTGAATATCACGGTTGTTTTTTTCATTATACTTCATCAATATATAAAAATTTAGTGAACTATGGGTTTAAAACTAAATACTGTAAGAATGAAACTTTTCGATTTACAGTAAGACTTATTTGGTCTTTTGCGTTTCTTCCTCCAAATCAAGTAAAAGTTAACGTTTTATTTGGACTTTTATTGAGCATTAATAATTTATGTGATTAGGTTGATATTATTTATAGAAGAATTAAAGTTTTACCAGAAGAAAAAATTTTTTTGAAAGATTTTTTTAACTATTTTGAAAAAAACATGGTTAAAGTGCTTTCTTCCAAATATATGGAATGTTTTTGATAGAAAAGTTAGAACTAATAATCACTACGAGGGTTGGCATAATGGGTAATATTTATTATATGTCAAAAAAAGTTATGCATTTTTTCTTATATTTAAGCTTACGAAGTTCATTACCCGTTGAGCACCCACATATTTGGGAAGTTCTTGAATTTTTTAAAAAAGAATAAACAAAAATAAGAAAATAAATTGACCTAATCGAATGTGGGAAAAGATTAGCGGCTTCAAAAGAAAATGAAGAAAAGTTTTTAAAAGAAACAAAAATTTTTCTTTCCTATTTAAAAAAAGTTTCTTCATTAATAATGAAGTCTAAAAGTCTTCAAATAAAAGGAAATGAGTTTGATGAAATTAATTTTTTAAAAATTAACGACAATCATATTCCTTTTTCTATAGACTGTTTGTTAATAATTTCAAAATTAATAAAGTTTTATTTCATCTTTTAGATATAGTTGAAAATTTTATAGTGGTAAAAATATGTTGCAATTTATTATAAAGTTATACTAATTTACCATATTTAATTAATTAAAAGGCAAAAAGTTTGATATTATGTATATATTTCATTTTTTTAATAGATATTTTATAAAATAACATTTGAAAAGATATATAATGGATTTTTTTATTTTGATGTGTAAGAAAAATTGAAATAATTTTTTTAGAAAATTTTAGATATATGAAGATATTTTTTTCAAAAAGTAATATAATTTATTGGGCACAAGATTTAAAACGGTTTTAAATCTTGTGCCCAATAAATTATATTACTTTTTGAAATTTATTTTAATTTTAATTTATGGGTCAACTTCAGCATCAGATTTATATATATGAAGATATGTTGTATGTAAATTTGTTTGCTTTATTTTTTGAAACTCTAAAATTTGTATTGATGTTGCATGCGGGCAAAAAGTCTGTTTATTGCTCCAGGGAGGTTTTGTATGCCTTAGGAGCGATGTAGCAGTAGTATACCACTGCAATATGATTTGCAACAACTTTGAAATTGCCAGCTTAGCGATGTCAGCGTGACGCCACTGTAATTATCTTTTGCTGCAAAGTGGTATGATGTAGGAAAGGCCTTTTTTTCCACATGCCTTTTTTTTCCTAGAACCGTAGTAGCTACTAACACGACACTGTAATATGATTTGCGACATCTGCAATTATCAGCTTAGCGATGTCAGCATAACGCTTCTCTAATTATCTTTTGTTGCAAAGTGGTATGATCAAGAAAAAGCCTTTTTTTTCAACAGGCCTTTTTTTCCGGTTACCGTCATAGAACAACCTCCTTGGAGAGTGGAGAGAGTGAGTGTATGAACTGCGCGGATGGATATTTCGCGGAAGATTAAACAGCGGTTTTGTAGGTAGTTGCTGATTAACTTGATATTGTAGGGCGGGTATTTTTTCAAATGCATGTTGAGGATGATGGCAGGGTACCAGGCGCAGTTGAATGCCTTATCCATGTCAAGGAAAAGGTCTGTGCAGTCTTTTAGGATGCTATGGAGTGATCTAAATACTCGGTCAGCTTGAAGAGAGCTGACTCAGTATTCCTGTGCGTGAGATATGCAAACTGGGATGGGTGTATGAGGTTGTTCTGTGATATATAATGAATGAAAAAATTAAAATTTTATAGAATCTTTATTAGGAACAAGAACGTGAAGAACGATACAAAATTTTTCGAAACGGCAACGTTTCTTTATCAAGTAAAATAAAGAATAATGTGAGAAAAGGTGCAGTAAGTGAAAAGCTATGAAGCCAAAGCTAATTAGCTGGAGGGGAAATGTAGGCAAAGAATGCAAAGAGAATAAAGTTGTTATAACGTAGTGTATATCTGAGGTACTTCTATGTGTAAGTTAATGGAGTTGGGTTCGCGTAAAGTATGATTCATAATATATAATATATAATGAATCACCCTTTTTCCCATTATTTTTTCGAAAAGCTTGCTTAAAACAGGGAGGATAGTGAATCGTCTCCAGTTTTTTAGATTTGAAGGTTCTTTATGAGGTTTATGCAGAAAGAGGAGTTTGTCTAATTTCGATATTGATGGAAAAAAAGAGTTCGATAAGCATGCGTTGTATATGTGGAGTAGGTGGGTATGTAAAAGGTGAAATGATTTTTTAATATGGGTTGCGGTGGTCGTGTCGTGGCTGGGAGCTGATTTTGGTCTGAGTGAGTTTACCGCCTCTTAGTGTGATGGGAGGGAAAAGAGAGGGGCTTAGCGATGATGTTAGTCTTTGCGAGAGTAAGCGTTGTGCAGCATTGTATGGGTCATCGGTGTGGGAATTGTCGATGGGAAAAATAGACGAGAGAAAGGTGGATTTATGAGGATTGTGTTAGTGTCTGTGTGGGGAAGAAGTTGATAAAGATTCGAAGGATGTTTTTTTACTTTCGTGATTGTGTTGATTATGGACCAGTTTTTGGAAGATGAATTGGAAGTAAAATTGATCCAAGCATCTCGTTTCCTTTTTTTTAGGGAGCGAAGGTAGAGATATCGGATACTTGAGTATAGAGAATGTTAGATGAAGAGTGATCCTAGCTAGGTTACAAGTTTTCGCAAAAATGTGCTGGGGTGATAAAAATCTGGAAAGTGATGTAATGGTGATCAGATGCAATGGTTTGTCGGAGATGGCCCAGTTAAAAATGAGATTTTGTGTGTTTGGTGACGCCAGAATTATGTCGTCTGAAAGGAAATTAAGTTGTTCTGAACGATTTTGAGGAAGGTAGGGTTTTTATTTCGTCGCATATTCGTAGGTTATGTTGTGTGATAAAAAAAATAGGGATTCAACGCCGCGCATGTTTTCCTTATGGTCCCAAAGAAAAGATTGGGCGTTGTTACAGTCTTTTGAGATTATTAAATGAAATGAATTGATTAGTGATGCGATGTGGGCCTTAGCTTGGTTCAGAAAATGTGTGAAATCGTTTGTGAGTGCTTTGGGGTTGGAAGGGGGAGTAGTAGGAGTAGAATAGGAGAGATGCGTTTTGAGAGAAAATTATTGACAATACTTATTGTTGTGACGAGAATTGAGAAAGAAAAGGGAAATTTAGTGTGGACCTTATTAGAATGCATGCGGAGTAATGATTAAGAGGTGAGGTGTAGAGAGGTGTATTCATTTGTATGAGGTGGAGGAGAGAGTTTTGAAGTGTAGGGTTCATTTAGAGAGAAAACGTCGTAGGATGAAGAGAATGTTAAGGAGATTTGACCAGCTATGGGAGAAGTGGTTCAGATTAATATGAAGAAAATTCCCCATATGTAGTTTTTGATGGTATTTGTATGTCCATCGTTTAGGTTTTTAATGTGTTGAATGGAGTCGGTTTTTCAATAATTCTTTTTCATGATATATATATCATTAGAAAGCTTATTGTTTGCTACATACTCTGGAATAAATTATTTTTGCAAAAGTTTTAAAAAATTTTAATAAATGGACTTTACTTCAAAAAAATTGGTCTAAATTTTTGGAAAAATTACGGACCACCTTTTGAGTGGAGCATAATGTGAGGATTTAAAAAAAATTGAATGAAAATGGTATCATTGGAAAGATATACTCTTTATGGTTAACATAGGCTAGGTTATACAAATAAACATATTTTCATTTTTCCAAAATCTACTTTTATGTGAGGTCAGTCAACTTTTATCTTGTTTCAAAAAATACAAATAATAATAAACGTCATGAATTAATATTTTATATTCACAAAGGTAGAATATGGTTTTTACAATTTAAAATGTCATAGTTGAAGAAAACTGTCGAAAATAAATATATATTTTTTACTTTTTATGGGTGTTTTTATCTTTAAACGATTCCATTTTTCAATGTCCGCTCTTCCTAAAATGTCCACGCTAATCTTCTTGCATCTTTCTACGCGGTTTGTTTTAACTCTTTTTTAATATTGATATTTTGATATTAAGTGATAATTAATCATAAGTGCTTATGCTTACATGTTCTTATTTTTTAAGCTCTTTAAGTTTTATTGAATAAAGCCTTTTCACAGGTTTGTACATTGTTTTCCTTTTTGCTTTACAACAATTTATTCAATAAACTAAATGGATAGTTATCCGCCTAGAGAAATTTGATAGACCTTTGTCTGATCCTCAAAGTGGTAAACTATGGAGGCTTTGGTACAGAAATTTTAATTTCTACCTTAGCACTATCGCTGAGCTTAGACCTAATCAACTGGAAGTACTATATCTTTACATTGGCGCTTCAATTGCGGATATTATAGAAGGCTGTACTGATTTTAAAAATGCAATTGATACACTCAAGGCTGCTTATGACAAAGCTCCAAATGTTATACATGCCAAACATCTACTTTCGTCCAGAGTTCAACATGATAACGAGTCAGTCGATCAATTTCTTCAAGCTTTAAACCGTCTAGCTGTGGATTGCTTTTTTACTGACGTTGATGCTGCTACCTATCGTGATGAGTTTGTTCGAGATTCTTTTATTCGAGGTTTACATTCTTCCTCCATTCGTGCGAAACTGCTGGAACACGATAAATTGAACTTGAAAGAAGCTACACAGTGTGTTAGAGAACTGGAGCAGGCTCAATTGATCTCGCAATCCTACATACTAAAGACTGATTTTGTTAAGCCTTCATCTTCTGCTGCCCTGTCCTCAGAAGCGAACTTACAAGGTATTTCTACAGAGTTTCCTGCGCCTTCTAGCGAACCTTCGGACATAGTTGCAGCTGTTTCCAAAACCAATAGTAAGCCTGGTCACTGTTTTAACTGTGGAGGCAAGCGCCATCATAATGATGATCGTCGTCAATGCCCTGCTCGCGAGGCTACTTGTACAAAATGCGGTAAGCTCGGGCATTTTGCCAAAGTATGTCGCTCCAACTCTTCGCGCATTTCTAGTACCTCAGCTCTCCTCCCTAGTGCTAAAATTGATGCTCAATTTCTTCCTGTCACTAAAACTTTGTGTTTAGAAGGCTATCCAGTGAAAGCATTGATTGATACTGGTAGCTCTGATAACTTTATTAGTGACAACATTGTCAAAAAGTTAAAACTGTCTACTTTCAAGCAAGACTCTACTGTTTGGATGGCCTCTTCTTCGCTTTCTCTAAAACTAAACAAATATTGCTTAGAAAGTTTTACTCTTGATGGACGAAAGTATAATGATATTAAACTGACTATTCTTCCTGAATTGTGTTCCGATTTGATTCTTGGTGTTCCTTTTCTTAAGTTGCATCAAAGCGTGCAAGTATCTTTTGGAGGATGTAAAGATCCTTTGAATGTGTGTGCCTTAGCTAAAACAAAATGCTCACCAGTTAAACTTTTTCGTAACCTAACCTCAAATTGTTCTCCTATCTGCACTAAATCACGAAAATACAGCTTAGAAGATAAACGTTTCATCGAAATGGAAATAAAAACTTTGTTAGATGATGACGTTATTGAACCTAGTTTTTCACCATGGCGAGCGCAAGTTGTTGTCACCTCTCCACCCAATCGAAAGAAATGTTTGGTGGTAGATTTCTCTAAAACTATAAACCAATACATACTTCTTGACGCTTATCCTCTACCTCAAATTGAAGATGTTGTAAATGGCATAGCTCAGTACTGATTTTTCAGTGTAATTGATGTTTCTAAAGCCTACTACCAAATTGAGATTTGTCCCCAAGATCGCACTGCATTTCAAGCAGGAAATCAGCTTTACCAATTCAAAAGATTGCCTATGGGCGTCACTAATGGAGTTTCGGCTTTCCAGCGCTTTATGAACTCTTTTATTTCCGATAATAACCTTCTTGCTACCTTTTCTTATCTTGATGACATCACTATATTTGGGAAAACAAAAGTCGAGCATGCTGCCTATCTAAAGCGTTTTCTAGATGGCCTCTAAGTATAACCTACAGCTTAATCAAGAGAAGTCTAAGTTTGCTCTAACTTCGATTAGCGTTCTTGGTTATAAAATAAGTGACGGAGTACTGAAGCCCGATCCTGAAAGAATGAAACCCCTATTAGACTTGAACCCTCCTGAAGAATCAAAAGCATTACGAAGATGTATAGGTATGTTCGCATACTATTCCAAATGGATACCTAACTTTTCCAGGAAAATTCGACCTCTTGCTGAAAACAAGACTTTTCCTATGTCGCCTGCTGTTGTGGAATCTTTCGAAGAACTTAAAAAGGATGTTGCTCATTCTTCAGTTAAAGTAATTGACGATGAAGTGCCCTTTGTTGTCGAAACCGATGCTTCAGAAAAGGCCATAGGAGGAGCACTTTTACAAGCCGAATGGCCCTTAGCGTTCTTTTCTCTCGCATTGAATACATCAGAGATACGACACCATATCGTTGGAAAAGAGGCATACGCTATAATCGAATGTGTCCGTAAGTGGAGGAACTTTCTGGCAGGTAAACATTTCAGCATAATTACTGATCAACAGGCTGTCTCTTTTATATTCTCGACGTCAAACCGAGGAAAGATTAAAAATGATAAAATAATGAGATGGAAAATGGAGCTTTTGTCTCATTCTTACTATATAAAGCACCGTCCTGGAAAGAATAATGTAGTTGCTGATATTCTATCCCGGATCTGCTCTGCGGTTTCCTCATTAGAGCATCTGAAAAACGTGCACGACTCCCTAGTTCATCCAGGTATACAGCGTTTCTGGCATTTTGTGCGCTCTAGAAATATGCCCTATTCTCTTGATCAAGTTCGTCGTGTTGTCCAAGATTGTGGTGTTTGCGCCAAAGTGAAAGCTCAATTTTTAAAACCGGCGGATACCACACTCGTTCGTGCTACAGCGCCTCTCCAATGTCTTTCTGTCGACTTCAAAGGACCACTTCCAGCATCTTCGTCATCATCCTCTCGTTACATCCTCACAATTGTGGACGAATATAGTAGATTTCCATTCGCCTTCCCTTGCCGAGAGTGTACTTCTCGCTCTGCTATTGAGTGCCTTACTTCTCTTTTCTCCATATTCGGGCTACCATCATGCATACACTCAGACCGGGGAACATCTTTCATTTCACAGGAGTTTAAAAGTTTTCTGCAACGTTTTGGGATTACTGGAAGTACTACAACCCAAGAGGCAACGGCAGTGCGAGCGATATAATGGTATCATCTGGGACACGATTTCTTTAGCATCGGAATCTAAGAAACTACCTACAAATGCATGGGAAGATGTGCTGAGTGAGTCATTGCATGCTATTAGGTCACTCCTCTGCACCTCTATAAACGCTACGCCCCACGAACCATGTTTAATTTCGTAAGGCGCTCTACCTCTGGTACTGCCTTACCCTCTTGGCTCTGTGAGCCTGGTGCAGTACTTCTTCGAAAGTTCAACAATAAAAGCAAATACGACCCTATGGTCGAAGTCGTTGAATTTTTAGAGGCCTGCCCCACTCATGCTAGGATCAGACACAATGATGGACGAAAAGACTCCGTAGCGCTAAGACACCTAGCTCGTTACCCGAGGCTTAGTACGGAAGACATTCGTAGCGAGATAACTCCACAGTATACTTTTCCAGATGAGAACACCACAGAGACTGTGTCTTCGGAAAAGGACGATCAATTGAACACCAACCCAACTGCTGATCACTCTGTTTTAGAAACTCCTTCATCTGCTGTTCGCTCTCTCTCATAAACTCCTGTATCTGGAATCGCAGAACAATGAAACTCATCTGTCATTCGATCCTTCTTCTCTTCATAGATCTCAACGAAATATTAAGCCTGTGAATCGATTGAATTTGTAACTCCACAAATATTTTAAATGTGGGGCGATTGTTATAATTTTATTTTATCTTTAAACGATTCCATTTTTCAATATCCTCTCTTCCTAAAATGTCCACCGCTAATCTTCTTGCATCTTTCTACGCGGTTGGTTTTAACTCTTTTTTAATATCGATATTAAGTGATAATTAATCATAAGTGCTTACTATTTTATTTTGCTTACATGTTCTTATTTTTTAAGCTCTTTAAGTTTTATCGAATAAAGCCTTTTCACAGATTTGTACTTTCCTTTTTGTTTACAACAATGGGTCAGTAGTATAGGTCAGTATAATGTTTTTCTAATAAATTTAAAATTATTTTTGAAATGAAAAATATCGATCGAATGTACAAGATTTAAAGCTATACTCTTTATGGGTAAAATAGGCTTGGTTTTACAAATAAATAAATTTTTATTTTTCCAAAATCCGCTTTTATGTGAGGTCAGTAAACTTTCATCTAGTTTCAAAAAATACCAATAATTAACGTGATGAGTTTATATATTATTTTTTTAATATTTTATATTCACAAAGGTAGAATATGGTTTTTTACATTTTAAAATGTCATAGTTAAAGAAAACTGTCGAAAATTAATATTTATTTTTTACTTTTTATGGGTCAGTAGTATATGTCAGTATAATGTTTTTCTAATAAATTTAAAATTATTTTTGAAGTGAAAAATGTCGATTAAATGTACGAGTTTTGTTGGATAATCGTAGTCTACTTTTATTTAGTTTAGATACAACCTTTCTAATTTTTAACGAAGGGCATTCGTTATATTTATACTGACAGTGTGGGAAGAATAAATCAGATTATTGATTCTAACACGCTTGTTATTGATTTTAGCGCATAACTATGCGAAGAAAGATTAACACATGTTGCATTACGCGTTTGCGAGCGCAGTGAATTCTTATTTCGCATACCCTTCACCACATCTTTAGCACGCGTGTGTGGTTTATTTTATCGGGCTAGTGTACGCTTAGTTTATTTGTAGTGTTCCTAGCTTAAATCTTAGTCAAATATTAAAAGGTTTATAACTTTCACATTTATCAACAAAATGCATCATGCGATTTACTTATATCATAAGTACTTGAGAAATACCATTTTACTTGTTTTATATTCCATAGGCTTCATTACCATTAAAGCAGATGAGGGATGCATATTTTTTATATTTGACAATTTTAAACTAAAGCTTGTTAATTTTGACAAATTTTCACATTTAATTTGTAACAATTTCTAAAGCAATTAGAACACCACTCTACTATCAGAACCTAAATTTATTTGTAGATTTTTATAAAATAGTTTTATTTTTCCGTTTTTTTATAAATTAATATTCGTTTTTATATTGCTTATAACTTTTGGATTATTCGTCAAAATTTCAAGTGTTCATGATGTATACCAGTGGTTCCCAACCTTTTTCTTCCCAACGCCCCCTTAATTGATTTTTTTCCCACCGCCCACCTATTTCAAACACGTCAAAAAGTTGAAAAATAAAATATTATTTTGTATAAAAAAGTAAACAAAAAAAGAATGTTAAATACTTTTTATATGAAATAAATTCAAAAAATATAAACAATGAAATTTTTTTGAAAATTCAATGGCTTCCTTGCGGCTGATGATTTTTCATTATTTCACTGAAATTAGGCTGTATATTTGTAAATTTAAGTCTTAAGTCGCCTGTTTCATCTATTTTCAGTAAATTTTCTTTATTTTTCAAATATACCGCAGCACTGAATCCTGTTTCTACCAAGTATGTGGAAGGAAAGGCAGAAATAAAATTTTGATTTCTTGCTAGTTTGGCTATAAAAATCACCTCTCTATCCAGAATTTTTCATATGTTGACAGATTGAACAAAGCCTTTGTTTCAATGTCATTTTGCAAGTCAATCATTTCTTCAATTTTGTAATTAATTTGTTCGACATCACACTTGAAAGGATCAAAACACCACTCAGGAACTTGAGTAGCAATTAAATCTTCAAATCTTTGCTCCATTTCGGATTTTAATAAATTTATGTGATCAAAGTAGACTTTTACAGCATCATTATCAATTTCCATTCCTTCTTTGGAAATAAAATTAGGATTAGAAAATTGATGAAAATCATGACGGCATAAACTTGAAACAAATATCTCTAATTTGCCGATGAACCCGCAAATAGTTCCTTTAGCTTTTATTATATTCGAAGATTTTCCTTGAAGTTTGAGATTAACGTCGTTCAATTTTCCAAAAATATCGGCCAGATAAGCAATATCGTTTTTAATTTAACTTATGTTGTCATATGTTTCCTTATCATCATCTTTAAAAAAATCATGAATGCTCTCATAAAGTTTAAAAATCTTTGGAGACAATTTCCTTTTGAGATCCATCTCACTTCTGTGTGCATTAACCGTATTTAAAGCAGGCCTATTTAATACAAGTTTTTCGCAAGTTTTCCTTTTCAAAAAAATTTCAGAATCTCTTTTGTTAGTAAAAAAGTCAAAACTACCATTTTCAAGTACGCTGAATTGATTGATGACCATAATTTTTTATGAAACTCAGTCATTCAATCAATTTGTCATTAATCAATCATTTTTAAAAAATCAAAAACTTAATATTTTTAAGATAAAATACGACTTAATCAATAATTATGTTTTTAAAAAGTAATACTTCGACTTATGGAAAGACAAGTAGTATTTTTTTTGTATAATAAATCTGTAAAACACTTTGAAAAAAGTTTGAATAATAAGCTTGAGATAATGTATGTAACTGATATAAGAAAATAATCAAAAGATTTAAAATTGAACATTTTTTTTTGTTTTTGTTTGTTTATATTTTATATATTTTTAGAAACCGCTGAATTTAGCTGTAATTTATTTTTTAACAAATTGAATCGTTTTTGAATAGCGGATTCCACCCATGCAAAAATATTTAAAAAGTATGTTGAGCACCCCAAAGATTCTGAGTTATGGTTTATAAATGACGTTTTATCAAATTTGAAAAGTATAGAGTTTTGATAGAAATAAGGTTTAAACCCCGGATATTCTGTTTACAAATTTAGAGCTCCACCCCTAGACCAAATGAAATATAAAACTATATATTGTGATGTGTAAACCCAAATATAGTATAATAATTAGCTTAAACGGATGGTCATGAAACATACAGGGGTGGTTTTGGCTTGATTACTATTATACAGAGGGGATACAAAAAATAACATGCAACAAAATCTAGTATAAAATTTTAATCAATATGAAATTAAAAATTAAAAATTTTCTTTTTTTGTAGACAATTTTTCAATGAATTGTGAAGAAATTAATTTTTTCAGATTAATTAACTAGAGACCAATTCTCCAAGAACTGATCTTAAATTTTGAGCAAAACAAAAGCCAATCTTCTAGATTTTAAACACATTTTATAAACACTAGATACCATTAATCCAAAATCTCAAAAAAAGCTAGAAGCATACATGTCTATCAATGAACCTTGGATATCCTATTTTATGTTCCAATGATATAAATAAAGTAAAAACCAATTGCTTATTTTAACATAAAAACACGTTAGAAAATTAAAAAAAGTTTAAAAAATTTATTTGTAATAATAAAACTATTATTAATTATTAATTAAGTTGTTTTGTGACGTTCGCACCCATTCTTTCGGATATCGTGGCCCGCCCGGAATGCTGAGTCCAAGTCTAACTGGACTTTCCATCCCACTAAACACCTATCGGCCCTTGTTACAAAAGAATAGCTATACCTTGTTATATATATTATTTTACAAGAATTTATGTGACAATATATAAATACAACTGAGTGAAAGATACAATCCTAACTCGAACGCTCCCAATTTGGGAAACAAACTTATTGTCTAGTGATAGCTTGATTACTAACCACGTAGAATCGCGTCGCTAGAGCACTACCTAACCGTAAAAACCTTTGAATTCTTCAGAGGAAGAAAACCAGGGTAAAAAACCAATAAAACAATAATATAATAGTTATATAATTAAAATTTTTGAAAACATATAGTACAGATACAATATGAATGTTCATTACAGCATGCCTTTCTGCATTTCTGACATTGCTGCTTTATTTTTTTCAATTTGTCTTTAAGTTTCTTGTAGTTGTCTCTAGAAATAGACTTTAAACATTTATCACATCTTCTAACTGGCCCTGTTTTTTCCAAAAATGAATCGCTGCTTGAAATATTTATATTTTCTGACAAACCGCAAATAGTTGAAATTTTATTTTGGTACTGAGACCACAACTAGGTTTTGATCTTATATAAGGAAACACTAAAGACTTAACAAGCTCTATACCAAAAGAGAGCCTATCAATTTTTCTAGAATCTTTTGATTTTTTCAAACAAAAAACAGTTCCAGCATTAACTCTTGCTGTATCTAGTATAAAGCTCCAAGCCTTTATAGTCCATTTTTTTAGTTTTCCTATTACTAGTGATATAAGAAATACGCTGATCAAATATATCAATTCCACCTTTTGTATAGTCATACAGTTTATACAATGCTGGCTTTTTATCTTTAGAAACACCTAAAATAGGAGTCGTTGATGATGCAATTAAAACGTTCTTATTACTAGTTTTCCTTTTAACTATATAACTATTGAAAACTTAAAATAGTTTTTTCCCAAAAAATTTTGTAAGAAAAATTATCTCAGTCAATAAAATAAGTTTTTGGGAATACCTATTCTTGTAGACATCATTGTTCATAAACATGTTATTTTTTCTTTCCACTCAATTCATTTTAGAGATGTATAAAATTTATCTAAAGTGATATTTCTACCTTTTACATTGCTTGATCTCTTGACTTTGTTTATTAACTCTTTAACCGTTTCTTCATGTTGTGTTCAGATAATATGGGCCTTGGCCCTCAATTGGTCTGCCAGCAAAGCTTGATTGGTATGTAAAAGCATATTCAACACTGCAAAGAGATCTGAATAACAGTCCATACTTTGCAGGTTTAAGTGGGCTATATACTTGAAATTTTACAGCAGTTCTAGATGGATACAAAGATTCATATATTGTTAAAAAAGATGTTTGATTAACCCATTTACAATAATTTTCATTAAATATTTCAAAAATATTACGAAATGCAGCAAATCTATCGAACTTCCATCTTTCCTCTATCGTCGAAACTAAATCAAAGTAGAAATGTTTATTCAAAAAATAAAATCTCTTCATACTCATAGTGGAAGCAAATATAGGACAACTCAAATCTGACCACAAAAATTTTACTCTCAAGTATTTTTGTTTTAGCAATGCTCTCAAATAAGTCAGAACAATAAAAGCATGCATTTCTTCAATGTCTATGATACGAATGTGAGGATACCTAACATCATCAAGTTTTTCTTTATTGTTATCTTTGATATAAATATTTGTCTTATGTATTATTCCATTTAAAATTGACTCATTTAAAAACAAATTCAAGCATTCTTTAAAGGATTTCGCAAAAACATATTTATTGGTTCAACATTTGACCATAAAAGTTCCTTATCTTTTATCCCTTGTTGTTTTTCTAAACAATTAGCTTTCAATACAGATCTAAAAGTTTGTTCTGTCTGTACAGGAATTCTATCAAATCTATTTTCATCCAAACAATCATTAATAGAAAATAAAAGTCTACGCTGACTTTCGAGACTCGTGCCAATACTTCTCGTATTTTGATCGAAGTCGTTTTCTAACTCTTGGGAAACATCATCACAAACATCTTTTGATGAACCTACATTTTTCCTTTTTTTTTATATTTCTAATACCAGACATGCTACAAAAACTTACAATTAGACTAAAAAATGGAAAAAAAATTGTAAATTCTTACTTATCAAACAACAAGTGAAGAAAAAAAATGTGCAAAAGTTCAAAAAAAGTCCTATTATACTAACGATAAAATGCTAAAATCAAAAATGGAAAGTAGAGTATAAATGATTAAAAAATATGATTCTGACGTATGAAGCATGCAAAGTATGACATGTGTTTTATAAATTCAGTGTATATACGCAGGGCCGACCCTAGTGTTCGCGGGGCCCTATGCAAAATAGATTGCGCGGGGCCCAGTGTGGGTAGGAAAAAAGATTAAAAGTGAGAAATAAGAATTTGAAAAAAAGAAAAGGGATTTGTTTTATTACTTTTTCATTAACACAAAATGACGTTCAAAGTAACTTTACTTTGCGAACCTTGCATTTAGCGAAATCATACAATATATCATCAAAATGAAAAATGAGAAGCGCGGGGCTCATTGCGGCCGCATAGGTTGCAGTGGCCTAAGGCCGGCCCTGTATATACATTACAGGTATCGTATATAGTCAAAATATACACCAATGACAGACATACATATCATTGCGTAATGAATGTATACTATTTTTATTATGACGCCATAAGCATTGAAGGATGTGAAAAAATTTGATCAAGCCAAGTTTTCAAGCTCTTGTATCAAAACCTTCTATTACTGACAAAAGTAAGGATGAAATTGAAGAAAAAGTAAGGAAGCATGTACCTTACGTTTTTTGATTTTCATATTTACTAATGCTTTATGAAAGCCATTAATGATCGAGTTATGTGACTTTTCAAGCAGAAAACTTATAAAAGTCAGTAAACATACGTGGCTTTTAGGTTTTGATAAATAAATCTTATTTTTTTAATGTTTTTATATAAACAAAGTTGCCAGGTAAATAGTTGTTGTGAATCAGCATTAGTTACTGATTTATAAATAAAGTATTTTCAAATATATCCTTTGAGTCCAATGACCTATTATAAAAATTTTTACTTTTTAAACAGTTAACAAAATAAAAGTTACAATGTGTTCAATTTTTATTAAAAATTTATGGTTTCTCAGGGGAAAAATTGCTTAAAACTTAATAAGAAAAGAAGAATTAATTCTATTCTGCCATATTTACAACACATACATTGTTAAAATATTTCATATAAAAAAAAATATAACTTTTTTTAAATCACTACAAATAGAACGAAAAATGAACTAGAAATTAGGGAAATTCTAATTGGAAAATTTTTCCGGTAAAACTATATGAAAAGATATGTGAAATTAAAGTAGAAACAGAGAAGGATAAATTTGGTTTCCAAATAGCACAAAAAAAGCAAGTTTCACTCGCCCTTCTCTGACGCCTATGGTGAGGTATTGCTGCCTCTTTAGAAACTTAACTTGCAGTCAATCAAAACACACCATACAGCTTGTCACATAAGGTGATAAAGCAGGCTACCCTCCAAACACTACCATCTATTTTTCCTTCATCATCGTAAGTGTTTTTATTTCAATAGAAAAAAAGTTCACAAGGCTAGTTTTTTTTCAAGCATCTTCACAAACAAAATACTCCTGTCAAATTCCTATACCCTTTATACATCTTTATACACAAAAGAGATTCAATTTTATCATCACGCGTTAGTGTGGGTGTGGTAGATAAAAATATTTACAGCTTTGCTAATCATTCAATTCCCTTTTACTAATTATTATGAAAGCATGTGCCTGTGTAATCTTGTGCAACCCCCGGTTAGCGATGTCAAGCTCGTATATTTTTCTAAGAGTCTTACGTTTCTTCAAAAACAATATATCAAAGTTACAATACATTTTGGAAAACAAATTTCATCCAACGCCCCCTTGACATTAAACGCCCGATAAAAAAGTTATAACGCCCCCAGTGGGTGATGCCGCCCAGGTTGGGAACCCCTGATGTGTACGATTAAAAATAGTTGCCGAATTTTTTTTTTATTTTTAAAGATAAATATTATTTTTAATATTGTTTAGTGCATAAAAATTTCTATGCCACAAAAAATATTTTGGAATACGCTTATTGATGTGTTAACTGAAGAAAAAAAAATGAAAAAAAGTTTCAATTATGTGTTTTAATAAATTTTTCTCAATAAGTAACCTCATGAATTTATATTTTTTTTTTCATTATAAACTATTTCCTTACAATACCTTAAATTAATTTGTAGATTTTTATATTGTTACATTTTGATAAATGTTCACCTTTAATTTGTAACAATTTCCAAGACAATTATAAAACAACTCTACTATCAGAACCAAAATTTATTTTTAGATTTTTAGAAAATCATTTGTTTTCGGTTTTTTATAAATTAACCTTTGTTTTTTACTTATAACTTTTGAATTAGTTCTTCAAAATTTAAGTGCGGGTTTGATTTAAACTTTGATTCCTCGAAAAAAAAATGTTTTGGATAAATATTATTTTTATTATTGTTTACTGCATATAAATTTCTAAAGAGAAGATAAATAGATCAAAATATGTGTTTTAATCAATTTTTCTGAATAAGTAACCTTATGAATTTATATTGTTTTTTTTCTTTATAAACTATTCCCTTACAATACCCTAAATTTATTTCTATATTTTTATAAAATAATTATAATTATAATTTTCGAATCTAACACACGTGCGCATGCACACACATTGAAGAAATATTATTTTTGTATGAAGTTTTAGGAAACTCTTCTGTAAAAAATGGGAAAAATTTACTTTTAATTTTTTTTTACAATGAACACACCATAATTAGTACACTGCACGATTTTATGAAGTAAAATTAACTTGTTTGTAATTCTGATTGCATCAACCTTCTAGCTCAGTAATATATTTGAAGAAATATTTTTTCAATATGAAGAGTTTAGGGAAAAAAATGTTAAAATCAAAAAATATTTATTCTTTTTAAATATATCGTTGGCTCCCCTTACTTTTAAAATAGAAAGATAAACCTAGTCTTTAATAATTAATTTTTATCAAATTATGCACATACGAAACTAAAAGTAAGGGGAGCCAACAATATATTTAAAAAGAATAAATATTTTTTGATTTGAACATTTTTCGATTCTTTGATTATTTGACAAATATAATATTTAAAATCGTGCAAATTGCAAAGTATAGGTAATAACTTTTGTAACATCGTATGAGGTGGCAAAATATCAACAGAAAGTTTCATATTTTTTAAAGAATATTTTTCGATTCTTTGATTACAGAATTTCATTTTGATTATTTGATCAAATATTTTATTTAATATCGTGAAAAAATTGCAAACATATAGGTAATAACTTATCTAACATCCTCTCCCCGAATGAGGTATATCAAATCTTACATCTAGCAAAATATGAGCTCATAGTTTGGAGATGAATCATCGCGGTATACAGGTTGGAGATGAACCATCGTAGTATACAGGTATATAGGTAATAACTTATGTAGCATCGTCTCCCCGAATGAGGTATATCACATCTTACATCTAGCAAAATGTAAACAGAAAGTTGAACATTGTCTTCCTAGTCATTTGCACATGGAATAGAAACCATTGTAGTATACAAGTTGGAAATGAATCATCGTAGTATACAGTTTGGAGATTAATCATCGTAGTATACAGGTTGGAGATGAATCATCGTAGTATACAGGTTGGAGATGAATCATCGTAGTATACATGTTGGAGATGAATCATCGTAGAATACAGGTTGGAGATATGATATATATCTAAAAATATAATAATGCAGAATCTAATATAATTTAGATTTTGACTTCTACTCAAATTAAAAATAATTTTTACATAACTATAATCAATTGAATTTTACACAATTCTAAACTTTCAGCTATTTTTATTTAGTCATCGAGTAAGAATCCAAAAATGGTCAATTTTTCAATGGAATTGTTAATATCACTTAAAACCTTGATAAAGACCCCTGAATTTAAATGTCATCCTACCATTTTAAATTTCAGCATATAGGTAGGTAGGTAGGTAGGTATGGAGATTTCTAAGCACTTTCCAGCTGGAGCTGATATGCTTACAAGTCTGCTGGAATTTAGTCTTCAAAGTGTAAGTTTAGTCTTTGTGGGTCTTTCTGAAATAGAAAAGAAAATTTGGAAGATTTTCATGGCTGTAGACACTAGACTGTTTTGTAGAATATATGGGTTAGTGATGATAATGGCTTATTGTTATTGGATATTTGGGGGAGGATTGAGTGTTTGGTTTGCAGAGAGTATTGGTTCGATTTTGGTTATGAGAAGAGAGAGATGTTTGATGAGTAATGGGTGTTGTAGAAGATTATGTAGAGAGGATGGAATATCTTAAAAAAAGTAGCGGCTTTTTTCAAGGAGTTGGTGTCGGTGAGAATGAAAAATTGGACAATAAAGGAGAATATGTATATGTGTTTCAATGTACGAACAGCTAAAACGACAGAAAGGGTTTGAGTGAAGTTTGAATTTGAAGAATTATGCATTACAAGGGCAATGGGATGAGAGCCAACGAATGATGTTCCGAGGGAGTGAGTGAAAGTGTTTGTTTAAAATGAGTTGTGATAATGTCATAGATGTCGGAAGTGATGTGATGTTTGAGTCAATAGATTGTTGCCACTGCAGTAGTGTAGAGTTAGATATTGTGTTTGTAAATGTGGAGATGGGTAGAGAAAATAGGGGATAGGATCTGTGAATCGGAGATTTTTGATTTTGCATTGAAAATGTAAAATATTAAGTAATTAGAGATACTGTTAGAATTTTGCTGAAAAAGTTTATCTTTTGATTGACAGATTTAGGCATGAAAAGTTCATTCAGCTGCCATGAAAATGGTATCAAAAGATACAGCTATCGATTTTAGGAAATGTAACGAAGTATGGTAGCAAAATATCAAGCCAATTTGGTACAAAAGAAATTTTAGTTGAGGGGGGGGGGGGCTATTTTCGTCACTGATAGGGGGTGAGACTTTTTACCCAAATATACCAAAACAGATCAAAACATTAAATATACATAGAAGAATTATTCTCAGTAAAATTAAAATAATTTATTAATTTAAAATTCAATTATAAAAAATTTATAAAATAACTTGATTATTTATTTGGTTGGTTGAATATCAAACCACTTTCTCCGGTAAGGCTATGTGCTCGCATTATGCTTGAGATGGTTAACCCAGTGCCCGCGCTACCTATATAATTTTGGGGAACGTGCCCCCCCCCCCCCCTGTATTAATCTTTGCCCCCCCCCGCCTAAAATTTTTGGTTTTGCCCCATGCACTTTTTAAAGGAAAAACAAATAAGCAAAAATTGTACATAATAATCTTATATAAATGCTGGTGTATGTGTATGTATAATATGAGATTTCTATAGGTTTTTATACAGAAGTACTTCATGCTTCTCACCAAAGTAATATAGGATATAAAGTAATTATGAAAACTGTGCTTTTTAATCACCTATGCCTCTGCATAGCTTATGAGAGAAAAAGAAAAAAGACAAAACTCTACTCATTCTTCAATCATTGTCAAATATGGCTGGATTTTTTTAGTAAACTAAAAATAGAAGATGTAATTATGGCAATAACTCCAATACAAGAAGCAATAAAAGAAGTTTTTTCTACATATACAGGTAGCTTCTATTCTATGTTATATTGAAATTCTTTAGCCAACTATTTTTGATAGCTGCACTAAATCTTGGTATAAGTATGTCAGAGAAGTTTCTCTACTCTCAAAAGAATATTTACTACACAACGACAAGCAATGCAGTTTGAAAGAAAGAAAATCTAATAATTCTATCTGTGGAAAAAAAATCTACAAAAGATATCATTTGAAGAATTTATAAATGAATTTTCCAAGGTTTCCAGGCGGCTTCATGTCAAATTTCATGCGGAGTCTGAAACTGAATCTAATTTTGTAACATTTAAAAATATTTTCTAAAAAATAAATTTTTTTGCAAATGTGTTTTTTGCCCCATTTCAGCCCCCCTTGAAATTTAGCTTTAGCGCGCGCACTGGGTTAATCACAGATTTTGTTATTTTATTTTTAAGAGTCGGGAGCCTTTTGGATTAAACCCCTGAACTTCAAACTATAGACCCTAAAAATCTTTGAAGCTCAGATTTTTTATTTATTAAATAAGAATAAATTTAAATATTATTTTTATACAAATAAAAACTTAAGATAGCTATATAGAATAATATTTTATTATTTATATAGCAATTATGTATTCAATTTTTTTTAATTAAAATAATTTATTTATAATAATAACTTAAAATATAATAATTATTTGTAAATATATAATTATGTTTGCTTACACACTCCGATAAGATCGAAAAGCTAACCAACTTTCTGCATTCTCACTCTTCACACACAAACCCCCCACCTACAAAAACTTACTCACAAACAACCACCACTACATCGCCCTCATTCCCTACATCCACTATTTCCAATACCCCACAATCAAATTCCTCCGTCATCACAACTCAACCACTTCACTCACTACCCAAACAGAAAAAACTCCTAGACCCAAAACTCTCAATAATGATCTCACCAACTACTCCCTCTGAAAACAGATCTCAAAAAGCTTCTTTCAAAAAAGATATTATAAAGAATATGGACACAAGCACTCAACCAATAGTAATAAAAAATACCCGAAGCTCCTCCTCTGGATCCCTCCTTTTTCAATTTGAGAATAATCATCAGAAAAACTTGGCCATCAACTCACTATCGAAAAAGGGCATCACCGCCAAAGAAATTCCACCCATCCTCCCTCGTTTTGTTCTCTCTGGCATTCCTGCAGACCTCCCCATAGAAGACATTCCCACACAATTCACTCAAGAAAACTGCTTCCTTAAAGACCTAGGAACAATCACGTCAGTAAGACAACTCGGAAAAAAGGGCCTTTACTCATACACCATAACTTTCGAAACGTCCACCAACACTCTTTTCAAACACTTCTGTGAAAATCCTAAAATTATTATCCACCACACCATCCTCCACCCTAAAATTTTCAAACCACGGCTCTCTCAATGCGCAAACTGCCTGAAATTCAATCACTCCACTTCAAAATGCAAAGCAGTATCCCCACATTGTAATTACTGCGGAGACAGAGTGCACTCGATTGAGTCATGCATTTTTGCTAAAGATCCCTCTAAAATCTCTTGCTCCAACTGTCACCAAAAACACTCTTCCACTTCCGACACATGCCCTCACCGCATACAACATATAAAAAACATGCATGACTTACACTCTAACATAATCAAAAATTTCATATGCTGAACTTCCTACACATAAACACTAATCACTCATCCACCAGCTGGGCAAACCTCACGAACATACTACACAGCTTCATTCATGATATAATTTCAATCAACGAGCCATACGCACTCAATCTCTCTCTACCCTCCATTCCCAGCACATTGTCCTCTCTCTACATATCACCACCCACCTACTACTCCGCTTGCATTTTACTAAAATCATCACTCATTTTTACGTTCCTCAAGCAATTTTCCTCACAACAATACGCTTTTGCGATAATTTTTTCATCCAACACTCCCCTCCTTTTTTGCTCTTACTATTCCCCACCCTCCAATACAAAAGCTTTCACTGATGCCTTCACTTTCGATCTCAACCGCGCCAAAGCGCACATATCAACAATTTCCAAATCTTTTTACCTCATCATTTGCACCGACTGCAACGCGCGATCCTTCCTTTGGGACCAAAAAGAAAACTTACGCGGCATCGAGGCGACATCCTTCATCGCCCAACACAATCTACACATTTGCGACAACACAACAGAGCCAACCTTCCTGAGAATTATAAACAACATTGTCACCTCATCACATATTGACATAACTCTCTCTTCAGCAAACACGTACGATCTCATCTCAAACTGGGCCATCTCCGATCAACCCTCAGCATCTGATCATCACTACATCACTTTTCAACTCAACATCAACGCGAAAGCACACACACGCACCCCCACGAAATCTCCAAAATACACACACTGGAACACCTTCCTCCTTACTCTATCCACCAATTTACCGCACTGCACACCCGCACTTCACTCAACTACCACCACAGAAGAAGCCGCTCGCAACATAAACAACGCTCTAACTACTTCGATAAACTCGTCCACTTCTTTAAAGCCCTATCCCCAAAGAAAAAATGCTTATTTTTGGACACCAGCCCTGAGCCAACAAAAGAAAACACTACGCCGGGCCCTCAAAAACTTGAGGAAAAACCCCTCACTCTTGAACATCACATTTTACACACACACTCGACAACTCTACCTCAGCTCAATAAAAACTGCAAAGCGAAATGCATGGATTAGTTTTACCTCATCCACATCATCCAATCCATGGTCCACCATCAACAAAATCATCAAGTCAAAAAAGCCTACGGCCGATTTCCACAAACTACTTCCAGACCCAAACGCCGATTCAATTCAAATAAATCCACCTTTTCTCTCTTCCTTTTTTCCTGCCGACAACCCCCTCTCTGACGATCCATATCAAGCCGCATTACGCTCCTCCTCACTCACACTCACAACATCGCTAACCATCCATCACTTCCCAGCCATAACATCATCTGAACTCTCACACGCAGTAAACTCGCTCCGACCCAGCTCAGCCACAAGCCTCGATTTAATCTCCACAAATCACATTATAAAGTCAATCCATCTCTTAGAAAAACACTTAATCAACATATACAACGCTTGCATAACCCTCTCCTTTTTTCCTTCATTATGGAAAATAGGAAAAGTTATTTTTCTACCAAAACCCCACAAAGATCTATCAGAACTCAAAAACTGGAGACTCATTACCATTCTTCCCGTCCTCGGCAAAATCCTAGAAAAAATCCTTCGAAGAAGGCTCGTCCACTACATTACTCAAAACAACCTCATCCATCCCTCCCAGTTTGCCTATCTTCCTCATCGAAACACCGAGTCAGCCTTATCAAAACTAACTGAACACCTTCAACACTCCATCACATCCCACAAAACCGCTACAGTCCTATTTCTAGACATTGATAATGCATTTAACAGCGCCTGGCACCCCGCAATCCTTCTGAACATGCATCTCAAAAAATATCCACCCTACATGATTAAATTCATACACAACTATCTACAAAATCGAGCTTTAGTTTTTCGCGAAAAATCAACACGTGCAGTTCACTTGCTATCACTCTCTACCCCTCAAGGAGGATGCCTCTCCGACATTCTCTGGCTTATCTTGATAAACCCTCTTCTCGACATCCTCGACTTAAACGCACACTTCTCACAATGCTTCTCAGATGACCTGCTATTTTCCTTTTCCTCGAACACACAACCCGAAAACATTCAGCGCATCTCATCCCTTTTCAACGCTTTAAACTTCACCGCTAATTCACTCAAAATCACCTTTAACACATCCAAAACCACACTAATGCATTTTACGCGCAAACATTCTCCGCATCTACCCCTACGCATCAACAACACAACTCTCATACAACCCGCAAGAACCACTAAATACTTGGGTCTCACCTTTCAAACCAATTTGAAATGGTCTACACACTTCAAAAACATTTACACAAAACTCACCAAGACCTTATTTTAATTAAGAGCAGCCATTTCATACAAATGGGGCCTCAGTATCCACCACTCTCTTTTTATTTACAAATCACTCATACTTCCATCACTTCAATATGGCATTCTATCTTGGGGGTCATCACTCGATCATCCCACAACCCTGACTTTTCTTTTTAAAATCCATCGCCTTAGTCTTTTAACAATTTCAAAAGCTTTCCGCACAACTTCCACTTCTTCTTTAGAGTTCATGTTAAAATGCCCGCCCCTTCTCATTCATTTGAAAAGCACACTCATCAAACATTACGTCAAGATATACAAATCCTTACTACCTCCCTCTTCAGCCTCCATACTCCACCTACCCTCCAACGCCATACACCCATACACAATCCTTCTCCATAAAGCACTCCCACACCTGCAAAAATACCTCGTACACCAAAAAGTTCATCCAGCCACACTAACACACCCATTGTCATCTCTTCCATACAACATCACAATTTATCCCAATAAGGACACCCCAATTACCCACATAAAAGAGATCAGACAACTCTCAAACCTCTCTACACTCAGAATTTTTACAGATGCAGCCAAATCAATAAACAGATGCGCTTTCGCATACGCTCTCCACGCAGGCGACTCTCTAATTCCCTTCCATTCCTCAAATTCTCCATTAAACCAATTGACCACGACATATGATGCTGAATGCACAGCCTTAATCGCCTCCTGCTATCACATTACCCATAACATTCACCTGTTCAAACAGTTCACCCACATCCATTTCTACACAGACTCACAGAAAATTACACGTGACCTATATATTCACAGAAACATTCCTTTCCACACCTCAATCCTATTCTCAAAACTGCGTTCTCTCTCGTCTCTTTTCACGATTTCTATTCTCTGGTGCCCTGCTCATTCCAACATACAAGAAAACATACGCGTAGATTTGCTCGCTAAACAAGCCCTTTCCAAAACACACACACCACACCTAACTTCCATAAACCCCGACGTTCTCACTCAAAACCTCACTATACACACATTTAATCAATGGCAACAGATTATCACCAAGTCCTCCAACACCACGCTCTCAGATATACCGGATATAAAAGCAATTCACCAAACTTGGGCCATCAACAATTTCACCCCATCGCGATCCATAATAGGATGGTTTTCAGGTCACTGCCCCAGTAAATCATATCTATATCACATCAAACTCACCGACAATCAAACCTGCCGTTTCTGCAACGACCCTTTAGAAACACCTTATCATCTATTATTCATATGCCCTTTTTTCATCTCCTATCGACACACAATGATAAACTCGTGCATCAAAACTCTAGGCCATTTTCCAACCAACTTCAGCCAAATTCTCTTTCACCCCAATTTATTAAACGCACTATCTTCTTCGATTAAAACCATAGAACCCATCCTACTAACGCATCCTCATTAAGCACTCTTAGGTTCTTTTACTTACATTTTAGAAATCTCTCACTTTATTTCCATCAGCCTTGCCAAGCTTAAACCGTCTTCAAGCTTTCAACAACGCTCTCGAACGATCTTCAACTAATCTTTAACAAGCAGTTTGCAAGCATATCAATTGATTTTGGAAAGTGCTTTGACATCCTTACCAATCCAAAATATATAATTATTTTATAATAGTAAGCTGTTTAAAATAATTATTAAATTTAAATTAATTACTAATATATGTGGTCTGGAAATATAATGGGAGACATAAAAATATTCTTAACAATACTCTATTGTCAGTCCTCATTCATACTTAAATATCTGTGTATCTTTTTATTTAAATTTTTTCTAATATATTTTTAATTTCAAGTTCTTATTTGTAAATAAAAAATTATATTTCTGTATATTTGGGTAAAAAGTTCTACCGCTGATAGTGTTGATCTTTTTCCTAATTCCGTTTTCTATGCCATCATTCATTATTCTAAATATTCATCATTAATTACTGATATTTTTTTCAATCAATTAATTTATTAAGTTAAAAACATGATGAATTATCATAAGACAAACATCAGGCTTAGTGTTAAAAAAACACAATAAAAATTTTTGAATAATATAGCATATATAATTATAAAATTGTGATACTTGTGAAAAATTGGAGTAATAGTATATATAGTAAAAGTGTCTTTTTAGGTAGTTTATCAACTTTTTATGGGAGGAGGATCTGTAGGAGTATCTATACTTTAAAAGAAAGAAGTAGAATTGCAGTGGGAGTAAACCGTGTACCTAAAAGATGTACCCCCCCCCATTGGATAAAAAAAAAGGATTTTTTGTGTTAAGAAGTATTTTTTTGAATTTGTTGCATAATATATACAAATAATGTAACAATTATTTTTGAACCATGAAGATTTGATCTTTTATAAAGTCTAATGGAGATTTCGAGTAAACCATGAACCTGTCTGTCTAAAACCTATAACAAAACCCATACCATAGCTATATCACAAATTTTTAAAAATACTGCTTTAAGTAAGATGAATTTTTGAATATATCAAATTTTGCTCATTTTATAGGCAAATTTAAGTTTACGATTAGTTGTGTCTTATGGTTTTTCTATAAAATGACTTCAAATTTTATCGTCATTTTCGTCAAAATCAGCCAAATGAAGAATTAGGGAAATCTAAAAAAAATTTAGAAAACAGGCAAAAACATATGTGAGAATGGAAAAACAAAGTAAAGAAAAGAATTAGTAGTCATAGCGAAACTATGAGTGTGAGATTTTTGGCTCACATGATGCCCGTCTTAGTGCGTATAATACCGATATGGAAGATCTGTATTCCAGATAACTAGCCGGTCCCGTAGTTGTTTCGACCTTAATTTACAAACACTCTACCAATCATGCTATATTTTGAGCGCAGCGAGAAACAAACACTCTACCAATGGTTCTCTGTTTTGAGCGAAGCGAGAAACGACCATGAGGGCGGCTATATTATATATTTATATATATTTTTTTTATAATTTTAGGAAATGGAGGAATGTAAGTGGAATGTAACTCTGTGAAAAGCCTAAAAAACAGAATACTAATATGTTCTTCTATATAAATTTATAAGTGTGTTGTTTTGATCTGGTAAATTAATACAAAATTTTAAATAAAAAATATTTTTAGTTTTATTTATAATATCCTGTTCGGATATACATTGCTTTGTTCATCGATATAATAGAAATGAAGGAAAATATATAATTTTTGATATTTTTTCAACTATAAAAAATATTTTTTTGGGATAATATAGCTAACTTATATTTTTCTGAATAAGAGACTCAAGATCTATAGGTAATTTAAGTTTCATTAGATTATATTTCTTTATTGCTTGGTAATTGATCATATTTATATAATTTATATAATGATTTTTGTTTAGGTTTTAAACCGACTCAACTTCGGCCGTGACACCTTGTCTATTGTGGTGTTGTTATGCTGAAGGACCTGCGGTGATTGCAAAATCAACGAAATAGAAACACTATTTTATTATTCGCGTATGTTTTAAACGTTTATACACCATTTAACACCACATATTGTATTATCCTTTTAGAGTGATAGCTTTTTCTTGATTGAAAAGGATATACCCTTATAGAAGTTCTTGTAAATGGAAAAATGGTCTTTCACCATTTCTTCCATGACTGGATACACGAAAGAAATGTCCAAAGAGGAGCATTTAAATAAGTTTAGCTTAACCCATTTACGAACAATGTTCCCAAAGGGATCGAAGACGAATTCCTACTTTACATGGAATTTAATAGGAATTACTAAAGTCGTCTGCTTTATTTGGTATTAAATGGGTTAAATAAAAGAATATATATATGGTTTAAAATACATCACAAAATTTCTAGAATATTTCTATAAAAAATTAAACTTTGTTGGTTTCTAATGTGCTAATTTACTTCGCTGCGCTCATTGACGTAAAGTAGTCGATGTGCTACTTTATATCGCTTTTATAATCCCTCGTTTATCTCAGAGGATGCGTTACGAGACCCTCGAGAAACAGGAATTTTCGCCAAGTAGAGGCACCATATTTACCCTATTTATTTAACGGGTATATGGACTTTTAAAACCCTTCCTGTACTGTTAACAACCCACCCTTTACAGTACACTGTCAATCCATGACTTTTTCAGTGGCTAGTTCAGCTACATGTGATATTCTAACAATTTCTTTAATGCTGTAATTTTTGAGCTGTGGTTTAGCCTAAGTAAATCTCACTCGGATGTTGACAAGATGAACAATATGCTCAAAAAGGTATATTTTTATTCCATAAAAAACACTCGCCTAGCTACGTAACATTAAAAAAATCTGTACTCACCACGAAAGAAGCTGAAGTACTAAAATTTGAATGATGATAAATTTGCTGCAAACTAAAACGATGAATATGCTAATGATAATGACTTACTGCGCAGGCCATTACTATTTTACGTCTCTTCAGACGACGGTGCCTTTTCTTCTTTTTTTGTGAGTCTGGAAAAACATCGTGTTCGGAAGTTGCTGCCTCTGCTTCTTTTTCCGACCAAAGAGTACCTTGTAGGGTTGCATAACTTTGTCAATCTTGTTGCAAAATTATAAAGAACGAATCATATCGTCGTCCCATTCCTGTGAAGACACTTTTGTTTTTTTTTAATGTAACTTAAGATCTTGGCAAGCCGTTCCAAATTCAAGTCAGTTTGGTCGACATTTTCTTTAGTTTCTTGCTGTGGTTTTTCTACTTCGCTGTCGACTTCAATTCTTCGACGTCTGCGTCGGTTAGCGACTGGAAGTGGCAGTCTAGCAACTCGTTGACATCGCCATGTCTGCAAAGCCGTCACCTCCAATTCCAGCCAACTGCACAACTTTTTGTACTGCGGGGGGCTGAATTTCGGCAGGTGTAAATCCCTCGTTGTCGTAAGCAACATCCGGCCACAACTTCTAGCTCGCGTTAATGCTAGAAGGCTTCAAGTCTTGCAATGCCTTTTCGATATTTTGAAGGCACGTAGCAATTGTGTATTGCCACCATTATGCATACTGAGTAGGTCAGTTTAATCCGCGATATATTTTCCATATACCCCTTTGAAAAACCCATTAAGTAACGAATCCACAAAAGATGAACCTCGAAGTAGCGAGGGATTACAGGCTCATTGGTAATGCAATAAGAAATCGATTATCCTTCTATCCTATGCACTATTTTTTGTAACTAATTTTCCCAAGTGTTTTTCTGCCCCGTTATTACTTTATTATAGTTGGTGTATGTTTTAAACTACATATTCATTTATTTACTATATACTAATGTAATTTTGGCTTACAAACATCGTGCTTACTTTTATATCTTTACTTCGATTTATTAATTTCTCAAAATTGTAGCGTATGCTGTCCATTGGTAATGAAAATATGAATTTAATTCAGATTTTTTAAATAATTTAAGCGCAAATAAACGTCACTTTGAACAGAGTGCTTGAAATGAGTGAAGAAGAAAGAAAGAAGGCGGTTACTAGAGGAATCGAAATGTTGAGTAAAAAGGACAGGCAGAAACTGGAAAGAATGGCTACTCCCAAGAAAGAACGAGGCTTCTTTCGTGAATTCCATTCTGATTTCTGCGTCATCAAATCATTTAACGTCGGTTGTTTGCTTAGCTTCTTCACAGGAATGATTTCACTCATTAGAACGAGTGATAGACAAAGGGCTTTTAAATTTGGGTAAGTCTGGTTTATTTGAGACGTACAAAACTAAATCCTAAAAAAATCTCTTATTCTTTTTGCATAATATTACTTTAACCCTATTAGTGCTGGGCAAAATTTGTCCGTTCAAGTGCTGGGGCGGGGGGGGGGCGTAAAGTGCCCCCTATTTTTCTCAGATATTAATAAGTTTTTATAAATATGTTAATGTTACATATATATTTAAACTATGCTGAATTCAGTGGTGATGTCCATTTTTTTTTTATCAAAATCAATCAAACATGTCAAAAAATTGATTTATATTTGACAGGTCATCTCAAAAAGGAACCTTTTATTTAAATAATTATATAAAGTTTTTTACACATGTATACCCATTTTCAAATATGCTGAATTCATTGATGATATTCATTTTTTATGAAAATCAATAAACATCTAAAAAAATTGATCTAAATGTGACAGCTCATCTTAAAAAAAGAATTTTTTATCTAAATAATTATATAAAGTTTTTTACACATATATCCATTTTCAAATACGCTGAATTTAAAATTACTTTTTTCCTCTCTCAAAGCATTCTGATTAAAGAATCTTCTTGATGATCTTAGACTTTTTTTTCAGTATCGTGTATTTTATTATCATGCCTGAATATTTGTCAACCAATCTCATTTCAAAGGTTTTTTTCTGATGAATCATTCGTGATGTTCATTGTTCAATTACAAAAAGTTGTCCACGTTCTTCATCTAAAAAATGATCTCTTTGACGCAAAAGGAAAAAGATGGACAAATTCAATTTAAATTAAAAATATCTTGATAGTGACTAAATTCTCACATATTGGCATCTGAGCCATTTTTGATATATCTGACTTATTCTAAATTTTCAGATTTCCTACCCAGCTAAATGTTAACTGTAATCCTAGATGATAAGCTATATATTTAAATATTTTTCATTTGTAAAAGAGGAACTTCCTTTTCACAGTCAAAATCTTTTATGAAGCATCTAATATTATATAATTAAACCACTTCCTAGTTCATTAGAACATGGTAGATCTTCCATTTAGTCAAGATACATATATTTTTTTAATTATTTATTTTCATCACATGTTCTCTTTTTAATTAGTTTTCAACTTGGTTCCTTCTCTCATACAAATTTTCAATAGATTTTATAATACGTTTTTTTTATTAAATATTTTATACTCAAGATGATTGTAAAAAGTATTATAAGCCAAAATATACACAAAAAAAAAAGTATATTTTTACTATATAACTAATATGCAGCCATTTTTTGAAATTTTTTTACACAACTGATTTTCAGGCATACATTACTAATTTAATTGCCACTTCGAGATATTTTTTAACCGTATTATCCGAAATCCAGTACAGAAATAAAATAAGCATATTCGATTTGATATAAAACAGATATTTTATTTTTTTTTGAAAATATTTTTGAAGACAGTATCTAGAAGTAAACCGCAAATCTGATTGAAGCTTTCAGATATTTTAAAACCATAAATGCCAAACCTGAGTCCAAAAATGAAACCAGCATCTTCCATTAGGCATAAAAACAGATATTTTATTTAAATTTCAAAAATATTTCTGTAGACATTAGACGTAAATCGAACATTTGATTGACACTTTCAGATATTTAAAACCTCTAAATGCAAAAAAAATGATTTCAGAAATAAAATGATCATTGTCGAATTGGTATAAAAACATATATTTCATGTAAAATTAGAGAGAATATTTTGGGATATAGTTATCAGACATAAACCGCAAATTTGATTTACACTAGCAGTAAAACCTCTAAATCCGAAAACTGTGTTCAGAAATGAAATCTTCATGATCTATTTGCTATAAAAACATATATTTCATGTAAAATTTGAATCAATATTTTTGGAAACAAATTTTAGAACTAAACGCAAATTTGATTGATACTTATAGATATTTTCAAATTCAAACTGCAAAAGTTGGGTTCATAAATGAAACTAGCATGTTTGATTTGGTATAAAACATATATTTCATTGTAAAATTTGAATAAAATTTTTTTGGAGACAATTTTTAGAAGTTAACCGCAAATTTAATTAACACTTATAGGTATTTTCACATCCTAAACGTAAAAAATGAGTCCAGAAATGAAAGCAGCATGGCTGATTTAGTATAACACATATATTTCATTGTAAAATTTGAATGAATGTTTTTGGAGATAATTTTTAGAAGTAAACCGCAAATTTGATTAACACTTATAGGTATTTTCAAATCCTAAATGTAAAAAATGTGTCCAGAAATGAAAACAGCATGACCGATTTAGTATAAAAACATATTTTATGTAAAATTTGAAGGTATATTTTATTAGATATATTTTTGATCAATCAAAATTTTGATTGACATTTTCTAAAAAGTAGCCATGATTATTGAAAAAATTAAATATATAAAGTGTTATGCGTTCCAAACTGTATATAATTATAAATTTTCAGGGTATTATATAATATAGATCCCAAGTTATAAGGTTAAGTACGGATAATGTCAAAATTTTGCTGAAAAATTTTAATTTTTGATTTTGATTGACAGTTTTGGACATGAAAGGGTCATTCAACTACCATGAAAATGGTTTCAAAAGATGCAGCTAGCGATTTTAGGAAAAGTCACAAAATTTGAAAGGATATGATTAAGCTAATTTTCTACAATTAATTTTTTAGTTAAAATATGTTAAAAATATGAAAACATAGGTAATTAGTGATTCTAAAACACAATACAGCTGTCGTAATCTCTGAAGGCTTTTAGCAAAATTGCAAAAAAATTAAATAGATTTCGCCCCCCACCCTATAAGAAATTTCTGGATCCGCCACTGGAAGTGAGTATTTAGAAAACACGACTTTTCAAAAGCAAATTTATTATTTACTTCAAATTTTTGTCCTTACGGTCTTTGTCAAGAAGCTTAAATAGAAAAGCGAAACAAAATATATTGTGTATAATGTAATTGAATGTTAAAGAAATGTAATAAAATACAATGTCTTTCATGCTTAAAAAGCATGTGGTTATTTTCATGCTTGGCAAAAGAGGAAAGAAATGAAAAGGGAAATATATTGTATGTTTGGGTAATGTGATGAAAATGTAGTTAAATGTAATTAAAATATTACACGTACTTGACAAAAGGGAAAGGAAAATAAAATGCACTAAAACTTAAAGGACTAAACTTATTACTTCAACTGCAAACAATAAAACAATCGGACACTTCATTACACCCACCTCCCTTACACACATTGAAACATTTCTCACAACAGAACAGATGCACATTCTCTACTTTATTACCTTTTCCCTTTTATTTTCTTTTACCTTTTCTTTTAAATAAAAAAGGGCTGAGAGCTTACCCATGAAACTTTTACAGGAAAATTTGCTGTACTACCCACACATGCATTCACTTTTTCGTACATGTCCTGTATGATTTCAACATACTATTTTAGGTTCTACATACCTTAGGGATTCGTCATATGCTTTCTCTAAATCAATGAACTAAATGAATTTTTTTTTCAAAAAAAACTTTTGAAGCTATTGGATTCTTAGATATTTTATGAAACAATAAATAATGGTAAGAGGATATATAATAGTGATTTCTAATCTTTTTCGTTATGAGTGGTTTTAACGATGAACTATTTATGAATATAATGTCAATAACGCAATATCTAACGAAAAGCATTATAGCTAGAATAAAAATTTGGCCTTTTCATTTTGAAAAGTTTGGAAACAAATTTTTAATGAATAAATGATGTTGATAGATGTGAATACTACATCTATCTATTTTACATAGATGTGAAAAATGTTCAAATCAAAAAATATTTATTCTTTTTACATATATCGTTGGCTCCCCTTACTTTTAGTTTCGTATGTGCATAATTTGATAAAAATTAATTATTAAAGACTAGGTTTATCTTTCAATTTTAAAAGTAAGGGGAGCCAACGATATATTTAAAAAGAATAAATATTTTTTGATTTGAACATTTTTCGATTCTTTGATTATTCGATAATAAATATTTTTTGATTTTAACATTTTTCGATTCTTTGATTATTCGACAAATATAATATTTAAAATTGTTCAAATTGCAAAGTATAGGTAATAACTTTTGTAACATCGTATGAGGTAGCAAAATATGAACAGAAACTTTGATATTTTTTGATTTTTTAAAGAATATTTTTCGATTCTTTGATTACAGAATTTTATTTTGATTATTTGACAAATATAATATTTAAAATCGTGCAAATTGCAAAGTATAGGTAATAACTTTTGTAACATCGTATGAGGTAGCAAAATATGAACAGAAAGTTTGATATTTTTTGATTTTTTAAAGAATATTTTTCGATTCTTTGATTACAGAATTTTATTTTGATTATTTGATAAAATATATTATATAGGTTGGAGATGAATTATCGCGGTATACAGGTTGGAGATGAACCAACGTAGTATACAGGTATAATGTATATAGGTAATAACTTATGTAGCATCGTCTCCCCGAATGAGGTATATCAAATCTTACATCTAGCAGAATGTGAACAGAAAGTTGAACATTGTCTCCTTACAGAATTTTATTTTGATTATTTGATAAAATATATTATTTAATATCGTGAAAAAATTAATAACTTATCTAACATCCTCTCCCCGAATGAGGTATATCAAATCTTACATCTAGCAAAATATGAACTGATAGGTTGGAGATGAATTATCGCGGTATATAGGTTGGAGATGAACCATCGTAGTATACAGGTATAATGTATATAGGTAATAACTAGTGTGTCCACTTTAGGGTCTTTTTTTCATTCCCCGGGGAACGAGGACCTCGTAATTTTTGAAAATTTCCCCAGGGATTCCCCGGGGAAGAAAAAGCGATTTTTTTACAGTAAAAACTGTTCAGAAAAGAAAATTTAAAAGTCTCATATAAGATTTTTATTGAAAAAAATTTAAATGCATAAAAGATTTATGTTTTAAAAAAATATCTAAGAAAAATTAGAGCGTTCAAAGTTTCATCATTCAACTGGTTTCTTATTTTTGTAGAAAAATAACCCATTGACGAAAACACTCTTTCGGCATCCACAGAAGTTGGTTTTATGCTCTTTAAATTTTTGAATGAAGTTTCTAAAACTTCGGGCCTCCTATTTGTTTCTAAATAAAGGTCAAATGTTTTTTTCATTATTTCCTCTATGCTTGAAATCTTGCTTTTAGTTTCACGTTCTTCATTTACATTAATCTTCAGAAATTCGTCCAATTCCTCCTTCACGCTTTTCTTCTCTGTTTTTTGGTGCTAACGATTAATGTTTCATCTTTCTTCTCCGTTACATCGATATTTTTGTCGTCGGATTCGACAAAATTTTTTTTTCAAAAATTCCCCGAGGAAATTTAAAAATTTTTTTTGAGGACGAGGATTTTGAAATTTCACGATTCCCCGGGGACTCGAGGACGAGGAATCCCGGGGTGGACACCCTAGTAATAACTTATGTAGCATCGTCTCCCCGAATGAGGTATATCAAATCTTACATCTAGCAGAATGTGAACAGAAAGTTGAACATTGTCTCCCTAGTTATTTGTACATGGAATAGAAACCATCGTAGTATACAGGTTGAAGATGAATCATCGTAGTATACAGGTTGGAGATGAATCATCGTAGTATACAGGTTGGAGATGAATCATCGTAGTATACAGGTTGGAGATGAATCATCGTAGTATACAGGTTGGAGATGAATCATTGTAGTATATAGTTTGGAGATGAATCATCGTAGTATACAGGTTGGACATGAATCATCGTAGAATACGGGTTGGAGAAGAATCATCGTAATATACGGGTTGGAGATGAATCATTGTAGTATATAGTTTGGAGATGAATCATCGTAGTATACAGGTTGGAGATGAATCATTGTAGTATATAGTTTGGAGATGAATCATCGTAGTATACAGGTTGGAGATGAACCATCGTAGTATACAGGTTGGAGATGAATCATTGTAGTATATAGTTTGGAGATGAATCATCGTAGTATACAGGTTGGACATGAATCATCGTAGAATACGGGTTGGAGAAGAATCATCGTAATATACGGGTTGGAGATGAATCATTGTAGTATATAGTTTGGAGATGAATCATCGTAGTATACAGGTTGGAGATGAATCATCGTAGTATACAGGTTGGAGATGAATCATCGTAGTATACAGGTTGGAGATGAATCATTGTAGTATATAGTTTGGAGATGAATCATCGTAGTATACAGGTTGGACATGAATCATCGTAGAATACGGGTTGGAGAAGAATCATCGTAATATACGGGTTGGAGATGAATCATTGTAGTATATAGTTTGGAGATGAATCATCGTAGTATACAGGTTGGAGATGAATCATCGTAGTATACAGGTTGGAAATGAATCATCGTAGAATACAGGTTGGAGAAGAATCATCGCGGTATACGGGTTGGAGATGAATCATTGTAGTATATAGTTTGGAGATGAATCATCGTAGTATACAGGTTGGAGATGAATCATCGTAGTATACAGGTTGGAGATGAATCATCGTAGTATACAGGTTGGAGATGAATCATTGTAGTATATAGTTTGGAGATGAATCATCGTAGTATACAGGTTGGACATGAATCATCGTAGAATACGGGTTGGAGAAGAATCATCGTAATATACGGGTTGGAGATGAATCATTGTAGTATATAGTTTGGAGATGAATCATCGTAGTATACAGGTTGGAGATGAATCATCGTAGTATACAGGTTGGAGATGAATCATCGTAGTATACAGGTTGGAGATGAATCATCGTAGTATACAGGTTGGAGATGAATCATCGTAGTATACAGGTTGGAGATGAATCATTGTAGTATATAGTTTGGAGATGAATCATCGTAGTATACAGGTTGGACATGAATCATCGTAGAATACGGGTTGGAGAAGAATCATCGTAATATACGGGTTGGAGATGAATCATTGTAGTATATAGTTTGGAGATGAATCATCGTAGTATACAGGTTGGAGATGAATCATCGTAGTATACAGGTTGGAGATGAATCATCGTAGTATACAGGTTGGAGATGAATCATTGTAGTATATAGTTTGGAGATGAATCATCGTAGTATACAGGTTGGACATGAATCATCGTAGAATACGGGTTGGAGAAGAATCATCGTAATATACGGGTTGGAGATGAATCATTGTAGTATATAGTTTGGAGATGAATCATCGTAGTATACAGGTTGGAGATGAATCATCGTAGTATACAGGTTGGAAATGAATCATCGTAGAATACAGGTTGGAGAAGAATCATCGCGGTATACGGGTTGGAGATGAATCATTGTAGTATATAGTTTGGAGATGAATCATCGTAGTATACAGGTTGGAGATGAATCATCGTAGTATACAGGTTGGAGATGAATCATCGTAGTATACAGGTTGGAGATGAATCATCGTAGTATATAGTTTGGAGATGAATCATCGTAGTATACAGGTTGGACATGAATCATCGTAGAATACGGGTTGGAGAAGAATCATCGTAATATACGGGTTGGAGATGAATCATTGTAGTATATAGTTTGGAGATGAATCATCGTAGTATACAGGTTGGACATGAATCATCGTAGAATACGGGTTGGAGAAGAATCATCGTAATATACGGGTTGGAGATGAATCATTGTAGTATATAGTTTGGAGAAGAATCATCGTAATATACGGGTTGGAGAAGAATCATCGTAATATACGGGTTGGAGATGAATCATCGTAGTATACAGGTTGGAGAAGAATCATCGTAATATACGGGTTGGAGATGAATCATTGTAGTATATAGTTTGGAGATGAATCATCGTAGTATACAGGTTGGACATGAATCATCGTAGAATACAGGTTGGAGGCGAATCATCGTAGTATACAGGTTGGAGATGAATCATCGTAGTATACAGGTTGTAGATGAATCATCGTAGTATACAGGTTGGAGATGAATCATTGTAGTATATAGTTTGGAGATGAATCATCGTAGTATACAGGTTGGACATGAATAATCGTAGAATACGGGTTGGAGAAGAATCATCGTAATATACGGGTTGGAGATGAATCATTGTAGTATATAGTTTGGAGATGAATCATTGTAGTATACAGGTTGGAGATGAATCATCGTAGTATACAGGTTGGAAATGAATCATCGTAGAATACAGGTTGGAGAAGAATCATCGCGGTATACGGGTTGGAGATGAATCATTGTAGTATATAGTTTGGAGATGAATCATCGTAGTATACAGGTTGGAGATGAATCATCGTAGTATACAGGTTGGAGATGAATCATCGTAGTATACAGGTTGGAGATGAATCATTGTAGTATATAGTTTGGAGATGAATCATCGTAGTATACAGGTTGGACATGAATAATCGTAGAATACGGGTTGGAGAAGAATCATCGTAATATACGGGTTGGAGATGAATCATTGTAGTATATAGTTTGGAGATGAATCATTGTAGTATACAGGTTGGAGATGAATCATCGTAGTATACAGGTTGGAAATGAATCATCGTAGAATACAGGTTGGAGAAGAATCATCGCGGTATACGGGTTGGAGATGAATCATTGTAGTATATAGTTTGGAGATGAATCATCGTAGTATACAGGTTGGAGATGAATCATCGTAGTATACAAGTTGGAGATGAATCATCGTAGAATACAGGTTGGAGAAGAATCATCGTAGAATACAGGTTGGAGATGAATCATTGTAGTATATAGTTTGGAGATGAATCATCGTAGTATACAGGTTGGAGATGAATCATTGTAGTATATAGTTTGGAGATGAATCATTGTAGTATATAGTTTGGAGATGAATCATTGTAGTATATAGTTTGGAGATGAATCATTGTAGTATATAGTTTGGAGATGAATCATCGTAGTATACAGGTTGGACATGAATCATCGTAGTATACAGGTTGGAGATGAATCATTGTAGTATATAGTTTGGAGATGAATCATTGTAGTATATAGTTTGGAGATGAATCATCGTAGAATACAGGTTGGAGAAGAATCATCGTAATATACGGGTTGGAGATGATATATATATTTAAAATAAATCGAACAAGCAGATTTTATTTCTCGACTCATTTCTTGCAATTAGAGGATATGTCAATCATAATTGATGTTGACGGCAAAAAATTATTTCCTAGAATATTATTTATATTCCCAATAAAATATAATTTTTATACTTAATCTCCATGCTGATTTCATTTTTGGTCTCAGTTTTCGTAATTAGAATGTGAAAATGTTAATCAAATTTGTTAGTTTCTCCTGAAAATTTTCTTCAATAACATTTACTCACATTTTAAGTAAAATATTTTTTAAACTAAATTGACCATTCTGATACCCTTTGGCTAATTTTAATGTGAAAAAATGTGTCAAATTACATATAGAATTAGTGATGTATGCGTGAAAATTATCTCATAAACATACTTTCATATTTTAAATTAAATATATTCAAATATTTAATTCTTGTGTGATTTTGGTATATTACAGCTTTTTTACTTTATATAGAGAAGATAAAGGCTTAAAAACATTAACTTAACCCTATTAGTGCTGGAGGGCGTAAAACGCCCCCCCCCTTCACTAAAAAATTAATTGTTGAAAATTGGCTGAATCATATCCCTTCAAATTTTGCGACTTTTCCTAAAATCGCTAGCTGCATCTTTTGAAACCATTTTCATGGTAGTTAAATGACCCTTTCATGTCCAAAACTGTCAATCAAAAATTAAAATTATTCATTAAAATTTTGACATTATCTGCACTTAACCTTATAACTTAGGATCTATATTATATAATATCCTGAAAATTTATAATTATATACAATTTGAAACGCATAACACTTTGTATATTTAATTTTTTCAATAATGATGACTACTTTTTAGAAAATGTCTATCAAAATTTTTATTGATCAAAAATATATCTAATAAAATATACCTTCAAATTTTACATAAAATATATGTTTTTATACTAAATCGGTCATGCTGTTTCATTTCTGGACTTATTTTTTACTTTTAAGATTTGAAAATACCCATAGGTGTTAATCAAATTTACGGTTTACTTCTGAAAATTGTCTCCAAAAACATGCCTTCACATTTTACATAAAATATATGTTTTATACAAATCGATCATGTTGTTTTCATTTCTGGACTCATTTTTTACATTTATGATTTGAAAATACCTATAAGTGTTAATCAAATTTGCGGTTTACTTCTGAAATTTGTCTCCAAAAACATTCCTTCACATTTTACATAAAATATATGCGTTATACTAAATTGGCCATGCTGGTTTCATTTCTGGACTCATTTTTTACGTTTAGGATCTGAAAATACCTATAAGTGTTAATCAAATTTGCGGTTTACTTCTAAAAACTGTCTCCAAAAACATTCATTCAAATTTTAGAATGAAATATATGTTTTATACCAAATCAACCATACTGTTTTCATTTCTGAACTCATTTTTCACATTTAGAGGTTTTAAAATATCTCTCAATGTCAATCAAATTTGCGGTTTACTTCTAAAAGCTATCTCCAAAATAGAGGTTTTAAATATCCGAAAGTGTCAATCAAATGTTCGATTTACGTCTAATGTCTACAGAAATATTTTTGAAATTTAAATAAAATATCTGTTTTTATGCCAAATGGAAGATGCTGGTTTCATTTTTGGACTCAGGTTTGGCTAAAATTGTATGAAGATATCGAATTATAGGGCAAACCTCAATATAAAATTTCTTGCAATTTGAAAACTGAAAGATATTCATTTTTGACTTCAGATTTTTTACATTAGAAATAGCGAATCTCCGTATCCATATACAATGCCTCCTGAGCTTTGCCAAATTCATGTGCAAATATAAATATAATATAGTTACAGGAAATAATAAATATCTTTATAGAAATAAATAAGTGTACATATTATATACAGCCTTTTACCAGATGCAGCATCACTTTTTATGTATGCTTCATTGAGCACCTCTGTGTTTTTGGATAGATGAAATTAACTAAGCAGGCGGCATACAATAATTATTTAGCATTTGTGTGTTTAAAGGAGATGATATTGATTTTAATGAGGCAAGGAACACGCTTAGAAGTGTATTTGAAAAAAAATTAAAATGCAATGAATTTAGATTTTTCGTTTTGAGTTTTCAATATTTTAAAAGTGGTTTGTATATGCTTTTAACATATTTTTATTGGATTCTTTTTATGATATAACATTAGGAGAAAAATGTGACTTATTTTTTCTATGTGCCTTTTTTATTATTAGTTGATTGACATAGCATTTTTTTTATAAAGAGTGCAAACTGGATGTATTTTTGCTTGCTTTTACATGTTACAATGCTCAATTCGTCAAGAAGCTCAGAGAAAAAGGATAAACGATTTTAAAAGGAAATATAAGGCTGCATCCTCAAACTCCTTTACTTGCCATATGCCGCTTTTCCAAAATAATCCTGACAACTGCGATGATGACATAGAAGAAGAAGAAGATCTGAATATATAATTTTTGTTTGGACTTACATTTTATATAAAATTGGAATAAATTGTTTTTATTTTAAAATGTTGAATTAGGGCTAACTTTCTTAGACTCAACAAGTCAACCATGATCTCTAAATTAAATAATGTTCCCACTTTTAAATTATATGCAAATATATCACTAGATTTAGTGAAAATGAGTCCAAACAAATTTGTGACTAACATATTAGCATCAGGGGCGCACATCCTCAAAATTATTGGGGAGGGGCGAAATTTTTTTGTTGCAATTTTCAAATTTTAGTTGTCTGGAAATGCCACGGGAGACCAAATATTCAAGCAATCGTTTAAAATAGAGTGTATTCAGCGCATACCTAAATTTATAAGACTATTTTATATTTTTTTTTACAAATTTGGTGAATTTAAATACTATACTTCCAGCGAAAATATTTTAATTAAATTTGCATATCGAATATGGTGCGTAGAAAAAATGCCCCCAATTAAAAAGTAGGAACCCCCAGTAAAAATGCAACCGAAAAAAATGCCCCAACACAAAAAATTATTAATTAAAATTAAAAAAAAAATTTTTAAAAAAGATATGTGAAATAAAGATTTTTTGTAAAAAAACAAAAAGTTAACTTTTCATCTAAAACATTTAAAATTTAATTAAAGTAAACTAAAAAACTCAGCATAGGAAAAATGTTTAAATACAAAAAAAAATGTATAAAACAGCAAATATTTTTGGACTTTGTGTGTATCAGAACACTTTCTGAATATAATTTGTGTTTTAACTCATTTTAAGAACACATTCCCACAAATCTGCACCTATGCTATTGTTTTCAAGAACTTTATAAAGAAAAAAACCCTATAGATTAAGAAATTTAGCCTTTCGTGGTACCAAATAAAAATATTTATATAATTTAAAAAAATCATCAAAATCAAAAATTAGGGGGCATTTTTTCCTACTTTTTAATTGGGGGCATTTTTACCTACATCCATCGAATATAAACTAGTTTAAAAAGATCCAAAATTGTTAGGGGGTGGAATAGGCTTTTCATTTGAAAAATGAAGTAGTCTACCAGGCACATTACAGGAATTGATCAAGGGATATTTGATTCATAGAGAAAACAAATAACTAAAGGTTGGATAGTTTTATATGAGTGAATGTAGTCTAAAGGCAAAGAGTCTACTAGACACCCTGCGATGTTTATATGAAAAAATGTGATTGATTCAGGGGCAAGGGTATAAAATGAAGTTATAATTGTGCAAACAAAAAATTAAGATCGCATTATTTCATTTTACTCAGCATCATTCAAAAATAGTTTAAAAGCTAAATTGATACAAGCTACAAAAATCTACAAAAAGTAAAATAACTTTTAACATTTTGCAATGATTTGCCTTTTATAATAACTTTTAAGGAAAAAAAGTCTATCAGAAAAAGTTATAGAGCTTCAACAAAAACTAAAAAATTTTATAGCATAACTTAAGTTTTTTGAAAACTAATTTGACGTATCCCCTACAGCATACTCTATGGGTGGCATGACAGGTTGGTTGAGATGATGGACTCAGCACGGAAGCCTCTGGATTCGATTCCTTATCTTTACGAATTTGTTCATAGTTTTACATAAGCGGTACATCAGTGCCTTGTCAATGAAAATACACCCGCTGCACCTTACCTTTTACTCAAAATTGGAAAATTTGCTACATAATTAACATAAGAGAAAAAGGAAACAAAATAAACTAATAAAGCAATTTTCACTATTTTAAAATGGAACCGTCTGTTCTTAGAATAATTTCAAAATAATAGGAGGCATAAAGAATTAGAGTTTATTTGATATTTTAAAGTTTTTATAAGCAGCAAAAACCAACGTTTGTAGCTAACCCTTATAATTAAAAAATTATTTAAACTAATGGTCGAAAGACATTTCGCCCCATAGATAATTCGCCCAGGGGGCAAATTGTCTCATAGGCTATTAGTTTCATCCATCTTTGCTTATTATGTGTAAAATTATTAAAAAAATTTATATTCTTGTTTATTTTATCTCTATTAAATTAATCATTTTATCTCTAATTTTTTTTAAATTGTCCATGAGACAAAATGTCTTATGAAAATAACAGGGCGAATTGTCCATGAAACAAAATGTCTTATGAAAATAATGGGGCGAATTGTCCATGGGACAAACTGTCTTATGAAAATAATGGGGCGAATTTGTCCATGGGACGAACTGTCTTATGAAAATAATGGGGCGAAATGTCCGAGGACCAAACTAACATAAATCAAAGTATACGAGAAAAGAAAATCATTGCGTTTTTTTGAATATTTGTCTACCAATAAAATTCTGACAGCTGTCATAAATAGATCAAGCACATTTCAAACAACTGAAACATTTTGTTTCGATATATTTTTATTATAATAATCAACAAATTTTCTTTAAAAAAAGATTTAATTAATTATGTACAGTGTTTTTTGTGCAAAAAGTAACTTTTTTCAGTTACTTATAAAATTTAACAATCGAACATTATAAAAATATCTCTGCTCAAATATTAAGCAAATAGAGGATTCTTGCTTTTAAACTGAATAGATAGTCAAAATATTCATTCCCAAATAAATATTGAAAAAAATTTCTTGACTTGAAAAAATTAAAGTTTTCAAATGTAACAAAATGTAACAAACGTAGTGATAAAGATTATGACTTGTTGAAAAAAAATTCTTAGCGCGAGTCTAACAATATTCATTGATATAAAATTGTAACGATTAAAAACTATTTTAATTAAACTCTAAATGCAAATTAGACAGAAGCAGTGGTGTAGTCAAAAAAAGTTGATAGAAGGGCACAATTTAAAAACAAAAAACTTGCGCAACATTATTTACTTTCTTGATCCTTTTATTGGAGAAATTTTCAAAAACTGATATCGCATAAGATGCATGGGGGCACCATGCGGTACATAGGAGAGTGGGTACGGCCCCTCATGCCCCAGCCTAGCTACGTCACTGGAGAGAAGAGAGCTGAATGAGATAGGAGAGCTTAACAAGAGAAGAGGGCTTGAATGAAAGAAGAGAGCTTGAGTGAATGATTGAGTTTTAGCAGAGAAAGCGGAAGAGAAAAAGGAGACAGAAAGAGAAATAGAATCACTGTGACAGAAGATGAGAAAATCTAGTGGATCATCAACATGTGTTTGCTCTGTGACCTGTGTGCATATTGAAGCAATGGATTCACAAGGCAACAAAATTTTTTTGCCAAGGTTTTTTTTTGCATAATTAAAACATATTTGTTCTTCTGATTATAAAAAAAGTAACTCTTTTATCATCAATGGCTCTACTTTAAAAGTTCTAAAGTTTTTGCTGTAAGTAAACATTCATTTACACATTATATTTTTTATTTAAAAAAACATTTCAATTTTCTTTTTTTTCTGTGAAATTCTTTTGATTCATCGCGCTGTAAACCCCAACAATAGTCCGCCATCATGTTTTTGTCCCACCTACCTTGATACCTTTCTTCCATTGTCTTCATTTCCTGATGAAACCTCTCACTTTGTTCTTCACCCATTTGTCCAAGATTTTCAGGAAATTTATCCAAGTGACTGTAAATAGTGCATTAACACTCATATTCGCACCAAGCTTTCTGAAACTTATTAACATTTTTTCCACAATCTCTGAATAATTTTCAGCTTTTTTGTTTCCTAGAAAGTTGTTGATAACTTCAACATAGCTTTGCCATGCATTCACTTCAACTTTGTTCATAGATCTCACAAATGCATCATCTTTTACTAACTTTCTTATTTGCGGTCCATCAAAAACTCCTGCCAACAACTTTTCTATGCTAACACGGGGGTTTGAGTTAACTATGTACTTAAAGCATTCTCCTTCTTTATCCAATGATCTCACAAACTGCTTCATTAAACCCAACTTAATGTGGAGAGGAGGCAGTAGAATCTTTTCTTTTTCAACGAGAGGCTTTATTATTATGTTTTTGTTTCCCATAATTGAGTGTTCTCGAAGAGGCCATTCTTTTTGTATCCAGTGATTTTTCCTATCTCTACTATCCCAAAGGCAGTAAAAGCAAGGAAATTTCGTGAAGCCAGATTGATGTCCCAACAAATAATTTATAATTTTGAAGTCAAAAGTACCAGTTATGTTGATTGTAGTTGATGGAATTTAAAAAAAGCTGTACATTCTCATAATTTTCTTTCAATGTTGTTGAGTAACCCAGTGGAATTGAAGGAAATTTATTTAAGTTATGTAGTAAAACACATTTCAAACTTTTGAGAGAACCATCAATTAAAAGTCTCCATTCTTCAGGTATGTATGTGGTATTGAGTGCAAGTAGAAGATCTTTGACATCGTTACAGTAAACTAGTTTTTCATTCTCTGTAAAAAACTTTATCAGTGAGTTCTCTCTTGTTCTGTAAAAAGTTATTTTCGTGCTTTTTATTAAACAATTCTTTTCTTTTAAGCGTGAAGCCAAGACTTCTGACTTTTCTTTACTTAGATTGAGATCTCTAATTAGATCACTCAGTTCTTCTTGATTAAACTTATTTTGATTTTTACATTCATCTTCAAAATTATTTTCGCTAGTACTTTCTTCACTTGAAGTTTCTTCTTCCACTTCTACTTCATCATGCAAATTAAAGTTTTCAGGAAGTATTTCAATACCATGAGGAATGGATTGTCTAGCAGACTCTAAGTTGGGATAAACAAATCCTTTTTTTTTAATTTATTCAACCCTTTGATGTCGATGCAACAAAAATAACAATCATTATGATGATTTTTTGGTTCCCTCCATATCATTGGAATACCAAAATTTAATTTTTCTTTCTTTCCCTTACTCCATTGTCTCAATTGTTCAACACAAGACTTGCATGTTTTATGCGGTGGCCAATATTTATCTTGATCCCCAAGTTTAACTCCAAAGTATGCAAAATATACTCTTTTTACGAAAAATGATATATTTTTTCTTTGATTAGGCAAGGTGTAACGTCCACAAATATAACAAAAAATATCAGGAGAATTTTTACATTTTCTTGACATCTTTCAAAATTTATATATTCTAAAATAAAAAACTTTTTAGTTTATCAAAATTATAGCAGAAAAGAAAAAATACCAATATTTAAGACTGATTTTTTTTAAGAAATATGATTTATAAGAAATATGAAATTTTACCAACAAAAATTTGATATGGTTCTACAAAAATGACAATTGCTCTGAAACTAGAGCGAATTGAATATAATAAACTTTATTTTTAAAATAAATAAATATAGAATAAAAATTATTTGTTAAAAAAATTCTGACAACTTCGAAAAAAAATTTTTATGTTGGCCTATTATATAGCTCTCACGCATCGTCTGTAAAATATGTTCGGAATTTCAGAGCAGCTTGGCATGATGTTTGATTTATTCGAAGGTCTGCATTCCTTCTAGCGATCATCATACATGTTTTATAAACAAACAGCAACTCTTACTTATAGAAAATTATTGGTCATCGCCAATAATAAAATTATTGGCCATCGCCAATAATAAAATTATTGGCCTTGCCCCCCGGATGTGCGCTAGGCTGTTTCCATTGCCCCGAGGTTGTCAGATTATGCCTGACTTTTTTTTAGAGTTGTATTATGAGTCATAAATAAATCCCAAAAAATAAAAATATCGAAAAAAAATTGTTAAGTTGGTGCAATGAACAAAAATATGTTAAGATAACTTTTTAGTTCGCAAAATAGATGGCGTTAATTAAAAATGTATTTTTTGCTATTATTATTTATTATTTATTATTTTGAGTACAACAAATATAAACTAAAAAAAAATATTAAAAAAATTAACTTATATATATATCTTTAAAATATTTATTATAAAATAAATAATTAAACTTACTTTAATTTCTAACCATTGTAAAACAAATAAAAAAATTTAATATAAATTAATGTGTGATGTATCCGCAGTTTTTTGTTTATTATTATAAATACAAGGTTTTCTTCCAAAGATTTTCCTTTTCTGGGAAGTACTCCTGGACTTACTCATTTAACTATAACTGGTTGTAGACTTCAAACCTTTAAACAAGTTTTGCTGTGATATCTTAGCTTTATGAAAAAGTTTAGAGAAGAGGATTCTGCTAAAAACACAAAAATAAGTGTTCTTAGTTCAAAAAAAGTCGTTGAGGAAGTCGAGAAGCACTATCAGAAAGCGAATATACCAACAATAGCTAAAAACAAAATATATCAGAAAATTTTATTGTTTGTATCAGAATATAATAAAATAAAAAAATTCAAAGTTGGTGATCGTCAAAATAGTACAAAGATTAAAAAATTTCAAAATAATTTAACACAAACAATGCCTTTTTGGCGAAGAGATGTTTTGCAAAAAATGGAAAAGATGAAAAGGGGAAAAACACCCTTTGAAAAAAAAAGATAGATGAAGATATCCATTTTTTTTAGAAAAAATGATACATGACAGAGATAATGCTTCTTACAGTGGGGTAGATACAAAAAGTGCTTTACTAAAAGAAAAAATAAAAAAACAAAAATTTCAGATATTAAAGAAGAGTTTAACCTTGAAAAAGAATGTCAAGAAAGCGAAGATAACATAATGTTGGAAGAGAACACTGAAGTTTTAACTAAAAGATCGCATAAAAGGTGTAAAAAAAGTGGAACAAATATTTTTGTACCTCATGATATCTTAAAAAAAGAAAATTTAGTTTCTACCTTCATTAGAAACAATGTCTCATCAACAGCTTCTGCTACAATTCATCAGTCATTTATTGAAGCGTGTGAAGGTGATACAAGCAAAATAAATTTACATCCTTCTCAAGCTTACAAGTATAAAGTTCAGGCTATAGAAAAAACTGCTAAAATAATAAAAAGTTCGTGGGCATCAGAAACTTTTTAAATTTGCATTGGGATGGAAAGTTACTCCCAACATTAAGAAGTAAGTTTCATTATGAAGAGAGAATGCCTGTTGTCGTTTCGAACAATGACATAATTAAATTGCTTGGCGTGCCTTTGATAAGTCCATATGAAATAAATAAAGTTGGGGATGTTCTTTCAAAAGCTATTTCAAAGATTTGATACCACAAGTCTTAACACCGGACGTTTATCAGTCACTTGTGTATGTATTCAAAGTAAATTAGGAAGACCTCTTTTTTGGTGTCCCTGCAAATATTACATTGGAGAAATTATGTTAAAGAAAATTTGGGAAACTACAAAAATTTTCAAATCATCTGGACAAGAAATAAACCTTTTTAATAAATTTAGAAGAAACTTTCAAGTTTTTTACTCAGAAGAGCGATCTAATTACACTTATTACGAAGGAAAAAAGTATATCAAATCTTACATCTAGCAAAATGTGAACAGAAAGTTGAACATTGTCTCCCTAGTCATTTGTACATTGAATAGAAACCATCGTAGTATACAGGTTGGAAATGAATCATCGTAGTATAGAGGTTGGAGATGAATCATCGTAGTATACAGGTTGGAGATGAAACATTGTAGTATAGATTTACCATTTATAAGCGAAGAATATAAGAGGATAATATGATAAAACGTTATTAAAAAACATTTTAATCTATGAGTTTTCAATTGATCTCGAACAGAAAATGTAAGGAAAGGATTTATTGTTAACAAAAGCATAAGAAGTGTGCCTTTTTTGGTCGTCGACAGAAACTAAGAGTTGGTCATGAATTTATTAATTTAAGTAGTTAGATTTGAAGTACGTTTTTTAAGTATTCGAAAATAGTTTTTAAGCATAAGGAGTGTCCCTTCTTTAGTCGAAGTCAGAAACGAAGTGTTGGTGCCCTTCTTTAGTCGAAGTCAGAAAGGAAGAGTTGGTGTTGAATTTATTAATTTAAGTAGTTAGAGTTGGAGTACGTTTTTTATGTATTCGAAAATAGTTTTTAAGCATAAGGAGTGTCCCTTCTTTAGTCGAAGTCAGAAACGAAGTGTTGATGCCCTTCTTTAGTCGAAGTCAGAAAGGAAGAGTTGGTGTTGAATTTATTAATTTAAGTAGTTAGAGTTGGAGTACATTTTTTAAGTATTCGAAAATAGTTTTTAAGCATAAGGAGTGTCCCTTCTTTATTCGAAGTCAACGAAGTGTTGGTGCCCCTCTTTAGTGGAAGTGAGAAAGGAAGAGTTGGCGATTAATTTATTAATTTAAGTAATTAGAGTTGGAGTACGTTTTTTAAGTATTCGAAAATAGTTTTTAAGCATAAGGAGTGTCCTTTCTTTAGTCGAAGTCAGAAATGAAGTGTTGATGATGAAGATGAAGATGATTTATTGATATCACATAAATATGAAACATGTAAAATATTAAGTGTAAAAATTTGATAAATTTGTATACAAATACAAACAAACAAACAAAATGACAATCAATAGTAATGATGAAAAAATGTGATAACAAGTACCTCAAAAGGTTTAAAAGAAACCCGCTTGGAGAAGTACTATAAGTGATTAAACTAAATATAACTCAAATGAATAAGAAAAAAAAAAAAATAAATAATATATAAACAATCACAATTGAAAGACTTAGTAGTCTTCATATAATAAACTGTATCTTTTATATATTACGATATGTTTGCAACAAAAGATCAATACCTGCATTTTTTATCGAAACAATTGAGCAGAAACTGTTAATAAAAGCAATATGACTATTATAAAAAGTCGAAAATTTATAAACAAGTGTTTGTTTAGATGATTTTAACCTGTAATAAGGTAAACTAAGTTTAAAATGCGACCTTAAATGTGGACGCACAAGTTCATGGTTAAAATTTACAAGCTCATAGAATTCTTTGGGGAGAATTCCCAATTTAAATTTCAAACAAAAAATATAGAGTTTATGCAGAAAAATATCGTCTATCTTCAAAAGCTTATTCGAAGTCAAGATTCTTACAAGAAGTCAAGAAGTCTTAGTCGAAGTCAGAAAGGAAGTATTGGTGTTGAATTTATTAATTTAAGTAGTTAGAGTTGGAGTACATTTTTTAAGTATTCGAAAATAGTTTTTATTTCTTTAAAAAGTATTCGAAAATGGTTTTTAAGCATAAGGAGTGTCCCTTCTTTAGTCGAAGTCAGAAACGATGTGTGGGTGCCCCCTTATGTTTGCATAAGGAGTGTCCTTTCTTTAGTCGAAGTCAGAAACGAAGTGTTGATGCCTTTTTTAGTCGAAGTCAGAAAGGAAGTATTGGTGTTGAATTTATTAATTTAAGTAGTTAGAGTTGGAGTACATTTTTTAAGTATTCGAAAATAGTTTTTAAGCATAAGGAGTGTCCCTTCTTTAGTCGAAGTCAGAAACGAAGTGTGGGTGCCCCTCTTTAGTGGAATTCAGAAAGGAAGAGTTGGCGTTTAATTTATTAATTTAGTAGTTAGAGTTGGAGTACATTTTTTATGTATTCGAAAATAATTTTTAAGCATAAGGAGTGTCCCTTCTTTAGTCGAAGTCAGAAACGAAGTGTTGATGCCCTTCTTTAGTCGAAGTCAGAAAGGAAGAGTTGGTGTTGAATTTATTAATTTAAGTATTTAGAGTTGGAGTACGTTTTTTAAGTATTCGAAAATAGTTTTTAAGCATAAGGAGTGTCCCTTCTTTAGTCGAAGTCAGAAACGAAGTGATGGTGCACCTCTTTAGTGGAATTCAGAAAGGAAGAGTTGGCGTTTAATTTATTAATTTAGTAGTTAGAGTTGGAGTACGTTTTTTAAGTATTCGAAAATAGTTTTTAAGCATAACGAGTGTTCCTTCTTTAGTCGAAGTCAGAAACGAAGTGATGGTGCCCCTTTTTAGTCGAAGTCAGAAAGGAAGTATTGGTGTTGAATTTATTAATTTAAGTATTTAGAGTTGGAGTACGTTTTTTAAGTATTCGAAAATAGTTTTTAAGCATAAGGAGTGTCCTTTCTTTAGTCGAAGTCAGAAATGAAGTGTTGATGATGAAGATGAAGATGATTTATTGATATCACATAAATATGAAAATGTAAAATTTAAGTGTTAAAGTTTGATAAATTTGTATACAAATACAATCAAACAAACAAAATGACAATCAATAGTGAATGATGAAAAAAGTGTGATAAAAGTACCTCAGAAAGTTTAAAGGAAACCGCTTGGAGAAGTATTATAAGTGATTAAACTTGAATATAACTCAAATGAATAAGAAAAAAAAAATAAATAATATATAAACAATCACAATTGAAAGCTTAGTAGTCTTCATATAATAAACTGTATCTTTTATATATTACGATATGTTTGCAACAAAAGATCAATACCTGCATTTTTTATGAAATAATTGAGCAGAAACTGTTAATAGTTGCAGTATGACTATTTTAAGTAGTCGAAAATTTATAAACTAAGTGTTTGTTTACATGTTTTAGTCTGTAGTAAGGTAAACTAAGTGTTAAATGCGCCCTTAAATGTGGACGCAGCAAGGTTCATGGTTAAAATTTACAAGCTCATAGTATTTAGGGTTGAATTCCCATTTTAAGTTTCAAAAAATATAGAGTTTTTCAGCAAAAATATCGTCTATCTTCAAAAGTTTATTCGAAGTCAAGATTCTACAAGAAGTCAAGAAGTCTTAGTCGAAGTCAGAAAGGAAGTATTGGTGTTGAATTTATTAATTTAAGTAGTTAGAGTTGGAGTACATTTTTTAAGTATTCGAAAATAGTTTTTATTTCTTTAAAAAGTATTCGAAAATGGTTTTTAAGCATAATGAGTGTCCCTTCTTTAGTCGAAGTCAGAAACGATGTGTGGGTGCCCCCTTATGTTTGCATAAGGAGTGTCCCTTCTTTAGTCGAAGTCAGAAACGAAGTGTGGGTGCCCCTCTTTAGTGGAAGTCAGAAAAGAAGAGTTGGCGTTTAATTTATTAATTTAGTAGTTAGAGTTGGAGTACGTTTTTTAAGTATTCGAAAATAGTTTTTAAGCATAAGGAGTGTCCTTTCTTTAGTCGAAGTCAGAAACGAAGTGTTGATGCCTTTCTTTAGTCGAAGTCAGAAAGGAAGTATTGGTGTTGAATTTATTAATTTAAGTAGTTAGAGTTGGAGTACATTTTTTAAGTATTCGAAAATAGTTTTTAAGCATAAGGAGTGTCCTTTCTTTAGTCGAAGTCAGAAACGAAGTGTTGATGCCTTTTTTAGTCGAAGTCAGAAAGGAAGTATTGGTGTTGAATTTATTAATTTAAGTAGTTAGAGTTGGAGTACATTTTTTAAGTATTCGAAAATAGTTTTTAAGCATAAGGAGTGTCCCTTCTTTAGTCGAAGTCAGAAACGAAGTGATGGTGCCCCTCTTTAGTGGAATTCAGAAAGGAAGAGTTGGCGTTTAATTTATTAATTTAGTAGTTAGAGTTGGAGTACATTTTTTAAGTATTCGAAAATAGTTTTTAAGCATAAGGAGTGTCCCTTCTTTAGTCGAAGTCAGAAACGAAGTGTGGGTGCCCCTCTTTAGTGGAAGTCAGAAAAGAAGAGTTGGCGTTTAATTTATTAATTTAGTAGTTAGAGTTGGAGTACGTTTTTTAAGTATTCGAAAATAGTTTTTAAGCATAAGGAGTGTCCCTTCTTTAGTCGAAGTCAGAAACGAAGTGATGGTGCCCCTCTTTAGTGGAATTCAGAAAGGAAGAGTTGGTGTTGAATTTATTAATTTAAGTAGTTAGAGTTGGAGTACATTTTTTAAGTATTCGAAAATAGTTTTTAAGCATAAGGAGTGTCCCTTCTTTAGTCGAAGTCAGAAACGAAGTGTGGGTGTCCCTCTTTAGTGGAAGTCAGAAAAGAAGAGTTGGCGTTTAATTTATTAATTTAGTAGTTAGAGTTGGAGTACGTTTTTTAAGTATTCGAAAATAGTTTTTAAGCATAAGGAGTGTCCCTTCTTTAGTCGAAGTCAGAAACGAAGTGTTGATGCCTTTCTTTAGTCGAAGTCAGAAAGGAAGAGTTGGTGTTGAATTTATTAATTTAAGTAGTTAGAGTTGGAGTACGTTTTTAAGTATTCGAAAATAGTTTTTAAGCATAAGGAGTGTCCCTTCTTTAGTCGAAGTCAGAAACGAAGTGTTGGTGCCCCTCTTTAGTCGAAGTCAGAAAGGAAGAGTTGGTGTTGAATTTATTAATTTAAGTAGTTAGAGTTGGAGTACGTTTTTTAAGTATTCGAAAATAGTTTTTAAGCATAAGGAGTGTCCCTTCTTTAGTCGAAGTCAGAAACGAAGTGTTGGTGCCCCTCTTTAGTGGAAGTGAGAAAGGAAGAGTTGGCGTTTAATTTATTAATTTAGTAGTTAGAGTTGGAGTACGTTTTTTAAGTATTCGAAAATAGTTTTTAAGCATAAGGAGTGTCCCTTCTTTAGTCGAAGTCAGAAACGAAGTGTTGGTGCCCCTCTTTAGTCGAAGTCAGAAAAGAAGAGTTGGCGTTTAATTTATTAATTTAGTAGTTAGAGTTGGAGTACGTTTTTTAAGTATTCGAAAATAGTTTTTAAGCATAAGGAGTGTCCCTTCTTTAGTCGAAGTCAGAAACGAAGTGTTGGTGCCCCTCTTTAGTCGAAGTCAGAAAGGAAGAGTTGGCGTTTAATTTATTAATTTAGTAGTTAGAGTTGGAGTACGTTTTTTAAGTATTCGAAAATAGTTTTTAAGCATAAGGAGTGTCCCTTCTTTAGTCGAAGTCAGAAACGAAGTGTTGGTGCCCCTCTTTAGTCGAAGTCAGAAAGGAAGAGTTGGTGTTGAATTTATTAATTTAAGTATTTAGAGTTGGAGTACGTTTTTAAGTATTCGAAAATAGTTTTTAAGCATAAGGAGTGTCCCTTCTTTAGTCGAAGTCAGAAACGAAGTGTTGGTGCCCCTCTTTAGTCGAAGTCAGAAAGGAAGAGTTGGCGTTTAATTTATTAATTTAGTAGTTAGAGTTGGAGTACGTTTTTTAAGTATTCGAAAATAGTTTTTAAGCATAAGGAGTGTCCCTTCTTTAGTCGAAGTCAGAAACGAAGTGTTGGTGCCCCTCTTTAGTCGAAGTCAGAAAGGAAGAGTTGGTGTTGAATTTATTAATTTAAGTAGTTAGAGTTGGAGTACGTTTTTTAAGTATTCGAAAATAGTTTTTAAGCATAAGGAGTGTCCCTTCTTTAGTCGAAGTCAGAAACGAAGTGTTGGTGCCCCTCTTTAGTCGAAGTCAGAAAGGAAGAGTTGGCGTTTAATTTATTAATTTAAGTATTTAGAGTTGGAGTACGTTTTTAAGTATTCGAAAATAGTTTTTAAGCATAAGGAGTGTCCCTTCTTTAGTCGAAGTCAGAAACGAAGTGTTGGTGCCCCTCTTTAGTGGAAGTCAGAAAGGAAGAGTTGGCGATTAATTTATTAATTTAAGTAGTTAGAGTTGGAGTACGTTTTTAAGTATTCGAAAATAGTTTTTAAGCATAAGGAGTGTCCCTTCTTTAGTCGAAGTCAGAAACGAAGTGTTGGTGCCCCTCTTTAGTGGAAGTCAGAAAGGAAGAGTTGGCGTTTAATTTATTAATTTAGTAGTTAGAGTTGGAGTACGTTTTTTAAGTATTCGAAAATAGTTTTTAAGCATAAGGAGTGTCCCTTCTTTAGTCGAAGTCAGAAACGAAGTGTTGGTGCCCCTCTTTAGTGGAAGTCAGAAAGGAAGAGTTGGCGTTTAATTTATTAATTTAAGTAGTTAGAGTTGGAGTACGTTTTTAAGTATTCGAAAATAGTTTTTAAGCATAAGGAGTGTCCCTTCTTTAGTCGAAGTCAGAAACGAAGTGTTGGTGCCCCTCTTTAGTCGAAGTCAGAAAGGAAGAGTTGGCGTTGAATTTATTAATTTAAGTAGTTAGAGTTGGAGTACGTTTTTTAAGTATTCGAAAATAGTTTTTAAGCATAAGGAGTGTCCCTTCTTTAGTCGAAGTCAGAAACGAAGTGTTGGTGCCCCTCTTTAGTGGAAGTCAGAAAGGAAGTGTTGGCGTTTAATTTATTAATTTAAGTAGTTAGAGTTGGAGTACGTTTTTTAAGTATTCGAAAATAGTTTTTAAGCATAAGGAGTGTCCCTTCTTTAGTCGAAGTCAGAAACGAAGTGTTGGTGCCCCTCTTTAGTCGAAGTCAGAAAGGAAGAGTTGGTGTTTAATTTATTAATTTAAGTAGTTAGAGTTGGAGTACGTTTTTTAAGTATTCGAAAATAGTTTTTAAGCATAAGGAGTGTCCCTTCTTTAGTCGAAGTCAGAAACGAAGTGTTGGTGCCCCTCTTTAGTCGAAGTCAGAAAGGAAGAGTTGGCGTTTAATTTATTAATTTAAGTATTTAGAGTTGGAGTACGTTTTTAAGTATTCGAAAATAGTTTTTAAGCATAAGGAGTGTCCCTTCTTTAGTCGAAGTCAGAAACGAAGTGTTGGTGCCCCTCTTTAGTCGAAGTGAGAAAGGAAGAGTTGGCGTTTAATTTATTAATTTAAGTAGTTAGAGTTGGAGTACGTTTTTTAAGTATTCGAAAATAGTTTTTAAGCATAAGGAGTGTCCCTTCTTTAGTCGAAGTCAGAAACAAAGTGTTGGTGCCCCTCTTTAGTGGAAGTGAGAAAGGAAGTGTTGGCGTTTAATTTATTAATTTAAGTAGTTAGAGTTGGAGTACGTTTTTTAAGTATTCGAAAATAGTTTTTAAGCATAAGGAGTGTCCCTTCTTTAGTCGAAGTCAGAAACGAAGTGTTGGTGCTCCTCTTTAGTCGAAGTCAGAAAGGAAGAGTTGGCGTTTAATTTATTAATTTAAGTATTTAGAGTTAGAGTACGTTTTTAAGTATTCGAAAATAGTTTTTAAGCATAAGGAGTGTCCCTTCTTTAGTCGAAGTCAGAAACGAAGTGTTGGTGCTCCTCTTTAGTCGAAGTCAGAAAGGAAGAGTTGGCGTTTAATTTATTAATTTAAGTATTTAGAGTTGGAGTACGTTTTTAAGTATTCGAAAATAGTTTTTAAGCATAAGGAGTGTCCCTTCTTTAGTCCAAGTCAGAAACGAAGTGTTGGTGCCCCTCTTTAGTGGAAGTGAGAAAGGAAGAGTTGGCGATTAATTTATTAATTTAAGTATTTAGAGTTGGAGTACGTTTTTAAGTATTCGAAAATAGTTTTTAAGCATAAGGAGTGTCCCTTCTTTAGTCGAAGTCAGAAACGAAGTGTTGGTGCCCCTCTTTAGTCGAAGTCAGAAAGGAAGAGTTGGTGTTGAATTTATTAATTTAGTAGTTAGAGTTGGAGTACGTTTTTTAAGTATTCGAAAATAGTTTTTAAGCATAAGGAGTGTCCCTTCTTTAGTCGAAGTCAGAAACGAAGTGTTGGTGCTCCTCTTTAGTCGAAGTCAGAAAGGAAGAGTTGGCGTTTAATTTATTAATTTAAGTATTTAGAGTTGGAGTACGTTTTTAAGTATTCGAAAATAGTTTTTAAGCATAAGGAGTGTCCCTTCTTTAGTCGAAGTCAGAAACGAAGTGTTGGTGCCCCTCTTTAGTGGAAGTGAGAAAGGAAGAGTTGGCGATTAATTTATTAATTTAAGTATTTAGAGTTGGAGTACGTTTTTAAGTATTCGAAAATAGTTTTTAAGCATAAGGAGTGTCCCTTCTTTAGTCGAAGTCAGAAACGAAGTGTTGGTGCCCCTCTTTAGTCGAAGTCAGAAAGGAAGAGTTGGTGTTGAATTTATTAATTTAGTAGTTAGAGTTGGAGTACGTTTTTTAAGTATTCGAAAATAGTTTTTAAGCATAAGGAGAGTTTTTAAGCATAAGGAGTATCCCTTCTTTAGTCGAAGTCAGAAACGAAGTGTTGGTGCTCCTCTTTAGTCGAAGTCAGAAAGGAAGAGTTGGCGTTTAATTTATTAATTTAAGTATTTAGAGTTGGAGTACGTTTTTAAGTATTCGAAAATAGTTTTTAAGCATAAGGAGTGTCCCTTCTTTAGTCGAAGTCAGAAACGAAGTGTTGGTGCCCCTCTTTAGTGGAAGTGAGAAAGGAAGAGTTGGCGATTAATTTATTAATTTAAGTATTTAGAGTTGGAGTACGTTTTTAAGTATTCGAAAATAGTTTTTAAGCATAAGGAGTGTCCCTTCTTTAGTCGAAGTCAGAAACGAAGTGTTGGTGCCCCTCTTTAGTCGAAGTCAGAAAGGAAGAGTTGGTGTTGAATTTATTAATTTAGTAGTTAGAGTTGGAGTACGTTTTTTAAGTATTCGAAAATAGTTTTTAAGCATAAGGAGAGTTTTTAAGCATAAGGAGTATCCCTTCTTTAGTCGAAGTCAGAAACGAAGTGTTGGTGCTCCTCTTTAGTCGAAGTCAGAAAGGAAGAGTTGGCGTTTAATTTATTAATTTAAGTATTTAGAGTTGGAGTACTTTTTTAAGTATTCGAAAATAGTTTTAAAGCATAAGGAGTGTCCCTTCTTTAGTCGAAGTCAGAAACGAAGTGTTGGTGCCCCTCTTTAGTGGAAGTGAGAAAGGAAGAGTTGGCGTTTAATTTATTAATTTAAGTATTTAGAGTTGGAGTACGTTTTTAAGTATTCGAAAATAGTTTTTAAGCATAAGGAGTGTCCCTTCTTTAGTCGAAGTCAGAAACGAAGTGTTGGTGCCCCTCTTTAGTCGAAGTCAGAAAGGAAGAGTTGGTGTTGAATTTATTAATTTAGTAGTTAGAGTTGGAGTACGTTTTTTAAGTATTCGAAAATAGTTTTTAAGCATAAGGAGTGTCCCTTCTTTAGTCGAAGTCAGAAACGAAGTGTGGGTGTCCCTCTTTAGTGGAAGTCAGAAAAGAAGAGTTGGCGTTTAATTTATTAATTTAGTAGTTAGAGTTGGAGTACGTTTTTTAAGTATTCGAAAATAGTTTTTAAGCATAAGGAGTGTCCCTTCTTTAGTCGAAGTCAGAAACGAAGTGTTGGTGCCCCTCTTTAGTCGAAGTCAGAAAGGAAGAGTTTGTTGAATTTATTAATTTAAGTATTTAGAGTTGGAGTACGTTTTTAAGTATTCGAAAATAGTTTTTAAGCATAAGGAGTGTCCCTTCTTTAGTCGAAGTCAGAAACGAAGTGTTGGTGCCCCTCTTTAGTCGAAGTCAGAAAGGAAGAGTTGGCGTTTAATTTATTAATTTAAGTAGTTAGAGTTGGAGTACGTTTTTTAAGTATTCGAAAATAGTTTTTAAGCATAAGGAGTGTCCCTTCTTTAGTCGAAGTCAGAAACGAAGTGTTGGTGCCCCTCTTTAGTGGAAGTCAGAAAGGAAGAGTTGGCGTTTAATTTATTAATTTAAGTAGTTAGAGTTGGAGTACGTTTTTAAGTATTCGAAAATAGTTTTTAAGCATAAGGAGTGTCCCTTCTTTAGTCGAAGTCAGAAACGAAGTGTTGGTGCCCCTCTTTAGTCGAAGTCAGAAAGGAAGAGTTGGCGTTTAATTTATTAATTTAGTAGTTAGAGTTGGAGTACGTTTTTTAAGTATTCGAAAATAGTTTTTAAGCATAAGGAGTGTCCCTTCTTTAGTCGAAGTCAGAAACGAAGTGTTGGTGCCCCTCTTTAGTGGAAGTGAGAAAGGAAGAGTTGGCGTTTAATTTATTAATTTAAGTATTTAGAGTTGGAGTACGTTTTTAAGTATTCGAAAATAGTTTTTAAGCATAAGGAGTGTCCCTTCTTTAGTCGAAGTCAGAAACGAAGTGTTGGTGCCCCTCTTTAGTCGAAGTCAGAAAGGAAGAGTTGGCGTTTAATTTATTAATTTAAGTAGTTAGAGTTGGAGTACGTTTTTAAGTATTCGAAAATAGTTTTTAAGCATAAGGAGTGTCCCTTCTTTAGTCGAAGTCAGAAACGAAGTGTTGGTGCCCCTCTTTAGTGGAAGTCAGAAAGGAAGAGTTGGCGTTTAATTTATTAATTTAAGTAGTTAGAGTTGGAGTACGTTTTTAAGTATTCGAAAATAGTTTTTAAGCATAAGGAGTGTCCCTTCTTTAGTCGAAGTCAGAAACGAAGTGTTGGTGCCCCTCTTTAGTCGAAGTCAGAAAGGAAGAGTTGGCGTTTAATTTATTAATTTAAGTAGTTAGAGTTGGAGTACGTTTTTTAAGTATTCGAAAATAGTTTTTAAGCATAAGGAGTGTCCCTTCTTTAGTCGAAGTCAGAAACGAAGTGTTGGTGCCCCTCTTTAGTCGAAGTCAGAAAGGAAGAGTTGGCGTTTAATTTATTAATTTAAGTAGTTAGAGTTGGAGTACGTTTTTAAGTATTCGAAAATAGTTTTTAAGCATAAGGAGTGTCCCTTCTTTAGTCGAAGTCAGAAACGAAGTGTTGGTGCCCCTCTTTAGTGGAAGTGAGAAAGGAAGAGTTGGCGATTAATTTATTAATTTAAGTATTTAGAGTTGGAGTACGTTTTTTAAGTATTCGAAAATAGTTTTTAAGCATAAGGTGTGTCCCTACTTTAGTCCAAGTCAGAAACGAAGTGTTGGTGCCCCTCTTTAGTGGAAGTCAGAAAGGAAGAGTTGGCGTTTAATTTATTAATTTAAGTAGTTAGAGTTGGAGTACGTTTTTTAAGTATTCGAAAATAGTTTTTAAGCATAAGGAGTGTCCCTTCTTTAGTCGAAGTCAGAAACGAAGTGTTGGTGCTCCTCTTTAGTCGAAGTCAGAAAGGAAGAGTTGGCGTTTAATTTATTAATTTAAGTATTTAGAGTTGGAGTACGTTTTTAAGTATTCGAAAATAGTTTTTAAGCATAAGGAGTGTCCCTTCTTTAGTCGAAGTCAGAAACGAAGTGTTGGTGCCCCTCTTTAGTCGAAGTCAGAAAGGAAGAGTTGGCGTTTAATTTATTAATTTAAGTATTTAGAGTTGGAGTACGTTTTTAAGTATTCGAAAATAGTTTTTAAGCATAAGGAGTGTCCCTTCTTTAGTCCAAGTCAGAAACGAAGTGTTGGTGCCCCTCTTTAGTGGAAGTGAGAAAGGAAGAGTTGGCGATTAATTTATTAATTTAAGTATTTAGAGTTGGAGTACGTTTTTAAGTATTCGAAAATAGTTTTTAAGCATAAGGAGTGTCCCTTCTTTAGTCGAAGTCAGAAACGAAGTGTTGGTGCCCCTCTTTAGTCGAAGTCAGAAAGGAAGAGTTGGTGTTGAATTTATTAATTTAGTAGTTAGAGTTGGAGTACGTTTTTTAAGTATTCGAAAATAGTTTTTAAGCATAAGGAGTGTCCCTTCTTTAGTCGAAGTCAGAAACGAAGTGTTGGTGCCCCTCTTTAGTCGAAGTCAGAAAGGAAGAGTTGGTGTTTAATTTATTAATTTAAGTAGTTAGAGTTGGAGTACGTTTTTTAAGTATTCGAAAATAGTTTTTAAGCATAAGGAGTGTCCCTTCTTTAGTCCAAGTCAGAAACGAAGTGTTGGTGCCCCTCTTTAGTGGAAGTGAGAAAGGAAGAGTTGGCGTTTAATTTATTAATTTAGTAGTTAGAGTTGGAGTACGTTTTTTAAGTATTCGAAAATAGTTTTTAAGCATAAGGAGTGTCCCTTCTTTAGTCGAAGTCAGAAACGAAGTGTTGGTGCCCCTCTTTAGTCGAAGTCAGAAAGGAAGAGTTGGTGTTGAATTTATTAATTTAAGTAGTTAGAGTTGGAGTACGTTTTTTAAGTATTCGAAAATAGTTTTTAAGCATAAGGAGTGTCCCTTCTTTAGTCCAAGTCAGAAACGAAGTGTTGGTGCCCCTCTTTAGTGGAAGTCAGAAAGGAAGAGTTGGCGTTTAATTTATTAATTTAAGTATTTAGAGTTGGAGTACGTTTTTTAAGTATTCGAAAATAGTTTTTAAGCATAAGGAGTGTCCCTTCTTTAGTCGAAGTCAGAAACGAAGTGTTGGTGCCTCCTCTTTAGTCGAAGTCAGAAAGGAAGAGTTGGCGTTTAATTTATTAATTTAAGTAGTTAGAGTTGGAGTACGTTTTTAAGTATTCGAAAATAGTTTTTAAGCATAAGGAGTGTCCCTTCTTTAGTCGAAGTCAGAAACGAAGTGTTGGTGCTCCTCTTTAGTCGAAGTCAGAAAGGAAGAGTTGGCGTTTAATTTATTAATTTAAGTATTTAGAGTTGGAGTACGTTTTTAAGTATTCGAAAATAGTTTTTAAGCATAAGGAGTGTCCCTTCTTTAGTCCAAGTCAGAAACGAAGTGTTGGTGCCCCTCTTTAGTGGAAGTGAGAAAGGAAGAGTTGGCGATTAATTTATTAATTTAAGTATTTAGAGTTGGAGTACGTTTTTAAGTATTCGAAAATAGTTTTTAAGCATAAGGAGTGTCCCTTCTTTAGTCGAAGTCAGAAACGAAGTGTTGGTGCCCCTCTTTAGTCGAAGTCAGAAAGGAAGAGTTGGTGTTGAATTTATTAATTTAGTAGTTAGAGTTGGAGTACGTTTTTTAAGTATTCGAAAATAGTTTTTAAGCATAAGGAGTGTCCCTTCTTTAGTCGAAGTCAGAAACGAAGTGTTGGTGCTCCTCTTTAGTCGAAGTCAGAAAGGAAGAGTTGGCGTTTAATTTATTAATTTAAGTAGTTAGAGTTGGAGTACGTTTTTAAGTATTCGAAAATAGTTTTTAAGCATAAGGAGTGTCCCTTCTTTAATCGAAGTCAGAAACAAAGTGTTGGTGCCCCTCTTTAGTGGAAGTGAGAAAGGAAGAGTTGGCGTTTAATTTATTAATTTAAGTATTTAGAGTTGGAGTACGTTTTTAAGTATTCGAAAATAGTTTTTAAGCATAAGGAGTGTCCCTTCTTTAGTCGAAGTCAGAAACGAAGTGTTGGTGCCCCTCTTTAGTCGAAGTCAGAAAGGAAGAGTTGGTGTTGAATTTATTAATTTAGTAGTTAGAGTTGGAGTACGTTTTTTAAGTATTCGAAAATAGTTTTTAAGCATAAGGAGTGTCCCTTCTTTAGTCGAAGTCAGAAACGAAGTGTTGGTGCCCCTCTTTAGTCGAAGTCAGAAAGGAAGAGTTGGCGTTTAATTTATTAATTTAAGTATTTAGAGTTGGAGTACTTTTTTAAGTATTCGAAAATAGTTTTTAAGCATAAGGAGTGTCCCTTCTTTAGTCGAAGTCAGAAACGAAGTGTTGGTGCCCCTCTTTAGTCGAAGTCAGAAAGGAAGAGTTGGCGATTAATTTATTAATTTAAGTATTTAGAGTTGGAGTACGTTTTTAAGTATTCGAAAATAGTTTTTAAGCATAAGGAGTGTCCCTTCTTTAGTCGAAGTCAGAAACGAAGTGTTGGTGCCCCTCTTTAGTCGAAGTCAGAAAGGAAGAGTTGGCGTTTAATTTATTAATTTAAGTATTTAGAGTTGGAGTACGTTTTTTAAGTATTCGAAAATAGTTTTTAAGCATAAGGAGTGTCCCTTCTTTAGTCGAAGTCAGAAACGAAGTGTTGGTGCCTCCTCTTTAGTCGAAGTCAGAAAGGAAGAGTTGGCGTTTAATTTATTAATTTAAGTAGTTAGAGTTGGAGTACGTTTTTTAAGTATTCGAAAATAGTTTTTAAGCATAAGGAGTGTCCCTTCTTTAGTCGAAGTCAGAAACGAAGTGTTGGTGCCCCTCTTTAGTCGAAGTCAGAAAGGAAGAGTTGGTGTTGAATTTATTAATTTAGTAGTTAGAGTTGGAGTACGTTTTTTAAGTATTCGAAAATAGTTTTTAAGCATAAGGAGTGTCCCTTCTTTAGTCGAAGTCAGAAACGAAGTGTTGGTGCCCCTCTTTAGTGGAAGTCAGAAAAGAAGAGTTGGCGTTTAATTTATTAATTTAGTAGTTAGAGTTGGAGTACGTTTTTTAAGTATTCGAAAATAGTTTTTAAGCATAAGGAGAGTTTTTAAGCATAAGGAGTATCCCTTCTTTAGTCGAAGTCAGAAACGAAGTGTTGGTGCCCCTCTTTAGTCGAAGTCAGAAAGGAAGAGTTGGCGTTTAATTTATTAATTTAAGTATTTAGAGTTGGAGTACGTTTTTAAGTATTCGAAAATAGTTTTTAAGCATAAGGAGTGTCCCTTCTTTAGTCGAAGTCAGAAACGAAGTGTTGGTGCCCCTCTTTAGTCGAAGTCAGAAAGGAAGAGTTGGCGTTTAATTTATTAATTTAAGTATTTAGAGTTGGAGTACGTTTTTAAGTATTCGAAAATAGTTTTTAAGCATAAGGAGTGTCCCTTCTTTAGTCGAAGTCAGAAACGAAGTGTTGGTGCCCCTCTTTAGTCGAAGTCAGAAAGGAAGAGTTGGCGTTTAATTTATTAATTTAAGTATTTAGAGTTGGAGTACGTTTTTTAAGTATTCGAAAATAGTTTTTAAGCATAAGGAGTGTCCCTTCTTTAGTCGAAGTCAGAAACGAAGTGTTGGTGCCCCTCTTTAGTGGAAGTCAGAAAGGAAGAGTTGGCGTTTAATTTATTAATTTAAGTATTTAGAGTTGGAGTACGTTTTTTAAGTATTCGAAAATAGTTTTTAAGCATAAGGAGTGTCCCTTCTTTAGTCGAAGTCAGAAACGAAGTGTTGGTGCCCCTCTTTAGTCGAAGTCAGAAAGGAAGAGTTGGCGTTTAATTTATTAATTTAAGTATTTAGAGTTGGAGTACGTTTTTTAAGTATTCGAAAATAGTTTTTAAGCATAAGGAGTGTCCCTTCTTTAGTCGAAGTCAGAAACGAAGTGTTGGTGCCCCTCTTTAGTGGAAGTGAGAAAGGAAGAGTTGGCGTTTAATTTATTAATTTAAGTATTTAGAGTTGGAGTACGTTTTTAAGTATTCGAAAATAGTTTTTAAGCATAAGGAGTGTCCCTTCTTTAGTCGAAGTCAGAAACGAAGTGTTGGTGCACCTCTTTAGTCGAAGTCAGAAAGGAAGAGTTGGCGTTTAATTTATTAATTTAAGTAGTTAGAGTTGGAGTACGTTTTTTAAGTATTCGAAAATAGTTTTTAAGCATAAGGAGTGTCCCCTCTTTAGTCCAAGTCAGAAACGAAGTGTTGGTGCTCCTCTTTAGTCGAAGTCAGAAAGGAAGAGTTGGCGTTTAATTTATTAATTTAAGTATTTAGAGTTGGAGTACGTTTTTAAGTATTCGAAAATAGTTTTTAAGCATAAGGAGTGTCCCTTCTTTAGTCGAAGTCAGAAACGAAGTGTTGGTGCCCCTCTTTAGTGGAAGTGAGAAAGGAAGAGTTGGCGATTAATTTATTAATTTAAGTATTTAGAGTTGGAGTACGTTTTTAAGTATTCGAAAATAGTTTTTAAGCATAAGGAGTGTCCCTTCTTTAGTCGAAGTCAGAAACGAAGTGTTGGTGCCCCTCTTTAGTCGAAGTCAGAAAGGAAGAGTTGGTGTTGAATTTATTAATTTAAGTAGTTAGAGTTGGAGTACGTTTTTTAAGTATTCGAAAATAGTTTTTAAGCATAAGGAGTGTCCCTTCTTTAGTCGAAGTCAGAAACGAAGTGTGGGTGTCCCTCTTTAGTGGAAGTCAGAAAAGAAGAGTTGGCGTTTAATTTATTAATTTAGTAGTTAGAGTTGGAGTACGTTTTTTAAGTATTCGAAAATAGTTTTTAAGCATAAGGAGTGTCCCTTCTTTAGTCGAAGTCAGAAACGAAGTGTTGGTGCTCCTCTTTAGTCGAAGTCAGAAAGGAAGAGTTGGCGTTTAATTTATTAATTTAAGTATTTAGAGTTGGAGTACGTTTTTAAGTATTCGAAAATAGTTTTTAAGCATAAGGAGTGTCCCTTCTTTAGTCGAAGTCAGAAACGAAGTGTTGGTGCTCCTCTTTAGTCGAAGTCAGAAAGGAAGAGTTGGCGTTTAATTTATTAATTTAAGTATTTAGAGTTGGAGTACGTTTTTAAGTATTCGAAAATAGTTTTTAAGCATAAGGAGTGTCCCTTCTTTAGTCGAAGTCAGAAACGAAGTGTTGGTGCCCCTCTTTAGTGGAAGTGAGAAAGGAAGAGTTGGCGTTTAATTTATTAATTTAAGTATTTAGAGTTGGAGTACGTTTTTAAGTATTCGAAAATAGTTTTTAAGCATAAGGAGTGTCCCTTCTTTAGTCGAAGTCAGAAACGAAGTGTTGGTGCCCCTCTTTAGTCGAAGTCAGAAAGGAAGAGTTGGTGTTGAATTTATTAATTTAGTAGTTAGAGTTGGAGTACGTTTTTTAAGTATTCGAAAATAGTTTTTAAGCATAAGGAGTGTCCCTTCTTTAGTCGAAGTCAGAAACGAAGTGTTGGTGCTCCTCTTTAGTCGAAGTCAGAAAGGAAGAGTTGGCGTTTAATTTATTAATTTAAGTATTTAGAGTTGGAGTACGTTTTTAAGTATTCGAAAATAGTTTTTAAGCATAAGGAGTGTCCCTTCTTTAGTCGAAGTCAGAAACGAAGTGTTGGTGCCCCTCTTTAGTGGAAGTGAGAAAGGAAGAGTTGGCGATTAATTTATTAATTTAAGTATTTAGAGTTGGAGTACGTTTTTAAGTATTCGAAAATAGTTTTTAAGCATAAGGAGTGTCCCTTCTTTAGTCGAAGTCAGAAACGAAGTGTTGGTGCCCCTCTTTAGTCGAAGTCAGAAAGGAAGAGTTGGTGTTGAATTTATTAATTTAGTAGTTAGAGTTGGAGTACGTTTTTTAAGTATTCGAAAATAGTTTTTAAGCATAAGGAGTGTCCCTTCTTTAGTCGAAGTCAGAAACGAAGTGTTGGTGCCCCTCTTTAGTCGAAGTCAGAAAGGAAGAGTTGGCGTTTAATTTATTAATTTAAGTATTTAGAGTTGGAGTACGTTTTTAAGTATTCGAAAATAGTTTTTAAGCATAAGGAGTGTCCCTTCTTTAGTCGAAGTCAGAAACGAAGTGTTGGTGCCCCTCTTTAGTGGAAGTCAGAAAGGAAGAGTTGGCGTTTAATTTATTAATTTAAGTATTTAGAGTTGGAGTACGTTTTTAAGTATTCGAAAATAGTTTTTAAGCATAAGGAGTGTCCCTTCTTTAGTCGAAGTCAGAAACGAAGTGTTGGTGCTCCTCTTTAGTCGAAGTCAGAAAGGAAGAGTTGGCGTTTAATTTATTAATTTAAGTAGTTAGAGTTGGAGTACGTTTTTTAAGTATTCGAAAATAGTTTTTAAGCATAAGGAGTGTCCCTTCTTTAGTCGAAGTCAGAAACGAAGTGTGGGTGTCCCTCTTTAGTGGAAGTCAGAAAAGAAGAGTTGGCGTTTAATTTATTAATTTGGTAGTTAGAGTTGGAGTACGTTTTTTAAGTATTCGAAAATAGTTTTTAAGCATAAGGAGTGTCCCTTCTTTAGTCGAAGTCAGAAACGAAGTGTTGGTGCCCCTCTTTAGTCGAAGTCAGAAAGGAAGAGTTGGCGTTTAATTTATTAATTTAAGTATTTAGAGTTGGAGTACGTTTTTTAAGTATTCGAAAATAGTTTTTAAGCATAAGGAGTGTCCCTTCTTTAGTCGAAGTCAGAAACGAAGTGTTGGTGCCCCTCTTTAGTGGAAGTCAGAAAGGAAGAGTTGGCGTTTAATTTATTAATTTAAGTAGTTAGAGTTGGAGTACGTTTTTTAAGTATTCGAAAATAGTTTTTAAGCATAAGGAGTGTCCCTTCTTTAGTCGAAGTCAGAAACGAAGTGTTGGTGCCCCTCTTTAGTCGAAGTCAGAAAGGAAGAGTTGGCGTTGAATTTATTAATTTAAGTAGTTAGAGTTGGAGTACGTTTTTTAAGTATTCGAAAATAGTTTTTAAGCATAAGGAGTGTCCCTTCTTTAGTCGAAGTCAGAAACGAAGTGTTGGTGCCCCTCTTTAGTCGAAGTCAGAAAGGAAGAGTTGGCGTTTAATTTATTAATTTAAGTAGTTAGAGTTGGAGTACGTTTTTTAAGTATTCGAAAATAGTTTTTAAGCATAAGGAGTGTCCCTTCTTTAGTCGAAGTCAGAAACGAAGTGTTGGTGCCCCTCTTTAGTGGAAGTGAGAAAGGAAGAGTTGGCGATTAATTTATTAATTTAAGTATTTAGAGTTGGAGTACGTTTTTAAGTATTCGAAAATAGTTTTTAAGCATAAGGAGTGTCCCTTCTTTAGTCGAAGTCAGAAACGAAGTGTTGGTGCCCCTCTTTAGTGGAAGTGAAAAAGGAAGAGTTTGCGATTAATTTATTAATTTAAGTAGTTTGGGTTGGAGTACGTTTTTTAAGTATTCGAAAATAGTTTTTAAGCATAAGGAGTGTCCCTTCTTTAGTCGAAGTCAGAAACGAAGTGTTGGTGCCTCCTCTTTAGTCGAAGTCAGAAAGGAAGAGTTGGCGTTTAATTTATTAATTTAAGTAGTTAGAGTTGGAGTACGTTTTTTAAGTATTCGAAAATAGTTTTTAAGCATAAGGAGTGTCCCTTCTTTAGTCGAAGTCAGAAACGAAGTGTTGGTGCCCCTCTTTAGTCGAAGTCAGAAAGGAAGAGTTGGCGTTTAATTTATTAATTTAAGTATTTAGAGTTGGAGTACGTTTTTAAGTATTCGAAAATAGTTTTTAAGCATAAGGAGTGTCCCTTCTTTAGTCCAAGTCAGAAACGAAGTGTTGGTGCCCCTCTTTAGTGGAAGTGAGAAAGGAAGAGTTGGCGATTAATTTATTAATTTAAGTATTTAGAGTTGGAGTACGTTTTTAAGTATTCGAAAATAGTTTTTAAGCATAAGGAGTGTCCCTTCTTTAGTCGAAGTCAGAAACGAAGTGTTGGTGCCCCTCTTTAGTCGAAGTGAGAAAGGAAGAGTTGGTGTTGAATTTATTAATTTAGTAGTTAGAGTTGGAGTACGTTTTTTAAGTATTCGAAAATAGTTTTTAAGCATAAGGAGTGTCCCTTCTTTAGTCGAAGTCAGAAACGAAGTGTTGGTGCCCCTCTTTAGTCGAAGTCAGAAAGGAAGAGTTGGCGTTTAATTTATTAATTTAAGTATTTAGAGTTGGAGTACGTTTTTTAAGTATTCGAAAATAGTTTTTAAGCATAAGGAGTGTCCCTTCTTTAGTCGAAGTCAGAAACGAAGTGTTGGTGCCCCTCTTTAGTGGAAGTCAGAAAGGAAGAGTTGGCGTTTAATTTATTAATTTAAGTATTTAGAGTTGGAGTACGTTTTTAAGTATTCGAAAATAGTTTTTAAGCATAAGGAGTTTCCCTTCTTTAGTCGAAGTCAGAAACGAAGTGTGGGTGTCCCTCTTTAGTGGAAGTCAGAAAAGAAGAGTTGGCGTTTAATTTATTAATTTAGTAGTTAGAGTTGGAGTACGTTTTTTAAGTATTCGAAAATAGTTTTTAAGCATAAGGAGTGTCCCTTCTTTAGTCGAAGTCAGAAACAAAGTGTTGGTGCTCCTCTTTAGTCGAAGTCAGAAAGGAAGAGTTGGCGTTTAATTTATTAATTTAAGTATTTAGAGTTGGAGTACGTTTTTTAAGTATTCGAAAATAGTTTTTAAGCATAAGGAGTGTCCCTTCTTTAGTCCAAGTCAGAAACGAAGTGTTGATGCCCCTCTTTAGTGGAAGTGAGAAAGGAAGAGTTGGCGATTAATTTATTAATTTAAGTATTTAGAGTTGGAGTACGTTTTTAAGTATTCGAAAATAGTTTTTAAGCATAAGGAGTGTCCCTTCTTTAGTCGAAGTCAGAAACGAAGTGTTGGTGCCCCTCTTTAGTGGAAGTCAGAAAGGAAGAGTTGGCGTTTAATTTATTAATTTAAGTAGTTAGAGTTGGAGTACGTTTTTTAAGTATTCGAAAATAGTTTTTAAGCATAAGGAGTGTCCCTTCTTTAGTCGAAGTCAGAAACGAAGTGTTGGTGCCCCTCTTTAGTCGAAGTCAGAAAGGAAGAGTTGGCGTTGAATTTATTAATTTAGTAGTTAGAGTTGGAGTACGTTTTTTAAGTATTCGAAAATAGTTTTTAAGCATAAGGAGTGTCCCTTCTTTAGTCGAAGTCAGAAACGAAGTGTTGGTGCCCCTCTTTAGTCGAAGTCAGAAAGGAAGAGTTGGTGTTGAATTTATTAATTTAAGTAGTTAGAGTTGGAGTACGTTTTTTAAGTATTCGAAAATAGTTTTTAAGCATAAGGAGTGTCCCTTCTTTAGTCGAAGTCAGAAACGAAGTGTGGGTGTCCCTCTTTAGTGGAAGTGAGAAAGGAAGAGTTGGCGATTAATTTATTAATTTAAGTATCTAGAGTTGGAGTACGTTTTTAAGTATTCGAAAATAGTTTTTAAGCATAAGGAGTGTCCCTTCTTTAGTCGAAGTCAGAAACGAAGTGTTGGTGCCCCTCTTTAGTCGAAGTCAGAAAGGAAGAGTTGGTGTTGAATTTATTAATTTAGTAGTTAGAGTTGGAGTACGTTTTTTAAGTATTCGAAAATAGTTTTTAAGCATAAGGAGTGTCCCTTCTTTAGTCGAAGTCAGAAACGAAGTGTTGGTGCTCCTCTTTAGTCGAAGTCAGAAAGGAAGAGTTGGCGTTTAATTTATTAATTTAAGTATTTAGAGTTGGAGTACGTTTTTAAGTATTCGAAAATAGTTTTTAAGCATAAGGAGTGTCCCTTCTTTAGTCGAAGTCAGAAACGAAGTGTTGGTGCCCCTCTTTAGTGGAAGTGAGAAAGGAAGAGTTGGCGATTAATTTATTAATTTAAGTATTTAGAGTTGGAGTACGTTTTTAAGTATTCGAAAATAGTTTTTAAGCATAAGGAGTGTCCCTTCTTTAGTCGAAGTCAGAAACGAAGTGTTGGTGCCCCTCTTTAGTCGAAGTCAGAAAGGAAGAGTTGGTGTTGAATTTATTAATTTAGTAGTTAGAGTTGGAGTACGTTTTTTAAGTATTCGAAAATAGTTTTTAAGCATAAGGAGTGTCCCTTCTTTAGTCGAAGTCAGAAACGAAGTGTTGGTGCTCCTCTTTAGTCGAAGTCAGAAAGGAAGAGTTGGCGTTTAATTTATTAATTTAAGTATTTAGAGTTGGAGTACGTTTTTTAAGTATTCGAAAATAGTTTTTAAGCATAAGGAGTGTCCCTTCTTTAGTCGAAGTCAGAAACGAAGTGTTGGTGCCCCTCTTTAGTGGAAGTCAGAAAGGAAGAGTTGGCGTTTAATTTATTAATTTAAGTATTTAGAGTTGGAGTACGTTTTTAAGTATTCGAAAATAGTTTTTAAGCATAAGGAGTGTCCCTTCTTTAGTCGAAGTCAGAAACGAAGTGTTGGTGCCCCTCTTTAGTCGAAGTCAGAAAGGAAGAGTTGGTGTTGAATTTATTAATTTAGTAGTTAGAGTTGGAGTACGTTTTTTAAGTATTCGAAAATAGTTTTTAAGCATAAGGAGTGTCCCTTCTTTAGTCGAAGTCAGAAACGAAGTGTTGGTGCCCCTCTTTAGTGGAAGTCAGAAAGGAAGAGTTGGCGTTTAATTTATTAATTTAAGTAGTTAGAGTTGGAGTACGTTTTTTAAGTATTCGAAAATAGTTTTTAAGCATAAGGAGTGTCCCTTCTTTAGTCGAAGTCAGAAACGAAGTGTTGGTGCCCCTCTTTAGTCGAAGTCAGAAAGGAAGAGTTGGCGTTTAATTTATTAATTTAAGTATTTAGAGTTGGAGTACGTTTTTAAGTATTCGAAAATAGTTTTTAAGCATAAGGAGTGTCCCTTCTTTAGTCGAAGTCAGAAACGAAGTGTTGGTGCCCCTCTTTAGTCGAAGTCAGAAAGGAAGAGTTGGCGATTGAATTTATTAATTTAAGTAGTTAGAGTTGGAGTACGTTTTTTAAGTATTCGAAAATAGTTTTTAAGCATAAGGAGTGTCCCTTCTTTAGTCGAAGTCAGAAACGAAGTGTTGGTGCCCCTCTTTAGTGGAAGTCAGAAAGGAAGAGTTGGCGTTTAATTTATTAATTTAAGTAGTTAGAGTTGGAGTACGTTTTTTAAGTATTCGAAAATAGTTTTTAAGCATAAGGAGTGTCCCTTCTTTAGTCGAAGTCAGAAACGAAGTGTTGGTGCCCCTCTTTAGTGGAAGTCAGAAAGGAAGAGTTGGCGTTTAATTTATTAATTTAAGTAGTTAGAGTTGGAGTACGTTTTTTAAGTATTCGAAAATAGTTTTTAAGCATAAGGAGTGTCCCTTCTTTAGTCGAAGTCAGAAACGAAGTGTTGGTGCCCCTCTTTAGTGGAAGTGAGAAAGGAAGAGTTGGCGTTTAATTTATTAATTTAAGTATTTAGAGTTGGAGTACGTTTTTAAGTATTCGAAAATAGTTTTTAAGCATAAGGAGTGTCCCTTCTTTAGTCGAAGTCAGAAACGAAGTGTTGGTGCCCCTCTTTAGTCGAAGTCAGAAAGGAAGAGTTGGTGTTGAATTTATTAATTTAAGTAGTTAGAGTTGGAGTACGTTTTTTAAGTATTCGAAAATAGTTTTTAAGCATAAGGAGTGTCCCTTCTTTAGTCGAAGTCAGAAACGAAGTGTTGGTGCCCCTCTTTAGTCGAAGTCAGAAAGGAAGAGTTGGCGTTTAATTTATTAATTTAAGTATTTAGAGTTGGAGTACGTTTTTTAAGTATTCGAAAATAGTTTTTAAGCATAAGGAGTGTCCCTTCTTTAGTCGAAGTCAGAAACGAAGTGTTGGTGCCCCTCTTTAGTGGAAGTCAGAAAGGAAGAGTTGGCGTTTAATTTATTAATTTAAGTAGTTAGAGTTGGAGTACGTTTTTAAGTATTCGAAAATAGTTTTTAAGCATAAGGAGTGTCCCTTCTTTAGTCGAAGTCAGAAACGAAGTGTTGGTGCCCCTCTTTAGTCGAAGTCAGAAAGGAAGAGTTGGCGTTTAATTTATTAATTTAAGTAGTTAGAGTTGGAGTACGTTTTTTAAGTATTCGAAAATAGTTTTTAAGCATAAGGAGTGTCCCTTCTTTAGTCGAAGTCAGAAACGAAGTGTTGGTGCCCCTCTTTAGTCGAAGTCAGAAAGGAAGAGTTGGCGTTTAATTTATTAATTTAAGTAGTTAGAGTTGGAGTACGTTTTTTAAGTATTCGAAAATAGTTTTTAAGCATAAGGAGTGTCCCTTCTTTAGTCGAAGTCAGAAACGAAGTGTTGGTGCCCCTCTTTAGTGGAAGTCAGAAAGGAAGAGTTGGCGTTTAATTTATTAATTTAAGTAGTTAGAGTTGGAGTACGTTTTTTAAGTATTCGAAAATAGTTTTTAAGCATAAGGAGTGTCCCTTCTTTAGTCGAAGTCAGAAACGAAGTGTTGGTGCCCCTCTTTAGTCGAAGTCAGAAAGGAAGAGTTGGCGTTTAATTTATTAATTTAAGTAGTTAGAGTTGGAGTACGTTTTTTAAGTATTCGAAAATAGTTTTTAAGCATAAGGAGTGTCCCTTCTTTAGTCGAAGTCAGAAACGAAGTGTTGGTGCTCCTCTTTAGTCGAAGTCAGAAAGGAAGAGTTGGCGTTTAATTTATTAATTTAAGTATTTAGAGTTGGAGTACGTTTTTAAGTATTCGAAAATAGTTTTTAAGCATAAGGAGTGTCCCTTCTTTAGTCCAAGTCAGAAACGAAGTGTTGGTGCCCCTCTTTAGTGGAAGTGAGAAAGGAAGAGTTGGCGATTAATTTATTAATTTAAGTATTTAGAGTTGGAGTACGTTTTTAAGTATTCGAAAATAGTTTTTAAGCATAAGGAGTGTCCCTTCTTTAGTCGAAGTCAGAAACGAAGTGTTGGTGCCCCTCTTTAGTCGAAGTCAGAAAGGAAGAGTTGGTGTTGAATTTATTAATTTTGTAGTTAGAGTTGGAGTACGTTTTTTAAGTATTCGAAAATAGTTTTTAAGCATAAGTAGTGTCCCTTCTTTAGTCGAAGTCAGAAACGAAGTGTTGGTGCTCCTCTTTAGTCGAAGTCAGAAAGGAAGAGGTGGCGTTTAATTTATTAATTTAAGTATTTAGAGTTGGAGTACGTTTTTAAGTATTCGAAAATAGTTTTTAAGCATAAGGAGTGTCCCTTCTTTAGTCGAAGTCAGAAACGAAGTGTTGGTGCCCCTCTTTAGTGGAAGTGAGAAAGGAAGAGTTAGCGATTAATTTATTAATTTAAGTATTTAGAGTTGGAGTACGTTTTTAAGTATTCGAAAATAGTTTTTAACCATAAGGAGTGTCCCTTCTTTAGTCGAAGTCAGAAACGAAGTGTTGGTGCCCCTCTTTAGTCGAAGTCAGAAAGGAAGAGTTGGTGTTGAATTTATTAATTTAGTAGTTAGAGTTGGAGTACGTTTTTTAAGTATTCGAAAATAGTTTTTAAGCATAAGGAGTGTCCCTTCTTTAGTCGAAGTCAGAAACGAAGTGTTGGTGCTCCTCTTTAGTCGAAGTCAGAAAGGAAGAGTTGGCGTTTAATTTATTAATTTAAGTAGTTAGAGTTGGAGTACGTTTTTTAAGTATTCGAAAATAGTTTTTAAGCATAAGGAGTGTCCCTTCTTTAGTCGAAGTCAGAAACGAAGTGTTGGTGCCCCTCTTTAGTCGAAGTCAGAAAGGAAGAGTTGGCGTTTAATTTATTAATTTAAGTATTTAGAGTTGGAGTACGTTTTTAAGTATTCGAAAATAGTTTTTAAGCATAAGGAGTGTCCCTTCTTTAATCGAAGTCAGAAACGAAGTGTTGGTGCCCCTCTTTAGTGGAAGTGAGAAAGGAAGAGTTGGCGATTAATTTATTAATTTAAGTATTTAGAGTTGGAGTACGTTTTTAAGTATTCGAAAATAGTTTTTAAGCATAAGGAGTGTCCCTTCTTTAGTCGAAGTCAGAAACGAAGTGTTGGTGCCCCTCTTTAGTCGAAGTCAGAAAGGAAGAGTTGGTGTTGAATTTATTAATTTAGTAGTTAGAGTTGGAGTACGTTTTTTAAGTATTCGAAAATAGTTTTTAAGCATAAGGAGTGTCCCTTCTTTAGTCGAAGTCAGAAACGAAGTGTTGGTGCCTCCTCTTTAGTCGAAGTCAGAAAGGAAGAGTTGGCGTTTAATTTATTAATTTAAGTATTTAGAGTTGGAGTACGTTTTTTAAGTATTCGAAAATAGTTTTTAAGCATAAGGAGTGTCCCTTCTTTAGTCGAAGTCAGAAACGAAGTGTTGGTGCCCCTCTTTAGTGGAAGTGAGAAAGGAAGAGTTGGCGATTAATTTATTAATTTAAGTATTTAGAGTTGGAGTACGTTTTTAAGTATTCGAAAATAGTTTTTAAGCATAAGGAGTGTCCCTTCTTTAGTCGAAGTCAGAAACGAAGTGTTGGTGCCCCTCTTTAGTCGAAGTCAGAAAGGAAGAGTTGGTGTTGAATTTATTAATTTAGTAGTTAGAGTTGGAGTACGTTTTTTAAGTATTCGAAAATAGTTTTTAAGCATAAGGAGTGTCCCTTCTTTAGTCGAAGTCAGAAACGAAGTGTTGGTGCTCCTCTTTAGTCGAAGTCAGAAAGGAAGAGTTGGCGTTTAATTTATTAATTTAAGTATTTAGAGTTGGAGTACGTTTTTAAGTATTCGAAAATAGTTTTTAAGCATAAGGAGTGTCCCTTCTTTAGTCGAAGTCAGAAACGAAGTGTTGGTGCCCCTCTTTAGTGGAAGTGAGAAAGGAAGAGTTGGCGATTAATTTATTAATTTAAGTATTTAGAGTTGGAGTACGTTTTTTAAGTATTCGAAAATAGTTTTTAAGCATAAGGAGTGTCCCTTCTTTAGTCGAAGTCAGAAACGAAGTGTTGGTGCCCCTCTTTAGTCGAAGTCAGAAAGGAAGAGTTGGTGTTGAATTTATTAATTTAGTAGTTAGAGTTGAAGTACGTTTTTTAAGTATTCGAAAATAGTTTTTAAGCATAAGGAGTGTCCCTTCTTTAGTCGAAGTCAGAAACGAAGTGTTGGTGCTCCTCTTTAGTCGAAGTCAGAAAGGAAGAGTTGGCGATTAATTTATTAATTTAAGTATTTAGAGTTGGAGTACGTTTTTTAAGTATTCGAAAATAGTTTTTAAGCATAAGGAGTGTCCCTTCTTTAGTCGAAGTCAGAAACGAAGTGTTGGTGCTCCTCTTTAGTCGAAGTCAGAAAGGAAGAGTTGGCGTTTAATTTATTAATTTAAGTATTTAGAGTTGGAGTACGTTTTTTAAGTATTCGAAAATAGTTTTTAAGCATAAGGAGTGTCCCTTCTTTAGTCGAAGTCAGAAACGAAGTGTTGGTGCCCCTCTTTAGTCGAAGTCAGAAAGGAAGAGTTGGCGTTGAATTTATTAATTTAAGTAGTTAGAGTTGGAGTACGTTTTTTAAGTATTCGAAAATAGTTTTTAAGCATAAGGAGTGTCCCTTCTTTAGTCGAAGTCAGAAACGAAGTGTTGGTGCCCCTCTTTAGTCGAAGTCAGAAAGGAAGAGTTGGCGTTTAATTTATTAATTTAAGTAGTTAGAGTTGGAGTACGTTTTTTAAGTATTCGAAAAAATAGTTTTTAAGCATAAGGAGTGTCCCTTCTTTAGTCGAAGTCAGAAACGAAGTGTTGGTGCCTCCTCTTTAGTCGAAGTCAGAAAGGAAGAGTTGGCGTTTAATTTATTAATTTAAGTATTTAGAGTTGGAGTACGTTTTTAAGTATTCGAAAATAGTTTTTAAGCATAAGGAGTGTCCCTTCTTTAGTCGAAGTCAGAAACGAAGTGTTGGTGCCCCTCTTTAGTGGAAGTCAGAAAGGAAGAGTTGGCGTTTAATTTATTAATTTAAGTATTTAGAGTTGGAGTACGTTTTTTAAGTATTCGAAAATAGTTTTTAAGCATAAGGAGTGTCCCTTCTTTAGTCGAAGTCAGAAACGAAGTGTTGGTGCCCCTCTTTAGTGGAAGTCAGAAAGGAAGAGTTGGCGTTTAATTTATTAATTTAGTAGTTAGAGTTGGAGTACGTTTTTTAAGTATTCGAAAATAGTTTTTAAGCATAAGGAGTGTCCCTTCTTTAGTCGAAGTCAGAAACGAAGTGTTGGTGCCCCTCTTTAGTCGAAGTCAGAAAGGAAGAGTTGGCGTTTAATTTATTAATTTAAGTAGTTAGAGTTGGAGTACGTTTTTTAAGTATTCGAAAATAGTTTTTAAGCATAAGGAGTGTCCCTTCTTTAGTCGAAGTCAGAAACGAAGTGTTGGTGCCCCTCTTTAGTGGAAGTCAGAAAGGAAGAGTTGGCGTTTAATTTATTAATTTAAGTATTTAGAGTTGGAGTACGTTTTTAAGTATTCGAAAATAGTTTTTAAGCATAAGGAGTGTCCCTTCTTTAGTCGAAGTCAGAAACGAAGTGTTGGTGCCCCTCTTTAGTCGAAGTCAGAAAGGAAGAGTTGGCGTTGAATTTATTAATTTAAGTAGTTAGAGTTGGAGTACGTTTTTTAAGTATTCGAAAATAGTTTTTAAGCATAAGGAGTGTCCCTTCTTTAGTCGAAGTCAGAAACGAAGTGTTGGTGCCCCTCTTTAGTGGAAGTCAGAAAGGAAGAGTTGGCGTTTAATTTATTAATTTAAGTAGTTAGAGTTGGAGTACGTTTTTTAAGTATTCGAAAATAGTTTTTAAGCATAAGGAGTGTCCCTTCTTTAGTCGAAGTCAGAAACGAAGTGTTGGTGCCCCTCTTTAGTCGAAGTCAGAAAGGAAGAGTTGGCGTTTAATTTATTAATTTAAGTAGTTAGAGTTGGAGTACGTTTTTTAAGTATTCGAAAATAGTTTTTAAGCATAAGGAGTGTCCCTTCTTTAGTCGAAGTCAGAAACGAAGTGTTGGTGCCCCTCTTTAGTCGAAGTCAGAAAGGAAGAGTTGGCGTTGAATTTATTAATTTAAGTAGTTAGAGTTGGAGTACGTTTTTTAAGTATTCGAAAATAGTTTTTAAGCATAAGGAGTGTCCCTTCTTTAGTCGAAGTCAGAAACGAAGTGTTGGTGCCCCTCTTTAGTGGAAGTCAGAAAGGAAGAGTTGGCGTTTAATTTATTAATTTAAGTATTTAGAGTTGGAGTACGTTTTTTAAGTATTCGAAAATAGTTTTTAAGCATAAGGAGTGTCCCTTCTTTAGTCGAAGTCAGAAACGAAGTGTTGGTGCCCCTCTTTAGTGGAAGTCAGAAAGGAAGAGTTGGCGTTTAATTTATTAATTTAAGTAGTTAGAGTTGGAGTACGTTTTTTAAGTATTCGAAAATAGTTTTTAAGCATAAGGAGTGTCCCTTCTTTAGTCGAAGTCAGAAACGAAGTGTTGGTGCCCCTCTTTAGTCGAAGTCAGAAAGGAAGAGTTGGCGTTTAATTTATTAATTTAAGTAGTTAGAGTTGGAGTACGTTTTTTAAGTATTCGAAAATAGTTTTTAAGCATAAGGAGTGTCCCTTCTTTAGTCGAAGTCAGAAACGAAGTGTTGGTGCCCCTCTTTAGTCGAAGTCAGAAAGGAAGAGTTGGCGTTTAATTTATTAATTTAAGTATTTAGAGTTGGAGTACGTTTTTTAAGTATTCGAAAATAGTTTTTAAGCATAAGGAGTGTCCCTTCTTTAGTCGAAGTCAGAAACGAAGTGTTGGTGCCCCTCTTTAGTGGAAGTCAGAAAGGAAGAGTTGGCGTTTAATTTATTAATTTAAGTATTTAGAGTTGGAGTACGTTTTTTAAGTATTCGAAAATAGTTTTTAAGCATAAGGAGTGTCCCTTCTTTAGTCGAAGTCAGAAACGAAGTGTTGGTGCCCCTCTTTAGTCGAAGTCAGAAAGGAAGAGTTGGTGTTGAATTTATTAATTTAAGTAGTTAGAGTTGGAGTACGTTTTTTAAGTATTCGAAAATAGTTTTTAAGCATAAGGAGTGTCCCTTCTTTAGTCCAAGTCAGAAACGAAGTGTTGGTGCCCCTCTTTAGTCGAAGTCAGAAAGGAAGAGTTGGCGATTAATTTATTAATTTAAGTATTTAGAGTTGGAGTACGTTTTTAAGTATTCGAAAATAGTTTTTAAGCATAAGGAGTGTCCCTTCTTTAGTCCAAGTCAGAAACGAAGTGTTGGTGCCCCTCTTTAGTGGAAGTGAGAAAGGAAGAGTTGGCGATTAATTTATTAATTTAAGTATTTAGAGTTGGAGTACGTTTTTAAGTATTCGAAAATAGTTTTTAAGCATAAGGAGTGTCCCTTCTTTAGTCGAAGTCAGAAACGAAGTGTTGGTGCCCCTCTTTAGTCGAAGTCAGAAAGGAAGAGTTGGTGTTGAATTTATTAATTTAGTAGTTAGAGTTGGAGTACGTTTTTTAAGTATTCGAAAATAGTTTTTAAGCATAAGGAGTGTCCCTTCTTTAGTCGAAGTCAGAAACGAAGTGTTGGTGCCCCTCTTTAGTCGAAGTCAGAAAGGAAGAGTTGGCGTTTAATTTATTAATTTAAGTATTTAGAGTTGGAGTACGTTTTTAAGTATTCGAAAATAGTTTTTAAGCATAAGGAGTGTCCCTTCTTTAGTCGAAGTCAGAAACGAAGTGTTGGTGCCCCTCTTTAGTGGAAGTCAGAAAGGAAGAGTTGGCGTTTAATTTATTAATTTAAGTATTTAGAGTTGGAGTACGTTTTTTAAGTATTCGAAAATAGTTTTTAAGCATAAGGAGTGTCCCTTCTTTAGTCGAAGTCAGAAACGAAGTGTTGGTGCCCCTCTTTAGTCGAAGTCAGAAAGGAAGAGTTGGCGTTTAATTTATTAATTTAAGTAGTTAGAGTTGGAGTACGTTTTTTAAGTATTCGAAAATAGTTTTTAAGCATAAGGAGTGTCCCTTCTTTAGTCGAAGTCAGAAACGAAGTGTTGGTGCCCCTCTTTAGTGGAAGTCAGAAAGGAAGAGTTGGCGTTTAATTTATTAATTTAAGTATTTAGAGTTGGAGTACGTTTTTAAGTATTCGAAAATAGTTTTTAAGCATAAGGAGTGTCCCTTCTTTAGTCGAAGTCAGAAACGAAGTGTTGGTGCCCCTCTTTAGTCGAAGTCAGAAAGGAAGAGTTGGTGTTGAATTTATTAATTTAAGTAGTTAGAGTTGGAGTACGTTTTTTAAGTATTCGAAAATAGTTTTTAAGCATAAGGAGTGTCCCTTCTTTAGTCGAAGTCAGAAACGAAGTGTGGGTGTCCCTCTTTAGTGGAAGTCAGAAAAGAAGAGTTGGCGTTTAATTTATTAATTTGGTAGTTAGAGTTGGAGTACGTTTTTTAAGTATTCGAAAATAGTTTTTAAGCATAAGGAGTGTCCCTTCTTTAGTCGAAGTCAGAAACGAAGTGTTGGTGCTCCTCTTTAGTCGAAGTCAGAAAGGAAGAGTTGGCGTTTAATTTATTAATTTAAGTATTTAGAGTTGGAGTACGTTTTTAAGTATTCGAAAATAGTTTTTAAGCATAAGGAGTGTCCCTTCTTTAGTCGAAGTCAGAAACGAAGTGTTGGTGCCCCTCTTTAGTGGAAGAGAAAGGAAGAGTTGGCGATTAATTTATTAATTTAAGTATTTAGAGTTGGAGTACGTTTTTTAAGTATTCGAAAATAGTTTTTAAGCATAAGGAGTGTCCCTTCTTTAGTCGAAGTCAGAAACGAAGTGTTGGTGCCCCTCTTTAGTCGAAGTCAGAAAGGAAGAGTTGGCGTTTAATTTATTAATTTGGTAGTTAGAGTTGGAGTACGTTTTTTAAGTATTCGAAAATAGTTTTTAAGCATAAGGAGTGTCCCTTCTTTAGTCGAAGTCAGAAACGAAGTGTTGGTGCCCCTCTTTAGTCGAAGTCAGAAAGGAAGAGTTGGCGTTTAATTTATTAATTTAAGTATTTAGAGTTGGACTACGTTTTTTAAGTATTCGAAAATAGTTTTTAAGCATAAGGAGTGTCCCTTCTTTAGTCCAAGTCAGAAACGAAGTGTTGGTGCCCCTCTTTAGTGGAAGTCAGAAAGGAAGAGTTGGCGTTTAATTTATTAATTTAAGTATTTAGAGTTGGAGTACGTTTTTTAAGTATTCGAAAATAGTTTTTAAGCATAAGGAGTGTCCCTTCTTTAGTCGAAGTCAGAAACGAAGTGTTGGTGCCCCTCTTTAGTCGAAGTCATAAAGGAAGAGTTGGTGTTGAATTTATTAATTTAGTAGTTAGAGTTGGAGTACGTTTTTTAAGTATTCGAAAATAGTTTTTAAGCATAAGGAGTGTCCCTTCTTTAGTCGAAGTCAGAAACGAAGTGTTGGTGCTCCTCTTTAGTCGAAGTCAGAAAGGAAGAGTTGGCGTTTAATTTATTAATTTAAGTATTTAGAGTTGGAGTATTTTTTAAGTATTCGAAAATAGTTTTAAAGCATAAGGAGTGTCCCTTCTTTAGTCCAAGTCAGAAACGAAGTGTTGGTGCCCCTCTTTAGTGGAAGTGAGAAAGGAAGAGTTGGCGATTAATTTATTAATTTAAGTATTTAGAGTTGGAGTACGTTTTTAAGTATTCGAAAATAGTTTTTAAGCATAAGGAGTGTCCCTTCTTTAGTCGAAGTCAGAAACGAAGTGTTGGTGCCCCTCTTTAGTCGAAGTCAGAAAGGAAGAGTTGGTGTTGAATTTATTAATTTAGTAGTTAGAGTTGGAGTACGTTTTTTAAGTATTCGAAAATAGTTTTTAAGCATAAGGAGTGTCCCTTCTTTAGTCGAAGTCAGAAACGAAGTGTTGGTGCTCCTCTTTAGTCGAAGTCAGAAAGGAAGAGTTGGCGTTTAATTTATTAATTTAAGTATTTAGAGTTGGAGTACGTTTTTAAGTATTCGAAAATAGTTTTTAAGCATAAGGAGTGTCCCTTCTTTAGTCCAAGTCAGAAACGAAGTGTTGGTGCCCCTCTTTAGTGGAAGTGAGAAAGGAAGAGTTGGCGATTAATTTATTAATTTAAGTATTTAGAGTTGGAGTACGTTTTTAAGTATTCGAAAATAGTTTTTAAGCATAAGGAGTGTCCCTTCTTTAGTCGAAGTCAGAAACGAAGTGTTGGTGCCCCTCTTTAGTCGAAGTCAGAAAGGAAGAGTTGGTGTTGAATTTATTAATTTAGTAGTTAGAGTTGGAGTACGTTTTTTAAGTATTCGAAAATAGTTTTTAAGCATAAGGAGTGTCCCTTCTTTAGTCGAAGTCAGAAACGAAGTGTGGGTGTCCCTCTTTAGTGGAAGTCAGAAAAGAAGAGTTGGCGTTTAATTTATTAATTTGGTAGTTAGAGTTGGAGTACGTTTTTTAAGTATTCGAAAATAGTTTTTAAGCATAAGGAGTGTCCCTTCTTTAGTGTCCCTTCTTTAGTCGAAGTCAGAAACGAAGTGTTGGTGCCCCTCTTTAGTCGAAGTCAGAAAGGAAGAGTTGGCGTTTAATTTATTAATTTAAGTATTTAGAGTTGGAGTACGTTTTTAAGTATTCGAAAATAGTTTTTAAGCATAAGGAGTGTCCCTTCTTTAGTCGAAGTCAGAAACGAAGTGTTGGTGCCCCTCTTTAGTCGAAGTCAGAAAGGAAGAGTTGGCGTTTAATTTATTAATTTAAGTATTTAGAGTTGGAGTACGTTTTTTAAGTATTCGAAAATAGTTTTTAAGCATAAGGAGTGTCCCTTCTTTAGTCGAAGTCAGAAACGAAGTGTTGGTGCCCCTCTTTAGTGGAAGTGAGAAAGGAAGAGTTGGCGATTAATTTATTAATTTAAGTATTTAGAGTTGGAGTACGTTTTTAAGTATTCGAAAATAGTTTTTAAGCATAAGGAGTGTCCCTTCTTTAGTCGAAGTCAGAAACGAAGTGTTGGTGCCCCTCTTTAGTCGAAGTCAGAAAGGAAGAGTTGGTGTTGAATTTATTAATTTAGTAGTTAGAGTTGGAGTACGTTTTTTAAGTATTCGAAAATAGTTTTTAAGCATAAGGAGTGTCCCTTCTTTAGTCGAAGTCAGAAACGAAGTGTTGGTGCTCCTCTTTAGTCGAAGTCAGAAAGGAAGAGTTGGCGTTTAATTTATTAATTTAAGTATTTAGAGTTGGAGTACGTTTTTAAGTATTCGAAAATAGTTTTTAAGCATAAGGAGTGTCCCTTCTTTAGTCGAAGTCAGAAACGAAGTGTTGGTGCCCCTCTTTAGTGGAAGTGAGAAAGGAAGAGTTGGCGATTAATTTATTAATTTAAGTATTTAGAGTTGGAGTACGTTTTTAAGTATTCGAAAATAGTTTTTAAGCATAAGGAGTGTCCCTTCTTTAGTCGAAGTCAGAAACGAAGTGTTGGTGCCCCTCTTTAGTCGAAGTCAGAAAGGAAGAGTTGGTGTTGAATTTATTAATTTAGTAGTTAGAGTTGGAGTACGTTTTTTAAGTATTCGAAAATAGTTTTTAAGCATAAGGAGTGTCCCTTCTTTAGTCGAAGTCAGAAACGAAGTGTTGGTGCTCCTCTTTAGTCGAAGTCAGAAAGGAAGAGTTGGCGTTTAATTTATTAATTTAAGTATTTAGAGTTGGAGTACGTTTTTTAAGTATTCGAAAATAGTTTTTAAGCATAAGGAGTGTCCCTTCTTTAGTCGAAGTCAGAAACGAAGTGTTGGTGCCCCTCTTTAGTGGAAGTCAGAAAGGAAGAGTTGGCGTTTAATTTATTAATTTAAGTATTTAGAGTTGGAGTACGTTTTTAAGTATTCGAAAATAGTTTTTAAGCATAAGGAGTGTCCCTTCTTTAGTCGAAGTCAGAAACGAAGTGTTGGTGCCCCTCTTTAGTCGAAGTCAGAAAGGAAGAGTTGGTGTTGAATTTATTAATTTAGTAGTTAGAGTTGGAGTACGTTTTTTAAGTATTCGAAAATAGTTTTTAAGCATAAGGAGTGTCCCTTCTTTAGTCGAAGTCAGAAACGAAGTGTTGGTGCCCCTCTTTAGTGGAAGTCAGAAAGGAAGAGTTGGCGTTTAATTTATTAATTTAAGTAGTTAGAGTTGGAGTACGTTTTTTAAGTATTCGAAAATAGTTTTTAAGCATAAGGAGTGTCCCTTCTTTAGTCGAAGTCAGAAACGAAGTGTTGGTGCCCCTCTTTAGTCGAAGTCAGAAAGGAAGAGTTGGCGTTTAATTTATTAATTTAAGTATTTAGAGTTGGAGTACGTTTTTAAGTATTCGAAAATAGTTTTTAAGCATAAGGAGTGTCCCTTCTTTAGTCGAAGTCAGAAACGAAGTGTTGGTGCCCCTCTTTAGTCGAAGTCAGAAAGGAAGAGTTGGTGTTTAATTTATTAATTTAAGTAGTTAGAGTTGGAGTACGTTTTTTAAGTATTCGAAAATAGTTTTTAAGCATAAGGAGTGTCCCTTCTTTAGTCGAAGTCAGAAACGAAGTGTTGGTGCCCCTCTTTAGTGGAAGTCAGAAAGGAAGAGTTGGCGTTTAATTTATTAATTTAAGTAGTTAGAGTTGGAGTACGTTTTTTAAGTATTCGAAAATAGTTTTTAAGCATAAGGAGTGTCCCTTCTTTAGTCGAAGTCAGAAACGAAGTGTTGGTGCCCCTCTTTAGTGGAAGTCAGAAAGGAAGAGTTGGCGTTTAATTTATTAATTTAAGTATTTAGAGTTGGAGTACGTTTTTTAAGTATTCGAAAATAGTTTTTAAGCATAAGGAGTGTCCCTTCTTTAGTCGAAGTCAGAAACGAAGTGTTGGTGCCCCTCTTTAGTGGAAGTCAGAAAGGAAGAGTTGGCGTTTAATTTATTAATTTAAGTATTTAGAGTTGGAGTACGTTTTTTAAGTATTCGAAAATAGTTTTTAAGCATAAGGAGTGTCCCTTCTTTAGTCGAAGTCAGAAACGAAGTGTTGGTGCCCCTCTTTAGTCGAAGTCAGAAAGGAAGAGTTGGCGTTTGAATTTATTAATTTAAGTATTTAGAGTTGGAGTACGTTTTTTAAGTATTCGAAAATAGTTTTTAAGCATAAGGAGTGTCCCTTCTTTAGTCGAAGTCAGAAACGAAGTGTTGGTGCCCCTCTTTAGTGGAAGTCAGAAAGGAAGAGTTGGCGTTTAATTTATTAATTTAAGTATTTAGAGTTGGAGTACGTTTTTAAGTATTCGAAAATAGTTTTTAAGCATAAGGAGTGTCCCTTCTTTAGTCGAAGTCAGAAACGAAGTGTTGGTGCCCCTCTTTAGTCGAAGTCAGAAAGGAAGAGTTGGTGTTGAATTTATTAATTTAGTAGTTAGAGTTGGAGTACGTTTTTTAAGTATTCGAAAATAGTTTTTAAGCATAAGGAGTGTCCCTTCTTTAGTCGAAGTCAGAAACGAAGTGTTGGTGCCCCTCTTTAGTCGAAGTCAGAAAGGAAGAGTTGGCGTTTAATTTATTAATTTAAGTAGTTAGAGTTGGAGTACGTTTTTTAAGTATTCGAAAATAGTTTTTAAGCATAAGGAGTGTCCCTTCTTTAGTCGAAGTCAGAAACGAAGTGTTGGTGCCCCTCTTTAGTCGAAGTCAGAAAGGAAGAGTTGGCGTTTAATTTATTAATTTAAGTATTTAGAGTTGGAGTACGTTTTTTAAGTATTCGAAAATAGTTTTTAAGCATAAGGAGTGTCCCTTCTTTAGTCGAAGTCAGAAACGAAGTGTTGGTGCCCCTCTTTAGTGGAAGTGAGAAAGGAAGAGTTGGCGTTTAATTTATTAATTTAAGTATTTAGAGTTGGAGTACGTTTTTAAGTATTCGAAAATAGTTTTTAAGCATAAGGAGTGTCCCTTCTTTAGTCGAAGTCAGAAACGAAGTGTTGGTGCCCCTCTTTAGTCGAAGTCAGAAAGGAAGAGTTGGCGTTGAATTTATTAATTTAAGTAGTTAGAGTTGGAGTACGTTTTTTAAGTATTCGAAAATAGTTTTTAAGCATAAGGAGTGTCCCTTCTTTAGTCGAAGTCAGAAACGAAGTGTTGGTGCTCCTCTTTAGTCGAAGTCAGAAAGGAAGAGTTGGCGTTTAATTTATTAATTTAAGTATTTAGAGTTGGAGTACGTTTTTTAAGTATTCGAAAATAGTTTTTAAGCATAAGGAGTGTCCCTTCTTTAGTCGAAGTCAGAAACGAAGTGTTGGTGCCCCTCTTTAGTGGAAGTGAGAAAGGAAGAGTTGGCGATTAATTTATTAATTTAAGTATTTAGAGTTGGAGTACGTTTTTAAGTATTCGAAAATAGTTTTTAAGCATAAGGAGTGTCCCTTCTTTAGTCGAAGTCAGAAACGAAGTGTTGGTGCCCCTCTTTAGTCGAAGTCAGAAAGGAAGAGTTGGTGTTGAATTTATTAATTTAGTAGTTAGAGTTGGAGTACGTTTTTTAAGTATTCGAAAATAGTTTTTAAGCATAAGGAGTGTCCCTTCTTTAGTCGAAGTCAGAAACGAAGTGTTGGTGCTCCTCTTTAGTCGAAGTCAGAAAGGAAGAGTTGGCGTTTAATTTATTAATTTAAGTATTTAGAGTTGGAGTACGTTTTTAAGTATTCGAAAATAGTTTTTAAGCATAAGGAGTGTCCCTTCTTTAGTCGAAGTCAGAAACGAAGTGTTGGTGCCCCTCTTTAGTGGAAGTGAGAAAGGAAGAGTTGGCGATTAATTTATTAATTTAAGTATTTAGAGTTGGAGTACGTTTTTAAGTATTCGAAAATAGTTTTTAAGCATAAGGAGTGTCCCTTCTTTAGTCGAAGTCAGAAACGAAGTGTTGGTGCCCCTCTTTAGTCGAAGTCAGAAAGGAAGAGTTGGCGTTTAATTTATTAATTTAGTAGTTAGAGTTGGAGTACGTTTTTTAAGTATTCGAAAATAGTTTTTAAGCATAAGGAGTGTCCCTTCTTTAGTCGAAGTCAGAAACAAAGTGTTGGTGCTCCTCTTTAGTCGAAGTCAGAAAGGAAGAGTTGGCGTTTAATTTATTAATTTAAGTATTTAGAGTTGGAGTACGTTTTTAAGTATTCGAAAATAGTTTTTAAGCATAAGGAGTGTCCCTTCTTTAGTCGAAGTCAGAAACGAAGTGTTGGTGCCCCTCTTTAGTGGAAGTGAGAAAGGAAGAGTTGGCGATTAATTTATTAATTTAAGTATTTAGAGTTGGAGTACGTTTTTAAGTATTCGAAAATAGTTTTTAAGCATAAGGAGTGTCCCTTCTTTAGTCGAAGTCAGAAACGAAGTGTTGGTGCCCCTCTTTAGTCGAAGTCAGAAAGGAAGAGTTGGTGTTGAATTTATTAATTTAGTAGTTAGAGTTGGAGTACGTTTTTTAAGTATTCGAAAATAGTTTTTAAGCATAAGGAGTGTCCCTTCTTTAGTCGAAGTCAGAAACGAAGTGTTGGTGCTCCTCTTTAGTCGAAGTCAGAAAGGAAGAGTTGGCGTTTAATTTATTAATTTAAGTATTTAGAGTTGGAGTACGTTTTTAAGTATTCGAAAATAGTTTTTAAGCATAAGGAGTGTCCCTTCTTTAGTCGAAGTCAGAAACGAAGTGTTGGTGCCCCTCTTTAGTGGAAGTCAGAAAGGAAGAGTTGGCGTTTAATTTATTAATTTAAGTATTTAGAGTTGGAGTACGTTTTTTAAGTATTCGAAAATAGTTTTTAAGCATAAGGAGTGTCCCTTCTTTAGTCGAAGTCAGAAACGAAGTGTTGGTGCCCCTCTTTAGTCGAAGTCAGAAAGGAAGAGTTGGCGTTTAATTTATTAATTTAAGTATTTAGAGTTGGAGTACGTTTTTAAGTATTCGAAAATAGTTTTTAAGCATAAGGAGTGTCCCTTCTTTAGTCGAAGTCAGAAACGAAGTGTTGGTGCCCCTCTTTAGTGGAAGTGAGAAAGGAAGAGTTGGCGATTAATTTATTAATTTAAGTATTTAGAGTTGGAGTACGTTTTTAAGTATTCGAAAATAGTTTTTAAGCATAAGGAGTGTCCCTTCTTTAGTCGAAGTCAGAAACGAAGTGTTGGTGCCCCTCTTTAGTCGAAGTCAGAAAGGAAGAGTTGGTGTTGAATTTATTAATTTAGTAGTTAGAGTTGGAGTACGTTTTTTAAGTATTCGAAAATAGTTTTTAAGCATAAGGAGTGTCCCTTCTTTAGTCGAAGTCAGAAACGAAGTGTTGGTGCTCCTCTTTAGTCGAAGTCAGAAAGGAAGAGTTGGCGTTTAATTTATTAATTTAAGTATTTAGAGTTGGAGTACGTTTTTAAGTATTCGAAAATAGTTTTTAAGCATAAGGAGTGTCCCTTCTTTAGTCGAAGTCAGAAACGAAGTGTGGGTGTCCCTCTTTAGTGGAAGTCAGAAAAGAAGAGTTGGCGTTTAATTTATTAATTTAAGTATTTAGAGTTGGAGTACGTTTTTAAGTATTCGAAAATAGTTTTTAAGCATAAGGAGTGTCCCTTCTTTAGTCGAAGTCAGAAACGAAGTGTGGGTGTCCCTCTTTAGTGGAAGTCAGAAAAGAAGAGTTGGCGTTTAATTTATTAATTTGGTAGTTAGAGTTGGAGTACGTTTTTTAAGTATTCGAAAATAGTTTTTAAGCATAAGGAGTGTCCCTTCTTTAGTCGAAGTCAGAAACGAAGTGTTGGTGCTCCTCTTTAGTCGAAGTCAGAAAGGAAGAGTTGGCGTTTAATTTATTAATTTAAGTATTTAGAGTTAGAGTACGTTTTTAAGTATTCGAAAATAGTTTTTAAGCATAAGGAGTGTCCCTTCTTTAGTCCAAGTCAGAAACGAAGTGTTGGTGCCCCTCTTTAGTGGAAGTGAGAAAGGAAGAGTTGGCGATTAATTTATTAATTTAAGTATTTAGAGTTGGAGTACGTTTTTAAGTATTCGAAAATAGTTTTTAAGCATAAGGAGTGTCCCTTCTTTAGTCGAAGTCAGAAACGAAGTGTTGGTGCCCCTCTTTAGTCGAAGTCAGAAAGGAAGAGTTGGTGTTGAATTTATTAATTTAGTAGTTAGAGTTGGAGTACGTTTTTTAAGTATTCGAAAATAGTTTTTAAGCATAAGGAGTGTCCCTTCTTTAGTCGAAGTCAGAAACGAAGTGTTGGTGCTCCTCTTTAGTCGAAGTCAGAAAGGAAGAGTTGGCGTTTAATTTATTAATTTAAGTATTTAGAGTTGGAGTACGTTTTTAAGTATTCGAAAATAGTTTTTAAGCATAAGGAGTGTCCCTTCTTTAGTCGAAGTCAGAAACGAAGTGTTGGTGCTCCTCTTTAGTCGAAGTCAGAAAGGAAGAGTTGGCGTTTAATTTATTAATTTAAGTATTTAGAGTTGGAGTACGTTTTTAAGTATTCGAAAATAGTTTTTAAGCATAAGGAGTGTCCCTTCTTTAGTCGAAGTCAGAAACGAAGTGTTGGTGCCCCTCTTTAGTCGAAGTCAGAAAGGAAGAGTTGGTGTTGAATTTATTAATTTAGTAGTTAGAGTTGGAGTACGTTTTTTAAGTATTCGAAAATAGTTTTTAAGCATAAGGAGTGTCCCTTCTTTAGTCGAAGTCAGAAACGAAGTGTGGGTGTCCCTCTTTAGTGGAAGTCAGAAAAGAAGAGTTGGCGTTTAATTTATTAATTTAGTAGTTAGAGTTGGAGTACGTTTTTTAAGTATTCGAAAATAGTTTTTAAGCATAAGGAGAGTTTTTAAGCATAAGGAGTATCCCTTCTTTAGTCGAAGTCAGAAACGAAGTGTTGGTGCTCCTCTTTAGTCGAAGTCAGAAAGGAAGAGTTGGCGTTTAATTTATTAATTTAAGTATTTAGAGTTGGAGTACGTTTTTAAGTATTCGAAAATAGTTTTTAAGCATAAGGAGTATCCCTTCTTTAGTCGAAGTCAGAAACGAAGTGTTGGTGCTCCTCTTTAGTCGAAGTCAGAAAGGAAGAGTTGGCGTTTAATTTATTAATTTAAGTATTTAGAGTTGGAGTACGTTTTTAAGTATTCGAAAATAGTTTTTAAGCATAAGGAGTGTCCCTTCTTTAGTCGAAGTCAGAAACGAAGTGTTGGTGCCCCTCTTTAGTGGAAGTGAGAAAGGAAGAGTTGGCGATTAATTTATTAATTTAAGTATTTAGAGTTGGAGTACGTTTTTAAGTATTCGAAAATAGTTTTTAAGCATAAGGAGTGTCCCTTCTTTAGTCGAAGTCAGAAACGAAGTGTTGGTGCCCCTCTTTAGTCGAAGTCAGAAAGGAAGAGTTGGCGTTTAATTTATTAATTTAGTAGTTAGAGTTGGAGTACGTTTTTTAAGTATTCGAAAATAGTTTTTAAGCATAAGGAGTGTCCCTTCTTTAGTCGAAGTCAGAAACGAAGTGTTGGTGCCCCTCTTTAGTCGAAGTCAGAAAGGAAGAGTTGGCGTTTAATTTATTAATTTAAGTATTTAGAGTTGGAGT
>JAUIRK010000998.1:0-93567 GCA_030549495.1 Nectonema munidae
TTCCATGATGTAAACAATTAGATGCGTGGTGTAAATTACCATAGGCCCATAGTGCAAAAGCTGAACTCAGGCTTTTATTAGAATTCCCCAAAAGTAAGTGGGTTTTTTATTGTGAATAATACAAATAACTTTGTAGGAGGCCAAGTAATCTTTTCTGAGATGCTGCAAATACACATTTTTCTAAAAGCTTTTAAAAAATGAGCCCTTTTTCAAAAAACTTATAAATATTTCGGAAGCGTCTTCAAAATAAGGAAAAAATGATGCTCTTTTACATTTTACGGGTTCATGCTACCATTAACAAAATTTTACCAGAATGAAAACAAAAAGATTTTTTAATCCCTTGAGTTTCAGAAATAAACGTAAATGCAGTGTCCACATAATCAACGTAAAACCTCTAAATATCGACCAGTATAAGGTCCGATGAAGACTGGTCGTTTCCAGAATTTTATATGCAATGTGTATACAAATGATATGTATATAAAATTTTTAAAAAGATCATACATGAATGACGTCTCACTAAAATTTCCAAATTTTATTATCCTTTCTTTCTCTGTCTAAGTTCATAATTTTGATATAGTTTTTGTCAAATATTTCAAACTAGGTTTTTTAATAAAGTTTTTGTCCTACTTAGAAATTATATAAAGAAAATACAATTTTTAATTCATAGACCTCTAAATAGAATTTCTTCATTTTTCTATTTCTATACATTTTAAATTAAGCTAGCCCTTTCCCTCCCTATCCCAAAAGACCTTACCTTAAAACTCCATTTAAAGATGACTTTAAATAGCTTTGTCAATCGGTTTATCCTAAAATATTTAAAAATTCAAACCATGTTCAAAAATATAAAAAATTATTTATTCAAATAATCACTAATAAGTGTTTGTTTACATTTTGCTTTAAATTCAATTGCTTTAGTTTCAAGTTCATCTTCTACCAAAGATACATGTTGAATGTTGATACACGTCAAGAAAATTTCTTTCCAAGAAAAAATGTTTGCCTTGCTTTATGTATTGGAAACAGTGTAACAAACATTTTAGCTTACTTTCAGATACATCAAAACTTGTAGTATTGTTGTACTAACCTTTGTATCATCGTCACTTGAATCTGTAGACTGTTATTCTGTACTTGGAGAAGACAAGTTTTTCAAAAATTCATGTTCTCATTCTTCATTTAATTCTAATTTTGAACATGCAGCTTCGTCAATTTTCAAATATTATAGCTATTATAGCTACTTCAGACTTCCTTTACTAGTTCTTCAAGTATGGCTGTATCATTTTTCAAAGTTTCAAGAACAGTATTAAAGCTTTCATTTGTTGAATCACATAAGTTTATCCCTGATTTTGCAAAACACTTCACTGCGTCTAAAACTGTTACAGAAAGAGTTTCCTCTGAAGCAGTAATAACACGATCAATTTTAGCATGTTTTGATCTTAAAAGTTTTTTTTCGCTAATTAACTTTAACACAATTAAAATTACCTTGATCGCAAAGATGAAGTTGTTTGCTGGTAAATAAATAAATTTTATATCACTAAAATTAACTATCTTGATTTGATGTGATGGTGCATTGTCTAAAAGCAGCACAACTTTACGTTTTTGATTTGATAACTTTCTATTAAAATCGCAAATCCATTCTTCAAAAATATTGGAAGTTGGTATATCAGAGAGGTAGTAATGGAGACAAAGAGCCGGGTCTAAGAAAAATCGTGGCGGCACCTGGCAAAAACCAGCATACTATTAAATCTGGTAGTCGAGCCCTCTAAATATTGTTGGCCTCCTTTTAACTAGAAGCCTGGCTTTATAAAAAGGTTTTTTGCTGAAAATTTTATATTCTCAAGAGAATTTTATCACTGCTAAAATCTTGTTTTACGAAATAGGTTAATAAAATTAATAAATCGGTCAATGTCCATGCTCTAGGATTAAAATATTAAAAATTTCAAGTTTTTTAGTTGCAGACAGAAACACAAGGTTTCGCCTATAACAGAAATATAATTTAATTATCCCTTTGAGGCCTGAAAATTTTTTATCAAAATTTTAGGTCCAATATTAATTTTTTTCATAAAATTCAAAAAGTAATATAATTTATTGGGCACAGGATTTAAAACGGTGAATTTTCGCCGACAGTCGGCTTTATCAAACCACTATACTTTTGATTTTTAGAAAAAATTTTAAAAAAAATGAAGCATCATGAAAAACACATGGGACATATGTGTCCCTATAAAATTGTACAAAATTCAAAATTTTATTTAAAAATCAAATATTTTCACAAAAAGACTTAGCTTTCTTTTTTTGGTGATAAACCTTGAAACAATTTGGAGTCTTGGTATTACATAATAAACGCCACAACTTTAACTTTTTCTGTTGTCTTTTTTCTTTTCCTACATTCTCTACATCGACCTCTTGTGGAGCTTGTTCAATAAGATGCTTGGCCTCTTTAGTCGTTGTTAATTTAATTTTTGTGAAATAAAAGTTTCTGAACGTTTTCGTTTTCTACAGCTGAATCTTGAAAGCATAGTTTTGACAATTTCATCTCTGAATTCAAGACTTGAAAGAACACTTTTCGTCTTTACAACTTTAGCTTCAATATACTTATTTTTGTATTAAATATAAGAGTTATAAGAGCAATTTCGATTAATTCAAAAAAAATCCTCAAATAGTATTTATGCTTTGATCTCCTATCAAAGCAGTAATACGATATTATCTGTCCCATAAGGCCTACCTAGGGTGTCCACCCCGGGATTCCTCGTTTTCGAGTCCCCGGGGAATCGTGAAATTTCAAAATCCTCGTCCTCGAAAAAAATTTTTAAATTTCCTCGGGGAATTTTTGAAAAAAAAATTTTGTCGAATCCGACGACAAAAATATCGAAGTAACGGAGAAGAAAAATGAAACATTAAAGGAATTGGACGAATTTCTGAAGATTAATGAAAATGAAGAACGTGAAACTAAAAGCAAGATTTCAAGCATAGAGGAAATAATGAAAAAAACATTTGACCTTTATTTAGAAACAAATAGGAGGCCCGAAGTTTTAGAAACTTTATTCAAAAATTTAAAGAGCATAAAACCAACTTCTGTGGATGCCGAAAGAGTGTTTTCGTCAATGGGTTATTTTTCTACAAAAATAAGAAACCAGTTGAATGATGAAACTTTGAACGCTCTAATTTTTCTTAGATATTTTTTTAAAACATAAATCTTTTATGCATTTAAATTTTTTTCAATAAAAATCTTATATGAGACTTTTAAATTTTCTTTTCTGAACAGTTTTTACTGTAAAAAAATCGCTTTTTCTTCCCCGGGGAATCCCCGGGGAAATTTTCAAAAATTACGAGGTCCCATATATTTATTATACTCAGAAACTATAAGAGGACACTTGATTATTTCTTTATCTTTACTCCCTTTTTTTCTTAAAACTAAATTATTTGATTTTGGGTAAATAAAGTTTGAAATTATATATACTGAATTGTTATCCTTCCATTTTACTACACCAACATCTTTGCAAACAAAAAAGTCTGAATCCCCTCTTTGCAAGGTTTTATCTTGAACAAAGTTTGACTTATGTTTTCTGTTTTTTCTAACTGTTCCAGATGAATATATTTTGTTGCTTTTCAAATAATGGAACAGAATAGGAGAAGAAAAAAAATTGTGCATATATATTTCTACATTACTACCAATTAGAGATTTTGTGAGAGTTTTGACGACTCGTTCTCGTGAAAAGTCATTACTTTGTTCCTTACTTTTACATGTATACAAATGTGGTTCAAACAAGGGTCCAGTTTTACTATCACACCTTGCCTATAACTTAAACCCCCATTTTTCAGGCTTATTTTTTTATATATTGTTTCAAATAGCCATGACCCTTAAATTTTATCATGTGTTCATCTATTGATTGTTGTTGTGTTGCACTCATAAATGAAAAAAATGCTTTGTTAAAATGAAGAAATAAAGGTCTACTTTGAACGAAGGATCAAATTTGGGGTTATCTTTAGATAAGCAAATGGAATTATCATGAAAATTGAGAGCGTAAAAAAGAAATCTGTCAGGAGGCATCGCATTAGCAATAAATGGAACCCTCATTGTTTCAGATGTTGACCAATAGTCTCTAATCCTAGGAAATCTGTGTTACGCCATACTAGGGGTGCACCGGATAGTATATCCGGCCCGATATTTTGCCGGATACTGACGATTATTTAATATTCGGCATTAATGCAGGATACTTCTCATATCCGGATAGTTGCAAACTCATATTATCAATTAATAATTATCTTAAAAAATATAAACTGCTTAAATTTGTGAAAAAACATTTCTTTATTCTATGGCTAATGAAAATTTTACAAAATCAAGTATCATATGACATTTATTATAAAAAAATTTCTACCGTTGTGGTGAATGAACAGAAGCATCTCTCCCTTTTCAAGCAAAAGTTTTGTGCGTTTTTCTTCAAAAATATTGCCGTATTCTGAAAAAAGACGCTCAGAGTAAACGGATGATGCAGGCGTACATAGGTATTTAGCCGTCAGTTTTTTAAGCAGTGGAAATTTATCTTCCATTTTCCAATACTCCAGGGGGCATTTGTTTCTTTCAAGAAGTGGAATGCGGAGGTAGAGTTCTAATTCACTGGCTGCCTCATCTTCGATATCTTTCTTGGAGATACATACTTATTGTTGAATCTTTATGTGTTCTAGCAATTTCTTCGAAGCAAGCCATGAAATCATCATTGCTTCATCTTTGGGCATACTGAAAGGCTGGTTATCCAATGCCATCATGAGAAGAATCTTTTTATGAATTTTTTTTAGCTCTAGTATGTCCCACAACTTTTTTTTATCAAACGTTTTCTGTAAAGACAATTGTACCATTTTTCTTCCATTGTGTATGTATGCATTATAACCTTCGCAAGACGAAGTGTGAACTTTTTGTCCACTCTAATTTTTAAACGGAATTTACTCCATTTTATGATGAAGTTTTGATATAAATGTTTACTACGTAAACTTAAATTGAACTTTTTACTACATTTTCAACGAAAAGTTGAAATTAGTCCTTTTTTCAAGAAAATTTTTTTGCGATTATAGAGCAATTTCACTGATGGCGTCGTAAATAAAGAAATTTCTAAACTTCTGTGATCAAATAATAAAAAAAAGACACTAAATATTTTTATAAATTCAATGCACTTTCATAGAAATTTCTGCTGTTTTTTAATCTTCTGATGATGCATTCTTATTACTTTTTTTAAAAAGTTAACGCCATCTAATTATAAAAAGTTGAGCATTCGTCAAAAGACTGTCAAAAAGCTTCCAGAAACATTGATATTTTTTTGAAAAAATGTCAATGTTTCTGGAAGCTTTTTTTCAAAATTCATTACTAAAAAAATGATTTTTTGATAAATTTATTGAAACAGTTTCAAAAATATCTGATTTACATCAACAATCTGGACATAATATTTTCGAGTCTGACTTACAAATAAACTTTTTGCAAATATCACACTTCCTTGAACCACGAGTTCTTCTGCCATGGTGTGAAATGTAGCAAAAACCTTTAGAAGTTGTTGTATCTTCAGAAGTCACTGAAGGCTCATATCCATACGATGCTAAAAGAGTTCGAATGTTTCTTGGAATCGATGAATTAGATGCTCTGATTTGCATTGATTTTTCACATAGGGAGAGAGCTAAGCATTAAAAAAAAACTTTTTGCCTCCTCTTCTGACACTTGGATAATAGTCAGGATCATTGTGCTTAGCAATGACCCAACTATTGTGTGCAGCAATATCAAGGTAGTTACAAAATGCAACTAGAGTCCATCTCCTTGAATACTTATATGAGGTATATTCACGAAGCATTCGGTTGCATACGTCCACACCCACTTTGTATTTGTTGTATTCAAGTAGCGTTTCGGGTTTGTGTTTATCTCCAGAGACACTTATTTCTTTCAAATGCTGCGATGAAAGGATGTAGACAACTTTGAAATTTTTCTTTGCATGCCGTTTTGGTATATAAGCCGTGAGTGAAGCATGCTCGGCGTAAAGAAACTTGCTTTCGCATTCTGTTAGATGCAAACATTTCAGGTGTTCGGGGCGTATGATTTGAGGTATGCATCTTCTGTTTGACCTGCAAGTTCCACAAACCGTGATGTTGTGCTCCAGAGACCATTTGCAGAGATCATAGTCCATAAAAAAATTATCGACAAAGATTCCACTGCCTTGTGGAACTTTAGAATCGGTTGTAAGCCTTTTTACGATAGAACTTCCAGAAAAGTACCCTCGATTTTGCAAACCAGAAACATAAATTTGGGACTTGAGAACAAAATAGCTCTTTGCATCAGAAAGATGGTAAACCTTCAGGCCATAACGACCTGGTTTTGAAGGGTTGTAGATTTTCACAGGACAGTTGCCCCTAAACTTTACCAACTGTTCATCTACAGTGAGATACTCATTCGGTATCCAATATTTATGAAACTGCTGGTAAAAATAATCGTGAAGTACTCTAATAGGAGATATTTTATCATCTTTGTTGCGATTTCTTTTATCATCAAAGCGTATAAAAACGTGGATGAGCAGGAACATGTCACGGCTTAGAGATGCTCGTAAAAAAGGATCTCCGTACTTTTGAGAAAACAAAACTTTTATGTCTAATTTTTGATCTTTGGCCTGTCCTATATGTATGAGACACCCCAAATAGGCAAGCAAGTATTCAAAGGAAAACTTATTATAGCAAGGTTTCAAGTTTATCCACTTAGGATCATCTAATCTAAAAAAGTAAATTTTAAAAATAAAAAATAAATAATCTATCAACACACTCTCAACTTAGATCCCAGAAATAAACCAAACTATCTACAGCCCAAAATCTCGTTATGAAAATAACGTACGAGTTGTTTTTTTGAAATTTAGAAGAAGGATCATGGTAGTAAAACATTAGGCTTATTTGGCTTTTGAAAATTTGTTGGATTACGAAATGGTGAACACTCAAAAAAGCTTTATATTTTTTTGATTTGCTGTAATATACGAAGTAAAAGTACAATGAAAGTAAAGTTTGATCATAAACTTGTTTTGCTTATTCGCGTTATAAGAAATTTCACTGAAGACGGTTGAATGGAAGTTTCAACATTTTGATATGATTAGAAGGTAAGCAAAAAAGCCTACACCTGCCTAGTTTCTCAGTAATCCATTGATTGTTTTCTATATATTACTTTTATCACTTATATGTACTTGTTCAAAAGAAACAAACTATTTTGGACAAAAAGCTAGGTACACAAAAAACTAAAGAAAAGTTCATTCAATTACAAAACTGAAAAGCTAAAAATAAATATAGTGATTTTGTGAGGTATTTTTTCATTTTTATTTCACCATTATTGAATAATATCTCTCCTATAACTTGTTCTTAGAAAAATTGAAAGAAACTTACTTATAATTAGCATCGAGCTTGAGTTTGGTCATATCATATATGTACGTCAAAATCTCTTGCGTGAAAAAAAGATGGAAAATTTTGTTCAAGTCTTTGAGACCAAGTGCTAAATCTCTAGGCCCAGGTGGTAGTCTAGACACATTTCTCAAGTTTGAAGAAACTGGTCTGCCTGAGTTTGAGAACATTGGTTCCCATTTATATTTTGTTCCGTCTGGAGCCGACAAAGAATCATTTTGAAGGTTTTCTGTAGATGAACCTTCACTTTCAAAAACAGTATACTCATTCAACGAGTATATATCGGATGCATCTTCCGAACTATTACTCTCGCTTGAAGAACAAATGGGTGAGGAACTCGACATTTTCAATAATGGGTGGAATCAATGAAATGGAACGGGTAAAGTTTACACACAAAAATTGGTCAGAAACTGTTGCCAAGTATTTTAGTAAAAAAGAATTATCCTCGTGTTCATTCCTTTTGAAACGGCATGAACCACGTGACGCTATATTTTATAAGAAGCTTGCTTTTGTTTACACATATTTACTTGCATACAAAATTTTCATCATACACATGGTGGAGCTTACACACAAATATCGATTAGAAATGTTGGCAAGTAATTTAGCCAAAAGTTGTTTCATCATCATTTATTTTATATGTGGAGAAAATCAGATGATGTTCTTCATAATAGTGTGTTTGGGTTAAAACACCTGTTCCATAATAAATCAAAATTAGAATAGCAATTTTCTCAAAGATATAGACGATGGACTTTTTGTCCAACTATCCGTCTTTCGTGTTATGCATTTTGCAAACTTTGATGATTATGAGAATATGATTAAATACAAATATCAAATCGCATACTCATAATGTTGAGTAATATTATAAACAGGAAGTAGTTACTATGCTCTTCTAACATGAAAATCATTCACTTTTAGTAAATATTATCCGGTTGAACTATCCGGCCGGATAACTATTAAACCTATCCGGCCGGTTAATAAATTTCACTATTCGGTGCACCCCTACCCCATACATATATGTAACATACAAATAAATTATTCTTTTTTTATACTTCCTACCATTCCTTTTTGTTGCATGCATATTTCTGATTGATTAATCCGTTTTCGACCAGAATAAGCAGACGATATCCAATGTAAAGCAGAAGATTTTTATTAAAAAGCATTTATAAAAGCAGACGATTCATATTTTTGTAAAGTCGGCATATGTCGACTATGGTCGATAACCGGTTAATCATATAATCAATTAAAATGTCAAAATTACTCACTTCACTGAAATTTTGATAAGGAGTTGAAAAGTCTTTTTCCCAATTTAACTTAAGCAAATTTATCTTGCCCCATTTTTGAAAAATAAATGGATATCTAGGAATGTCTTCTTCTTTGATCCAATTGAGAAGCGAACAAAAAGGGACTTTCAATTTCAGTGGCGAAAGAATAGAATGTGGACTACTAATTTGAGCATCAATAATTTGAATTTTCTCATTTCAATGAATTACTGGTTTTCATAATCCAATAAAAAGTCTTTCCCATTACAACTTTTTATATCACTGGAGTCAGCTAACAAACATTCCTCAATGCAATCTTCTTTAGCGAAAAAAATTCTGATATGAGGCATTATAAAATTAATACGATTTCATGAAGAACTAAAAGGATTAAAACACTATTTAAAATTGTACAACGTTACCTCTAAAGATAAAAATAGAAAAAAGGCGAAAACACATAAAACATAAATTGATTGAATATAAAAGGAAGTAAGAGTATAAAGCTAAATGATATTCATCAAGTGCATGAGAAACAAAAACAATTGTTTGATTTATCAGTTACACATGCAAACTATCACTAAACAAAAGTAATGATTGAGAATCACAGCAATACTCTATGCTACATGAAATTTTAGCAAGCGAACCTTTATTTATTTTACTTATAATTCACTCTCATTTATAAGTAAGACCATTTTCACATAATTAGGAAAAAGAAATATCTGTAAAAACGTGTTCTTCATTTTGTTTTGAGAACAAATCTTTTTTAAGTTAAAATACCAAATTTTGTTTTCGAACTAAGTCAACAAAAACTCTCAAAAAACTAATAAATTGATAGTTACACTTTTATAAATTAACTAATTTATAGAATAACATTAAGAAAAACTGTTTCCATTTCAGAGGTAAGAAAATTTTATTGACTTTAAATTTGGGGACACATGTGTCCTATCGGCCTTAAAGGGGAAGCTTGATAATTAAATATGAATAAATACTTGGATTTGTCTTTGTCCAATTTCTATGTTAAAAAATGAAAATTTTAGATATGTAGTTTTGCCCCACTCCCCCTGTAATGGAACTTCAACGACGGCACTGATTTGGATAAAAAATGTTTTAAATTTGTCGAAATTTTACTACTAATTTTTTCCGTTTCTTATAAATAAAAGTAGTAGCTGAAAGTGTCAAAATTGCCCTAATTTGTTGAAATTCGTTGTTTACGAACGCCTAAAATAAGATTCGCAAAGCAAGTTAATTTTATAGCGTAAGAAAATAATTTTCGTTTTAGAAATGACGTGTGAGCCCTCAGGGTTGAAAGCGGGGGTTTCTCTAGAGAAAAAAATGAAAAGTATGTTTTGGATGGAAAGGCGATAGTGAAAAAGGAAGTGGATAAAGTCTCTGCGCCTTGATAAAGTAAGTCTGTAAGAATATATTTTAAGTTACAACAGATGTGGCGCAAATTTCAATCATTAGAGAGCGGTCAGCACCAAGTAATGTTTTCACCGCGAGTACACCATGCACTGAAGGCACATTATGTGAAGGCTTGTTTGCTTGCAGTCGTGTGCATAACAAACACGATCGATGTTCGTCGATGATACGATTCTATTTCTGCACGCAGCATGTCATTCATTATTTGTATTTTATTTATCAATATCGACTCAGCAGCAGCAGCAGCAGCAGCAGCATAGCTTTCATTCAATGATTTCAAAATATCGATTACTATCTTTTCTTTTAAACCTTTTCTTCTTGTCAGGAGATCGCTAACCATATTTTATACGCTCATCATGACAGCGTTATTGACAAAAGCAGTTGTTGTCTCACCAAGAATGCGCATTTATCTGCATCGCCCCATCCAGTGCTCGTTATAAGTTTGTATGCTAATTGCCTTTTTTTATCATTTCCTTCTCTTCATTTCTGTTGTTTCGCGTTTCTCTTTGGCAGAGATTTTGTGATCTAGGATAAGTTATTTCGTCCTCTTCTAAGTAAGTTTTTTATCTTCACTTTCGGCCTAATTTTTTGGAGATGTACATTTTCTAAATCCCCGTTTACCCTACCCATATTCCATTACTCCACCCTGATTGAATTTACGGGGTGTGATACTTTTAAAATTAACAAATATTTTAACTCTACTTTAAATTTGAAAAATTAAAATTAATTGTTTTGTCTAGCGGCCTCTCCACAGGGAGGGGCGAAAATAACCTTCACCCCCTCCCCTAATAATTTTCTATAAGTAAGAGTTGCTGCTTGTTTATAAAACATGTATGATAATCGCATTATAGGATGCAAGGTTCATTCGAATACATGATAATGTAAGATACGAGAATAAAAGAGGGAATGCAGACTTTCGAGTCAAACATCATGCCAAGCTGCTCTGAAATTCCTATCAAAAATATTTTATAAACGATGTGAGAGCTATGTAATGATAATAATCCATTGTTTCAATATGCACACAATAAGTAAGCAATGTATATCACAGTATCTCCTTGTAGTATTTTTGAACAAACACATGTTGATCCACTAGATTTTTCTCATCAATCTAGTTCAAATAGTGATTCTATTTCTGTCTCCTCTGTTTTTCTCTTCCGCTTTCTCTGCTAAACTCAATCACTCAAGCTCTCTTCTCATTCAATCTTTCTTCTCTCACTCAAGCTCTCAAGCTCTCAAGCTCTCTTCTCTCATTTCAAACTCTTTTCTCTCATTCAAGCTCTTTTCTCTTGTTCAAGCTTTCTTCTCTTGTTCAAGCTCTCTTCTCTTTAATTGTATTTAGAGTAAAATTAAAAATTATTTTATTTTATCTCATTAGAAACTAGTTTTTAGCGGAATATAAGCTCAATATTTTCAGAACCTTTTTATGATACCAAAGTTTAGCTATTCAAATTAATCACAGATTTTTGGTAAAAATTTAGTTCCATCAATACACCAAACATTTTTCAAAAATGAAAAGAGAGAAAAATAGTTATCAATCGTTATAATTTTATATCAATGAATATTGTCAGACTCGCGTTAAAAATTTTTTCAACAAAGGTCACTTTTAATCTTTATCAAAATACGTTTGTTACATTTTGTAACATTTGAAACTTGTAAAAACTTAATATAAAAAAAGTGCCGATAAACTATCTCATTCTTTATGCCTCCTATTATTTTGGAATTATTCTGAGAACAGACTGTTTTATTTTAAAATAGTGTAATTTATATTTTTAGTTTATTTTGTCTCCTTTCTCTCTTATGTTAATTATGTTGCAAATTTTTCAATTTTGATTAGGTAAGGTTACTCTGGGTGTGTTTTCATTGAGAAAGCACTGATCTACGGCTTATGTCAAACTATGAACAAATTGGTATCGATGAGAATCGAACCCAGATACTTTCGTGCTGGGTCCATCATCTCAACCAACCGGCCATGCAACCCATAGAGTAGGCTGTAGTGGATACGTCAAATTAGTTTTCAAAAAACTTAAGTTATGATGTAAAATTTTTAAGTTTTTGTTCAATCTCTAGAACTTTTTCTGGTAGTCTTTTTTCCTTAAAAGTTATTATAAAAGGGAAATCATTGCAAAATGTTAAAAGTTATTTTACTTTTTTTAAATTTTTATAGCTTGCATCAATTTAACTTTTAAACTATTTTTGAATGATGCTGAGAAAAATGAAGTAATGCAATCTTAATTTATTGTTTGATTTTTGTTTGTACAATTTAATCTTTATTTTATACCTTTTTTTTGAGAGTCTAACTAACACTTATTCTTATACACCAAAAAGAATGAAAAAATTATAATACCAAGTTTTTTATCTTTAGTTCTGTTTTACATTTTTGATAGAAATTCCCTCATAAAAGTTATGTAATTTGGGTAATGTTGCACTATCCGTGCATTGATGAAAAGCAATTTTAATTGGAAAGAAGTTGTTCAATGATATAATGCTTTCATATGTCAATCTTTTCTTGACTGCGATTATAGTTTGAGTATCGCACTATACGTGCATTGTAGCAAATACAGTCTATGGCTGCCTCCATAATACGGGTATATCTACATGATACACATCCTACCAAATAGAGCAACACAGTCTGTGTTTCTCTCTCTTCACTACTACACACACATACAAATTGAAGACCAGTATTATGGACAATACAGGCATAAGTGCAACTTATGAGATGATATTTAAAAAGAGGAAGACAATATTAAATTTGTGCTGAAATTTTAATCAAGAGTTATTGAGTTTTAAAGACGCAATAACATTTGTCAAATACCCTCTAGTACTGTTGTTATAACTCAAGTGTGTATGATGAATATAAAAAGATTTGTGTTGGTAACCCATATAGTATAAGAGAGCGTCCCTGTCTCATACAGCTCATCATCTCTTCATCACAGCATTATGCATAGACACGTTACATCGCACTATATGTGTATCATGTAGATATACTCGTATTATGGAGGCAGGCATAGACTGTATTTGCTACAATGCACGTATAGTGCGATACTCAAACTATCTATAAGATTGACATATGAAAGCATTATATCATTGAACAACTTCTTTCCAATTAAAATTGCTTTTCATCAATGCACGGATAGTGCAACATTACCGTAATTTGGATGTGTTTTTTTATTATTTATTTTTCTCAATAAAACATTTTCATTTTTTTCATTCAATAAAATTTCCTTTTTATTGTTAATTGACATCTTTTTCTTTACCCCTTTTCTACACATAATTTGGAGATGGTGCGCATCTATTTGAAGTGAGAAAGAAGGAGCTATTTATAAGTCCTCATTCATTGTTGACGTTAAGCTTAATAGGGAGGGGGTTAAAATTCACATTAAGCTTAATTAAGAATGAAATAGAATAGACAAGAGAGGAGTAAGAATTCAGAAAATTTGTTGTCTTTTTTGAAAGTCCGCCCCTCCATTAATATCAAGGATGTGCGCCCCTGTATCACTCGTATACAAAAACAATGTCCTTACCGATTTGAGGTACAGCTCGTCATTCGTTACTTTTCGTTTCCTATATGATTTGATAAAAATGATTAGAGAAACTACGTTTATCTTTTTGTTCTAAAAGTAACCGGAGCCAACGATATATTTAAAAAGAATAAATATTTTTTGATTTTTTAAAGAATATTTTTCGATTCTTTGATTACAGAATTTTATTTTGATTATTTGACAAACATATTATTTAAAATCGCGCAAATTGCAAAAATATAGGTAATAACACTAATAACTTTTGTAACATCATATGAGGGCTATACCAAAGTTTTTGTTATACGTACATACTTATGTCTATGTGTCACGTTATATATCCCTATTTAATTGTGTCGCCATACGTCGCAGCATATCTTTTTATTGTCGTTTGGTATTCCCCTATATCCCTTTCATCTATTTTAGTCTCGCGACTGTCGCTTTATATTTTCTTATTTTATTTGTGTCGCCATACGTCGCAGCCTTTTTATTGTCGCTTGGTATTTCCCAATATCCCTTTAATCTATTTTAGTGTCGCGACTGTCGCTTTATATTTTACTATTTTATTTATGTCGCCATACGTCGCAGCATATCTTTTTATTGTCGCTTGCTATTTCCCTATATCCTATTAATCTATTTTAGTGTCGCGACTGTCGCTTTATATTTTCCTATTTTATTTATGTCGCCATACGTCGCAGCATATCTTTTTATTGTCGCTTGGTATTTCCCTATATCCTATTCATCTATTTCAGTGTCGCGACTGTAGCATTCTAACTCAAATTAAGAACTCTAAAGATAAGCAGTGTCCAATTTTCCCAACTCTAACTCTAAGTTTAGGCACTCTTCTAATATACCTAACTTTAACTCTAAGTTTAGGCACTCTTCTAATATACCTAACTCTACTCTAATTTTAAGCACTCTTCTAATTTACCTAACTCTAACTGTAAAATTAAGCACTTTTCCAGTTTTCCTAACTCTAACTCTAAAGATAAGCAGTTTTCCAAGTTTCCTAACTCTAATTCTAAGTTTATACACTCTTATTATTTACCTAACTCTAACTCTAAGTTTAAGCATTCTTCTAATATACCTAACTCTAACTCTAATTTTAAGCATTCTTCTAATTTACCTAACTCTAAAAATTAAGCACTTTTCCAGTTTTCCTAACTCTAAATCTAAAGATAAACAGTTTTCCGATTTTCCTAACTCTAATTATAAGTTTAAGCATTCTTATTATTTACCTGACTCTAACTCTAAGTCTAAGCAGCCTTCTAATAACTCTAACTTTAATATCAAGCCCTCTTCCAGTTTTCCTCACTCTAACTCCAAGTTTAAGTAATCTTCTAATTTACTTAACTCTAACTCTAAAATTAAACACTCTTCCAGTTACTCTTACTCTAACTTTAATATCAAGCCATCTTTCAGTTTTCCTAACTCTAACTTAAAGTTTAAACACTATTCTAATTTACTTAACTATGACTATAAGTTTAAGAACTCTTCTAATTTACCCAACTCTAACCTTAAGATCAAGCCCTCTTCCAGTTTTCCTAACTCTACGTCGCAACATATCTTTTTATTGTCGCTTGGTATTTTCCAATATCCCTTTCATCTATTTTAGTGTCGCGACTGTCGCTTTATATTTTCCTATTTTATTTATGTCGCCATACGTTGCAGCATATCTTTTTATTGTCGATCCCTTTCATCTATTTTGGTGTCGCGACTGTCGCTTTATATTTTTCTATTTTATTTGTGTCGCCATACGTCGCAGCACATTTTTTTATTGTCGCTTGGTATTTCCCTATATCCCTTTCATCTATTTTAGTGGCGCGACTGTCGCTTTATATTTTCCTATTTTATTTGAGTCGCCATACGGCCCAGCATATCTTTTTATTGTCGCTTGGTATTTCCCTATATCCCTTTCATCTATTTTAGTGTCGCGACTGTCGCTTTAACCAGTACATCTATATATTCAATTGTTTATTATCCATAAGCAAGATTATCAATGTCAATTTGACATGATTGACAATTCATATAATGTTTTGTTTCGTGCTATTCAGTGACACACATCATTCGACATATTCTATATTTTAACAAGGCGACACTGCCATAATTGTCGCAGAAAACACCAAACTCAATTTCTTTGGTAAAGTCATGCACGAATAGTAGATGTAACATTTTTGTCAAATCTTACATCTAGCAAAATATGAACAGAAAGTAGAATATTTTTTGATTTTTTAAAGAATATTTCTCGATTCTTTGATTACAGAATTTTATTTGGATTGTTTAATAAATATATTATTTAAAATTGTGCAAATTGCAAAAATATATGTAATCACTTTTGCAACATTGTATGAGGTATATCAAATCTTACACCTAGCAAAATATGAACAGAAAGTTGAATATTTTCGCTTCTGATTACAGAATTTTATTTTGATTATTTGACAAATATATAATTCATGCTAAAAATTCACAAGAAATGTTAAATAAACTTAACATGACACCTTTTTGCAAATTTTGTACTTTCGTACTCCCATAATTTTTTTTGTGAAAATATTTAATTCGATAGACTTATTTTTAATTTTTTAAATAAAAATTTTAAGGAGATGATAACAATTTTAGCAGCATAAAAATTTTAATACATTTCCAAAAATTTATTCTATACTTTCAAACTTTTTCAAACAAAAATTTATTCTACGCTGAAAAATAAATTTGATTTGTTAATTTTGGAAAAGCCTTTTCTTTTTCTATCTTTCCTGGTGCCGCGACAAAAAAGACTACTTTTTCTGCAAAATGATATGATATGCTCCTTTCTCTCCCCTGCCAATTTTAGGGCATTTACCATCCTTTTTCATGTGTTTTTTTCGCGACAAAATTTTTTTTGTTATTAACGTATTTATATTACAGATCATATTAGCCACGAAAAGTTGTTTAAATATTGGTTTTTTCTTAAAATTTTGATATAATAATAAAAGAAAAACATTGATTTGTCATGTTCAAAATATTACGTTATAGGAGAATAGATAATTGGCTCATCGAAGCTATACCATTTTTACTTTAAGTTCGTCCTTTTCCATTTTAAGTTCGTCCTTTTCCAATTTAAGTTCGTCCTTTTCCATTTTAAGTTCGTCCTTTTCCAATTTAAGTTCGTCCTTTTCCAATTTAAGTTCGTCCTTTTCCAATTTAAGTTCGTCCTTTTCCAATTTAAGTTCGTCCCTTTCCATTTTAAGTTCGTCCTTTTCCAATTTAAGTTCGTCCTTTTCCATTTTAAGTTCATCCTTTTTAAATTTGTATTTAACCCATTTTTGACGAATGTTTTATATTCATTAGTACTTCAGGTGACGAAGGTTTTTTTTATATTTGATAAAAAAAATCCACTGAATCAAAACATGTAAAAAACTTTAAAATAAAAGTTTTGAAATTTTTATTACTGCATGTAGAAAAAAGCTAGGGTCTCACTAGTGACCCACTAGTAAAAGATGGCATAGTATTACATAATATTTTACAATTAAAAATAAGCAACTAAAATGTATAACAATTAAAAATTGGACACAAGTATTTCATTTTTTATGGTATTCATCACAGCACTGAACATGCAAAGCAACCAAGCATTTTTTGCACTTAGTTTGCCATTTTTTTATGGCAATGTCTGCATCGTATTCTTTTTTTCCTCAAGGGATCATTTTTCAGGGTTTCTGTAATAGGAATTATATGATCTAAAAAATCATATCTTATCTCAAGAATAGGATTGGGTTGTGTTGTTGATTTTCCAGGTCTTGGCAAAACTCCATAACTTTTCAGTAATGTTAATACTAAATTTCTAATTTCGAACTGAGAAGTTTTTCTGCCATTTTCGCTCAGATTAAATATCCAAAATTGATTTACTGTAAGGTCGATCAAATGAGTAATTATAGGGAAGTACCACCTTTTCCCATGTTGATGCACGATATTTTGCAACATTTTCATTCATTCTGTCAACTCATCCCATTTGAGTGTTATAAAACTTAATAGAGGAGGGGATGGTAATTTTAATTATTTTTTCATTTTTGAATAACGATTTATTTCTTTAACCAGGTTAGAACTTAGACTGCTTGACCCAACAAAGACTTCTCTGTTGTCTTTCCAATGACAAAAAGAGAGGCCATGTTGATTTTCTATAAATTCTTCATGAAAGCTTTCCAATTTCTTTTTTAGAAGAAAAGCAAATTTCATTGAAAAAGAGTAATCTGCAACAAAATGATAAGTGTTGTAGGATGACCATAGTACATAACCATGCTCTCGTCTATGATGTGAATTTCAGAAAAGGGTTGATTTCTTATAAAAATTTCGTTCAGTTTTGAAACAACAGGGCTAGTTTTGGAAAATTTATCGCTGGGATTCAAATCATCGTTATTAGAAAAATGAAGAAATTTTTTAATATCGTAAAATCTATCTCGGCGCATAGATTCGGAAACCAGTTTCACGTTACAATCTTTAGACTTTTTTCCAGTACATTCGCCATTGTGGAAGCTTGTGGTATCCCATAAAAATTACAGTGTCAATGAAAACAGTTAGTACTTCTTCTACGAGGTTAAGACGTGTTCTTTTGATTAGCATAAAGGTTTGAAAAATCATTATCATTTTCAAAAGCTCCTTAGTAAAGAATATGTAAAAAAGATCTTTAACTTCGAGAGTTCTTTCGAAAAATTGAGGAGAACTCATTGGAAAAAGGAGTCCTTGATTATAATACTACCACTACCTATAACCCACGATCTGTCAAAGCATTTTCTTTTTCTTGTAACGATCAAAGATTCTATATGTGAGTGATCATGTACGACAAGCTCAGCTTCAGCGTTCAATTGATTCCCGGATAAGTGATTTATATCAGCATCATCTTCTCCCGAATCTTCCTCAGATACGATACCTGCAGAGTTTATAGGAGGCTGGACGAAAACTTCGCTGCAAATGACTTCATTTTCTTCAATGTACTCGATAATATTATTCAAAGTATCCTCCTCAAAAATAGAAATGAATATTTTGAAAAAACTTGACTTTAAAACTGAAAACTTTATTTGAAATAAATGAGCCTAACTTTTTTTCCACTTTTTCCTATATGAATAAATTACTTCTGCGAGTATCACGGTCAAATTGAATCCTAGTTTTTTCTCAATCTACTGTCTGGCATTTCAATCAAGTTTAAAATTCATATTACTTTGACATAATTGAAAATGCCCAAGTGTTCCTAAGAATTTTATTTTTTTTAAAACTTATTTTTTTTCATTATTTCGACAAAAATGATATTTAGTTAGTTATTCACATCTAAGTTGAAGCTAAGATGACACAATGAAATTTTTAAACATTTTCACGCTTCCCATCTTTGTTATATAGAAGTCAAAACATTTATTTGATAAACTCCTCATTCAAAAGCTTAAAAATTCTTAAAATACCAATTTAACAAGATGCCAAAATGGTTTAAAAAATTTTCCTGATAAGAGTTGTAGAGAAATTAACCGTTATAACACGCATAATTATAGGGCAAATCGCTTATAAAGCAAAATTAAATTGGCTGCCATTCACGCAGGCCTACATTACATTTGAAGCATGTCTTTTTTCCCTGAAGATTTTTATAACTACAAAACATTAAAACTCACATGAAATGTTTCACAGAAATAATTAAAACTTGATAAAAAAAAACTAAGACTATTTTAGCCATATTATATTTAAATAGGTATCTCGGTTTTTGTTGTAAAAAGTTAACTGGTTAAGTGTAAAGAATAGTTACTGTATTTTTGTGTTTTAACAAAACTAATTAAACTTGAAATTTAGACTAAATTTTCCAAGGTTTTTATTTTTAAACATCAGTTCATGTTTTATACTGACTGATCAAATCAGCAAAGTGTTTACTGTACAAACAGCAAAAAAGTAGGGAACAACAAAGGGTTAGGGTTAGGGTTAGGGTTAGGCTTAATGAACACAAGCTTTAATGAACGACATTAGTATTACATAATGGTTAGCGTGAAATAATTTGATTTGCACATTTTACATACATATTTTTGTTTACAAATTTTATTTACCGATTGTTTTCTTTTTAATGACTCTATTCTTATTTTTGGTGAAATGAATTTGAATATTCTAATATTGCTAATATTGAAAAAAATACTTCTAGATAACCAATAATAAATTTAAAAAAGTAGTACTTTTACAAATCTTGCTAGCTAAAACCCTAACCTGTGACCCAGTTAAAACATCTTCACATATAGAAATGAAAAAAAAGTGATCTAAATGATTTAGATGGCATGCTTTTCAAAGTAGAACAATTTTCATGCATTTCCTAATGCCATTATTGCGAAAAAAGTGTAAAAACGTTTATCATGTCAAAAAGTTGCCGGTACAAAAAATAAATGTGAAGCCAGACAATATGGTAAAAATCAATATTTCAACCAAATTGATGGTACATATACTGAATTCAATCATATGCAGTGATGCAATACGTTGCATGAAAATTACCGGTAATTTCGGAGAGAAGAAAAAGTAGATGGCCACGAGAGCCCTGCGCGGGTTCTAAAAAGTTGTCCGCACCCGCCCGCTCCGCAATTATTCAATTTGCATCCGCCCCGCCCCTCATTATATCAATTTGCACCGGCTCCGCCCCGCCCTGCATTTTTTCAATGTGAACCCGCACCCGCATTTATCAATTTGCACCCGCACCCGACCCGCATTTTATCGAAATAATACAAAGCTAATTAAATGTTATTTATATCCTTAACATGCTTGCAAAAAATCTTAGATATACTATACTAATTTTAAATATATTATTAATTTTTTTACAAATAAGTTTTTGTCTGAAAAAAATTTTTTTGACAAGTTGTGTAATCTGAATAAACAAATTGTCTCATCAACAATTGTAATATTTCAAATTTTGAATATAGAATCACAAAGGATTTTCTTGCTTTTTCAAATTTGTATTTTTGGCTTGCAATTTTTAATTTGTATACTTTGTTTTCTCATATAAAATAATTTTACAAATTTAAGAAAGCGTTAGAGTTTACCTCTTGAACTAAGTCAATGGATCCTCCACAACCGATCCTTTCAAATGGTCTAAGATCTTTAGCTATAAAACGGACGCATGCCAGTTTAATGTTTTCTTATTTAGCTTTCGAAATAACGTTAGCATTATTCAAAACTGGCTTGAGAGCATCACTCAGTAAAGTTTGATTAGGATATATTTTGCACTTGTGTTTCCTAAGAATAGAAGTACATGTTTTTCTTCGACAATAAGCGAAAGCATACTTTACAAACAACAAAATCCAAATCAGTGTTTTTTTCATTTACCCCGATACCAAACGTTTTCCAGACCTCCGATTTCAATCCGTTTACACATTTTATTTTATATAAGTCAGATTTCAAATGAGATGAAACTTGCTGAGATGTTAACGTTGCCATTTAAAATGTGCGAAGGAAAACAACAAAAAAATGAATTATCGAATAATATTTTAAAATGGATATATCAAAAATATGACATTCTATTATTTGTTTTTTCTCCTTTTTCTCTTGTACACGCATGAATGACGCTAATCAAACCTGTTCTACCTTTCTATTTCAATTACAATTTCACTTCATCACACCATTTACTCAATGTAAATCTCTCCAATATACGTAACACATAGCAATAAAAAATAAGCTATTTCCAAAAAGGCAATTATGCATGCACTCATAAAACTTGCATAAAAGTGAATGTGTACAACCCACAGATTGTCCGCACTATATTAACCTTAGCAGGACGGAACTTTTTAGAGCAACACTAAGGACGGTTAATGGGAGTTTTACTCCAATTTTTAAAAAAAGTATATTTCTTTTTTTTAATAAAGCTTTAGCATATCAAAGTCCTTTTAAGAATGTTTTTGTTCAGTTTGATATGTTTCCATGTTTTTTTATACGAAAAAAATCAAAAAACTTATTTTAGAATTAAAGATTAAAAAAGAGTTTGTTTTAGTTAACGTCATCTATAATAAAAATAAAAATTGCATTCGAACTTCCATAACGTTTACACTTATTAGATATACATATCTAAGAAAAATTTTTAAATTCATCTATTGTATTATTTGTTAAATTATTTCAACAAACGCTACTTCATATGCAAAAAAGGCATATTAATCATAAATTAATATTTAGTTTTTTTCAAATATATAAAAAAAATGAACTAACATTTATTCAACTATTATAAAAATACAACACACGAGTATTATAATAAAAAAATCGTAAATATTTACAATTATTATGTGTTTCTGCACTTTTTACACATAAATAAAGTATGGCTTTTACAAATGAATTTCCCACATACACTGCATTTTCGTGTTCCCCTTTTTCTTGGCTTACAATCACTAAAAGAGCAATATCCTCGTTGAACTGATGTAGTTGGGTTCTGGTCAACATCAAAAAACCCGTAAAAAGATAATAAGTTTCTGGTAGATAAGCGAGTAAATGAACTTTGACTTCTAATCAACATGCATTTTTCAGCTAAAAGTAGAGAAAGGTGTTTTATAAAGCATTTTCTTCCTCCTCTTGAAACTGACGGGTATGCATCTGAATCATTAGCTCTCATAATTACCCAGCTATTATTAACTGCAATATCAAGAAAATTTGTAAAAATTGCAACTGGCCAACGTCTAGAAGACTTATAACAGCTGTAATTTCTTGCCATTCTGTTAAAAACATCCACTCCAGATTTAAACCTATTATAATCTAGAATAGTTTGAGGCTTTTTTCTGGGCCCAAAAGTATCTATTTGTGATAGATGTTGACTAGATAACACATAGACTGGTTTGAAGTTTTTTTTAGAATGTTTTTTCGGTATATAAACTGTTAACGGAGAGGTTTCTGAATACAAAAATCTACTCTCACAATCATTCAAACCCAGACCTTTTAAATGCGCTGGACGGACTACATGCGGCATGAACCTTCTATTACTTCTTACCGTACCAAAGATTGTATAGTTTTGATTTTTGGCCCAATTACACAAATCCTGGAACATAAAAAACCTATCTGCATAAATACCAATACCGGTCGGTAAGCAAGAAATATTTACCAATCTTTTTACTATATTATTGGGTTTAAAATGATCCCTGTCCACTAAACCACTTTCATAGATTTCGCTACAAAAAAACAAAAAAAGTGGACGAGTCTACACAGTGATAAATTTTCATACCATATCGACCTGGCTTGGATGGGTCGTATACTTTTATAGGTGACCTGCCTCTATACTTGACGAGCTGCTCGTCAATTGTAACGCAATTAGATGGTGACCAATATTTATGAAAGTTTTCAAGGAAAAAAATTTGTAAGTATCTTATCGGAGCTAATTTATCTGAACTATTTCTTGTAGTTCTTGAATCAAATCTTATAAAGGTACGAATAAGAATGAATACGTCTCTACTGATTGCAGCTTTTAAAAAAGGGGTTCCATACTTTTCAGAAAAAAGATGTTTGACATCAATCTGCTGATCTTTAGACTGCCCAATGTAAAGAATACAGGCTAAGTATGCTAGCAAATGTTCCATTGAAAACCTTTCATATAAACTTTTGAGGTTCTCCAACAAACAATTAGGACTTCTACAAAAAAAAATTTAACTAAATAATGTTTTCTAATAGAAAATTACTTGTAGTTTTCTTCCATTCTTTCTTTTGTGTAGACAAAAATATGGTTCAAAAGAGATTCAGTGAAAAAAAGATTAAAAATTTTCAAAGGATCTTTCAAATTTTTTGCCGTATCATTTGGACCTGGTCTTCTTGAGATTATATTAGTTGATGATCTTCTTCCACAAATCTCTCTCGGTTCCCAAAAAAATTGGGTTCCATCTGGTGCTAAAAGAGACACATCTTCGCAAAGAGCTGTTTCTTCATCGCTTGAATCTGTTTGCCCTTCGATATCAACTGAATTTTGAATTTCATATTCACTATTTGAAAAAACGTCAGAACCAGAGGTTTCTCCTTCATCACTACTTGTATAAAAACTTGAGGAGCTCATAATAAAATTTTGCGAAGTAACTTAGGAAATCCAAATGAAGCTTGTCAAGAAATGGAAGAATTATTACACATACACAAATAAAGCAAGAGAGAGAGTTTTGTGTAATCTATACGCGATTTCTTCACTATTCATTCATGCCAAGGAATTATTTACCAAATGTGGTGAGAAAAAAGATAACAAATGCATAGAAAATTATATATGGTTCCTGTAGTCAATGGAACAATTGAGGTCACTCTAGCCGCATGCGTATTCTCGATAAAAAATCAATATCAAGTAAGAGTTCTTTGTGTTTGAAATCATATTTTGATTTATTTCTGCCTTGTATGATGTGTCTTTTATTACCCAGATAATACCATGACACAAATTCAATAAGGAGTCCATTCTCTTCATTTTTTTATTCAAGTACGCAACCATGCGCTGTTCAACAAATCGATCTAAAAAGCTTATCTAATTTTTTTAATCTTTTTTACTTTTTATAAAATATTTTGCACTGTAGAAAAATAAATTTAGAAAAACAAAGTTTTGAATAGTGATCAATATAATTTTTTCACAAAACTACATAATCATACGTTTGTTTGCTTTGTTATTTCTTTTTTCTTTGTAAATAAAAAAAAATATTATAGTTCTTCTTTTTAATTTTTTATATATAATATTTTGCACTATGGAAAACAAATTTATGAAAACAAAGTTTTGAATATTGAACAATATAGTTTTTTTCACAAAGCTACATATTCGTACGCTTGTTTGTTTTGTTATTAGCTAATAATGAAAGACTTGCTATAATACCCAAAGCGAAGGAAATAATAGAAACATGATTTTCGAACGTCATGTGTTTCAAAAATAATCCTCAGAAAAAAAATCTAAATTTGAAATCCACTTCAAATATTTTTATAACTTGTTTAACCCTCGCTTGACGGACTCAATGCTTTTTCGACGCATCGGTCAGTTATTTAACAATAGCCAAAAATTTAACAAACAAAACTTTTACCAAATTTATATGTAAATATAGTAAAAAAAACAAGGAAAATAATGGTAAAATTTGATTTTTCTTAAGATAAGGCAAACAAATTTATTTTGAATAAAAAGAATAAAACTGTACTTTTTTTGAAGATGGCGTTAAAATAAAACTAGCAACAATTTGAGCATAACGTTTTTGAATGATTTTTACACACAGTGACTCCACATTTCTCACACCTTCTAGCTGTACGGCTTCTCCTCGAAATACATTTTGAGCAAGATGCTCTTTTTGATGATGAAGGCTGATTTTCAGTTGCTTGATCATACCCATAATGTGCAAGTAAGTACTTTGTCTCCACCGGTAATTCAGACTGTTGGGCTCTCACTTTCATTGCTTCTTCACATAGATAAAAAGCAAGTCTTTTGATAAAATACTTTCTACCACTCTGTTTTGAAGATGGAAATTCATTAGGAGTGTTGAACCTTGCAATTATCCAGGTATTCATGACTGAAATATCCAGATAATTAGAAAACGCAGCATGTGTCCACTTACGTTTAGGTTTATAAGACCTATAAGTTCTTATCATTTTGTTAGCAACGTCTACACCACATTTAGATTCGTTGTAAGCCAACAAACTTTCAGGTTTAGAGGCAACATTGCTGATTCTTACATTTTTATGTTGTGAAGATAGAATATATACAGCCTTGAAGTTACGAGTAGCATGCTTTTTGGGTATATACGCTGATAAAGAAACGTAGTCTGAATAAATTGAAAGACTCTCACATTCTTTTAACTTCAATGTTTTCAAGTGCTTTGGTCTGAATAGTGTTGGAACGAATCGTCTATTTAATGTAACTGTGCCGCACAAAGACAAGCTTTTTTGAGTACACCATACAGCAAGTTGATGACTTGTGAAGAATCTATCGGTATAGACGCCGCATCCAGTAGGAATATTGCTTTCTTGAATCAATCTTTGGCAGATTTTGAAACTTGAGAAATAAGCTCTGTCCTCCAAACCGCTAACATATATTTCAGGCTTCAAAAAGTAGAAAAACTTTGCATCATTCAGGTGATAAAACTTGATCCCATAGTGACCTGGCTTTTTGGGATCATATATTTTCAGAGAACAATTACCTCTGAATGTTACTAATTGCTCATCAATCGTCACAGTGGAGTGTGGTGTCCAATAACAAGAAAAAATACTGAAAAAATGATCATGAATCTTTCGGATAGGACTCAATTTATCAGAAGCATCACGTTTTCCTTGTCATCAAATCGTAAAAAACATGGACAAGGATAAACATATCTCGTCCAATAGAAGCTTTCAAAAATGGAGAACCAGATTTCGAGAATAATTCTGAAACTTTTATTTTTTGATCCCCATTTTGCCCAATATATATCAACGCTCCGAAATAGGATAATATATGATGTAATTTGAACACTTTGTATGAGTGAAGTAGTTGTGCATATTTAGGACACGGGGATCTAAAATTTGGGAAATAATTAAAATCCTATCTAAACAATTAAAAATCTTACTTATAGTTGGCTTCCATCTTGTGCAACGTTTTCGCATAAATGTAGGAAATTAATTCAAAATTAAAAAAGAGTTTGAAGATCGATAAAATGTCTTTCATATTTTTAGCCAATCCTTTAGGACCAGGAGGTTCCAGAACAATATTTCGAATATTTAAGCTTTCAGGTCTCCCTGCTCCTTGATGTTTCGGATCTCTAGTATACTCTGTTGCATCGGGAGCAACTAAAGTTTCATCAAGTAATTCCTCTTCACTTGTGTAAGAAGATATAGAAGATTCGGTGTCTAAGCTATTGAAGGAGGAGAAGGAGTCAGTAGACAAAGAAGAAGAAGAAGACATCATAAAGAAAAGAATGAAAATCAATTTATTCCAAGTGAGAAAAAACGCACGGCTCAAGAAATAAGAAACACGAGTTTGAGCGTGAAACAAAGTGATTAAAATGGTACAAGGTTTGAATAGTTGAGATCAGAAGTGAAGAAGTAAATTACATACATATATAAAATGTTTTTAAAATCGTTTATGATCCTTTATTGCTTATTATTCTTGACAAATTGAAGAGAAACGTCATCACAACGCGTATTGATGTTGTTCATAGCTTCATATCTTTTATACAATAAACAAATCAATCCCAATAACAAATCTCATCATGACATTGCCAAGTTTATTTATGACACGATATGTGGCATTTCAAATATAAAGATACTATGACGCAAAGAGATCAGAAGTGAAGAAGTAAATTACATACATATATAAAATGTTTTTAAAATCGTTTATGATCCTTTATTGCTTATTATTCCTGACAAATTGAAGAGAAACGTCATCACAACGCGTATTGATGTTGTTCATAGCTTCATATCTTTTATACAATAAACAAATCAATCCCAATAACAAATCTCATCATGACATTGCCAAGTTTATTTATGACACGATATGTGGCATTTCAAATATAAAGATACTATGACGCAAATTTATCACAATTGTTCGATACCTTTCATCATACCATTGCTCAATATTTATGGCATATGTCATTGCATTACAAATTTGAAGTATTTATGACGTGAATCAATGAAAGAAATTATTTATGCTTTATACCAATTTTTGATACATTTACAGCAAAAAGTTGTAATATAAATTTTGTATGATATAATCACCAAAAAAAAACAAAGTCCGGTTAAATAAAGAAAATTTACTTACAAATTAATTTGTGAAAAAGAATGATTTTTCTCAACCGAAAAACTTTTTGATCGTTGCTATATATAAAAATTAATAATTATTATGCTAAGTACTATAGTAGCTTTTGAAATAATAATCTAACTCAAAATTTATTATGTTTTTTATACTAATTTCATAATAATATAGATGGCGTTAAATTAAAAATTAAAAACTTCCATAGATTTTTTAATATTTAGTTTTTATTTTGTTAAACAACAGAAAAACAACTATTAAATACTAAACTATATTAAAAAAAATTTGTAATCGTAATAGATAAGAAAAAAAAATTGGACAAAAATGTCATAGAGTCCGTCATCCGTGTTATATTTTATACGTCCGTCAAGCGAGGGTTAAGGTTACAACTTAAGTTTTTCATAAAAACATATTAATTTTAGATGGCGTTAAATTTAAATTTCGTATAAATTACTATAAATATTTTTTCATGTGGTGAAAATTTTATATTTCTTTTTATCTTTAAAACCCATTAAAAAAAATAAAATACCACCAAGTTAGCATATCGACTAGCTATATTTTTCTATCAGAAAAAGAAATTTTAAATATTTACTAGCCAAAAAAAGCCTTGGGAGCTCACGCAAACCCAGGCTGAAGCGTTCTTGGGGGTATATGCTAAAAAAAGAGAAAAATTATCCTAGGTGACTACCCATATACAATAGCCCCCAAGCAATAGGGAATTCTGCGTTCTGCGATATAGTTCTGTTTTTTCTGAGTTCTAGATCCGCCTACTTAAATTTAGGATTGGCACAAGGTATAAGTCCCAAAACAGTTTCATCTTACGAGCTAGGTTAGGCATAGTCGGTAATCTGGCCTCTACAGGAGCCCGCTTGTAGGACCGTTTAAACATACATTCCAATAAAACATATATCCTAGGGACGACATTTAGGGATGGAGTCAAATTCCAGGGGTAGATTGTTCCTAACCTAGCATGCCTTAAATTATGTATATCTTTCTTAACCCTATAACATGTATCAAATATTATTTATTAATAATATATAAGATATTGCATGCCTTCAAACGCTTCTATTTTTGTAGCATATACCTTTTATAATCATATTCTTTTATTTAGGAACAAGATACATTCCGTTGTGCCGGTTTTTTACCCTGGTTTTCTTCCTCTGAAGAATTCAAAGGTTTTTACGGTTAGGTAGTGCTCTAGCGACGCGATTCTACGTGGTTAGTAATCAAGCTATCACTAGACAATAAGTTTGTTTCCCAAATTGGGAGCGTTCGCGTTAGGATTGTATCGTTCTCTCAGTTGTATTTATATATTGTCACATAAATTCTTGTAAAATACTATATATAATAGAGCTATTCTTTTGTAACAAGGGCCAATTGGTGTTTAGTGGGATGGAAAGTCCAGTTAGACTTGGACTCAGCATTCCGGGCGGGCCACGATATCCGAAAGGATGGGTGCGAACGTCACAAAACAACTTAATTAATTAATTAATTAAAACCCGCACCCGCCCCGCCCCGCCCCGCAAAAATGTTGCTGTGGACAACCCACGTTCACCCCGCTCCGTAAAAATGTTGCTGCCCCCTGGTGCGGGTCCCGCAAAACCCGCGTGGGTTGTCCGCCTCGCGCAGAGCACTAATGGCCACCGGTGACCCGTTTGGAATCTGAAACATTTTATTCTGGGTCACCAGTAGAGCTTCTGTACCGGGAAATCCCGTTTCCCGGGATTTCAATCAAATTTTACAATCCCGTTTCCCGGGAAAATTATCACGATATCCCGGTACTTTTTTAAAATTGAACTAAAAACCACTCTTTAAAAAAAATGAATCTCAAAAACTTTTAAACATTTTTAATTATTATGTTTTGAAATTCCTATTATATACGATAAATTTAGACTATATTCAGTTCTAATTTCTAAATGTATATTTATACAAAAAATATATAAAAAATTTAAATAGTATGAAATTTTGAATTATAGAAAATTATAACAAATTAATTAATTACAAACGAAATAAAATTTCATTTTCTTACAAGGATCGTGTTCTGCCAGTGAATTGATTGAAGAAAAGCTTCAAGAGCTTTCTATAAGAGCTTACAAGAGCTTAAATATTAACAATGATATCATAAGTATTACAAGTGATGGAGCCAGTGTAATGAAAAAACTTGGGAAAAACTTTATGATACATCAACTGTGCTTTATTCACGCAATTCATTTAGCTATTGTGGATGTCGTATATATGTCAGAAAAAGATTATCGAAATAATTTTGCATATTATCATGTAGAAAGAGACAGTGAATCTGAAGAAGATGAATGATACCGAGGAAGAATCCAGTAAAGAATATTTTTATTGTATTGAATCTTTAGGAAACATTGATACAATAATTAAAATGTTTAGAAAATCTCCGGTAAAAAATTCCGCTCTTCAGAAACATGTAATATCAGATCATGGTCGTGAATTTAAGCTCAGTTTACACGTAAAAACAAGATGGAACAGCTTAGTAACTATGTTGGAACGATTTATTTTTCTGAAAAACTCTATTTTTAAAACGCTGATTGACCTCAATGAAAAGATAGATCTTTTTTCGGAAATCAAATTTGACGTTCTTGAGGATGTTGTTAAAAGCTTAAAACCAGTTCAAGTAGCTATAACAAAATTGAGTGAAAGTAAATGTAATATAATGGAGAGTGAAGCAATGTTCAATTTTTTGTTTAAAACTTTAAGTAGCAATGAAACTCAGTTTTCTTGTATAATTAAAGAAAAATTATTTATCAGAATTGAAGATCGAAGAAACAAAAGACTTGTATCACTTTTACATTTTCTACAATACCAAAGTTACACGAATCCCCAAGATTCTTTGTTAAAATACTCAACTTTTGAAGAAATCGTTCAATTTGGCGCTGATATTTTCAAAAGTTTATATCCAAATTACTTTTCAAATACTGATTCTGAAGAAAAAAGTTGCGATCTAAACTATATCACTGCTAAAACTGATGACAAAAATAAATGTTCTCTTACTGAAAGCATGAACAGAGAAATTCAAGCTTTTATGAAGTGTAATAAAAACGAGAATCATATTTCAATAGATTCAATCAAGCCTTCTTCCTGCGAATGTGAAAGAAATTTTTCTCTAGTGAATGATTTTCTTTCAAAAAAAGGCAAAGCATTAAGAATGAAGGATTAAATGCCTTAGTTTTTTTTGAAAAGTTTTTTTTACATAAAAAGTCACTTTATCCCGGGAAATCTCGGGATCCCGGGAAAATTTTTTTTTATTCCCGATTCCTGGGAATCCTATTTTTCCGGGAAAACAGAACCTCTAGTCACCAGTGACCCAATCGACAGTCTGTTTTTAAAACAGTTTCACCTTGTTTGCTATATTTTGAAATGAAAAATCGGATTTGAACTTAAATTCTTCGGACAACATCAGAATTTTTAGTTAGCACAGTGTGTATTCGGATCGGTCCGATTCCTTCAAGTATTTAAGCACAGCACATGTGGCATAATTCATTTTTTTGTCAATCATGCCTAGAAAGACTTCACTTGAGAAAAAGAATGAATTGATCAAGTTGGTAAGAAACCAAGGTTTTACGATCAAAGGTGCTTCTACTTTCATAAATATTAATTATTATACTTCGAAGACAATTTTGCAAAATTTTGAAGATGATGATGTCGACCCAAATGTTGCTAAAAACATGGAGGTCACAAAAAAGTCTTACTCGACCAAAAAATACTCTCGTACTTAGAAAGTTTGATTGAGAATAACCCAATGCACACATAGGAAGAAATGTGACAAAAAATTCAACAAAGATTTTCTACAAAAATTTCAACAAGTAACGCTTAAAATAGCAAATAGAGAAATTGACTGCGTTAATTGACCAGGCATTATTGAAAAACGAAAAGAGTATGCAATGGAGTTCCAAAACTCATTTCCTTCTCAAGAAAGCCTAATATTTGTTGATGGAAGCGGGTTTAACTTACACTTGACACGCTCTCAAACTCATTGAAAAAAAGGCAAAACAGCTAATGTTGTTGTTGCTGTCAACAGGGGAAAACACATTAATTTTAGCAATAAATTGTTTCCAAGTTGTACATTTTGAAATAATTGAAAATGGAACCTGCAATGGGAAAAAGTTCTTCAAGTTCATGCAAACACTTTTGAACAAAATAGAGTTGGACGAAATAATGAATGAAGGTGCTTGGATTGTTTTAGACAATGCCAAAATTCATAAATGTCGAGATGTGCAAAATCTTTTCGATTCCTAAAGTAATTATGTTCTAAAATATCTTTGCAAAAGGAAAAAGTTTACTTATAAATGAAAGCAGTTCTTTATCTGAATTCATTTATCAAAGTTTTCAAACAGTTTCTCCTTTGGAATGCAGTAATTTCTATCGGTTTATGTTGAAACATCAGCTGCTTTGGGCCAAAAATACATCCATGTCATGTGGTACAGTTTATAATTTTTTATTTCAATAAATTTTTTTTCATTTCACTTTGTATTGAATTAAATAATATTTCCTTTAAAAGAAAATATTTTTCTTTATCAGACGTTACAAACATATTTTTGTGAAAATGGTAAACTTTTCACAAAAAAGAATAATTCGATTGCGATTTTTGTTTGTGTCGAAAAGTTTATGCTCATTTTCATTTTTCAACATCAATAACAACATTGAAGCTCAAGCACACCTATGTTAGAGTTTTATTCTTTCTTAAAAAGTAGAACAAAAAATGTTGTCCGGAGAATTTTAGTTCGAATCCGATTTTTCATTAGAAAATATAGCTAACAAGGTCAATCTGTTTTAAAAACAGACTTTTTAAGCTTAAATACAAATTTAAAATGAACGAACTTAAAATGAAAAGGGACGAACTTAAATTGGAAAAGGACGAACTTAAAATGGAAAAGGACGAACTTAAAATGGAAAAGGGCGAACTTAAATTGGAAAAGGACGAACTTAAATTGGAAAAGGACGAACTTAAATTGAAAAAGGACGAACTTAAATTAAAAATGTTATATGTGCCACAGAGGGTCTTGTAATTTTTTGAAAACTTACAAAAACGTACTCTGCCTCCAATTTAATACTTTTAATATTTTCAAGCTCAGATTACAAGTCTCAGCAGGGCATGGAGACATACTCTTTTCTCTATAAACTGCAGGCCAATCACTCATCTCCACCGCAAATGTCAGTAGTTAATGAAACACTACAAGCACCCACTCACTCTTCCCTCGTTTCTCCCTCTCCTTTTCTCTCACTCAAAGCTGTCTATCAACAAAATTGCTCGCCCACCCCTTTCTCCTTTCCTAAATCAAATGAAGAGATGAGAAAGGTATTTTTTTATTCCAGCTCGATAACACCAACTGCTTATTAATTTTTATTATATATATAGGTCTATCTATAAAGTAAACTTATTTTTAAAACATTTTGTTGCGATAATTAAATTCAAAATATTTGCACTAAATGACTCACAATTATTTTAGAAAATTTTTTTTTTAGGAAACTCCGCTAATTTTTTCAATTTTTAATAAACCTCACAAATCATTTTCTCCATGAAACGTGCATTACTAGCTTCTGTTTTTAAGTCGAATTAGTTCAATATGAGACTTAAGGTAAAATCTAAAATGGTAAAATCTGGTCAATAAATCATTCAATGAAATTGTATAAACCCTCGATTGACGGACTCTATGTTTTTTTCGCTTACAAAATTCAAACGTCAGTTACGGAAAATTTTAATATAAAAGCCTTATTAACGATTACCATGTAAATGTTCATAAAATAATGAAGTTTAATATTTTAAGAAAAAAAATTATAGTTGCGTTTCCTATTTTTTCAGGAAGAATTAAAATGCCCAATTTTAAAGAAAAATTAAAATAGATGGCGTTAAAAAAATTTATTGTAAGTTAAAAAAATTTATAAGCAATCTTAATTTTTATTCAAATAATAAAACTTTGCATCATTTATATGATATAATTTCATCCCATAGTGTCCCGGTTTTTTAGAATTGTATATTTTGATTGGGCATCCTCCCCTAGACGTCACAAGCTGTTCATCTATGGTAACGGCAGAATGAGGATTCCAATATAATGGAAACACATTATAAAAATGGTCATGTATTTTTGGTATAGGACTAATCTTGTTGTTAGAATTTCTACTTTGTGTAGCAATGATACAGGTTTGAGTACTTTGTGTTTGCCGATCTTAAAAACAAATTTTTGCATCTCTAATATCAGAATCAACAAGGAAACCTACAAAAATCTCGGTTTACGAACAATTACGTTCATGTTTTTCAACTCTAAATATAAACTTCGTATCTCTTAAATTTTCAAGGAATGATTTGTTGAAAAATTAAAATAACTAATTATTATCTATAATTAAGATTTCTAAAAGTTAAATTTTTTATTTACAAAAGTTTTTTATTTGAACATTCACGTGACGAACATTTCGCTTTACGAACAAGTTCAGGGAACGAACAGAAGTGAGTAGCTCTGCACTCTGTTGTGATGTAGCTGCAGGTGATTCTGTATTGGCCAATGCTGACACAGCATTGCTGAGGATTTGCTGATCTGTGAAAAGCTGTGCTATTGAGATGTCTTCATCCTCCTCCCACTCTTTCATCCACTCCAGGAAGGTTGGCTGCTCTTGTTCTTCTCTGGAAATATTGACCAAGTTCTGTTTCATGAGATCCTCCCCAGCTTCCACTTCTGCTTGAGAGAATCCCCAGAAGTCTTCATCTTCACCATTGTCATCTTCATTCTTGGGATATGGAAGACCCTTGGACCAGAAGTTAATAATACACTTTTGTGTGATGTCACTCCCCTGGCTGTAGTATAAATCGCATCCTTGATGTTAAACTTTTTCAAGAAATCTACAACATCAGCATTCTCATCGACGATCGCTTTTACAATATGTTTCTTGTGGTTACTCTTCACTGCGTTGATGATGCATTGATCACGTGGTTGACAGAGAGATGTAGTAATCTTTAGAAGATAGTATACTGTGATCTTTCCATCCTGGGATCGAAGACACTCTGCTGAGGGGTGGGCAGGACAATTATCGAGCAGGAATACTGCTTTTTCTTCCTCTCCAATCTTCCTCAGATGGAACAAAAATGTTGAAGAACCATTTTTCAAAGAATTCACCGAGGCGATAGATGAATGAGTATACTTGAGAGGGAGTTTGTTCATGTTGACATTATTCAAACAACGAGAAGCTCTTGACTTGCCAATCGCAAGGGGCTTGATCTTAAGTGTTCCTGCTCGGTTGCAAGCTAGTAGAAGGATCATCTAATCCTTGTTTTTTTTCACCCCTGGTAAGCTGGGAGAAGTCTTAGGTGCCAGAGTTCTTCTTGGAAAGAACTTGTAATACAGTCCAGTTTCATCAGCATTGAAGATCTGTTCTTCACTGTAGGTATTTGTTTCAATAAACTGGTGGTATCATGGAAGGAAGAGTTCAGCAGCCTGTGTGTCAGGAGAACAAATTTCTCCTGAGAGTGACTTTTACTTGATTCCGTGACGTCTTTGGAAGCGTTACAGAAAACCCGTGGAAGCTACGAACCTAGTATCTTTTTCTCCATGAATCTCTTTATGAAACTTCGGAGCTTAAGCCTGAAGGATGCTGCCAGAAATGGCTACATTAGTGTTGTTCTTCGGAGACAGCCAATCAAAAGTGGCTTTATCGAAGGCAGGATCTGCAGCTAACCTTGCTCTCTTTCTCTTCAGCCCATCTTGTCCATTCAAATCTCTAACGAAGTCTCTCAGTTTCTGTTCATCTCGAATCTAACCACGTAGTGTGCCTTCTGGAACTCCAAATTCTCTTGAGACTTTAGCTTGTGAATCTCCTGTTGTCACTGCTTCCAACTTTTGATCGATGGCATAATATTTCCTTTTCCGAGTTGGAGTTTGTTTTCTCATGTATAGATGGACAATTAATAGCGAGGTGATCTGTGGATATTTTGTAAAAATTCACTAAAGATTGCCAGGTGTGTACAGTTGAGTTGCATGTGAATAAATGATTGATTTCAAGTAAAAATGCAGGGGTTTATATACATAGGAGAGGTGTCATGAGTGTGTGAGTTGCATAAGACAAAAACGGGAAATTGCCTTGACCAGCGGATTAACGGATTTTGTGTACTAATGGTGGGTGTATTAGGGGGGACTATATTATATATTATATAAACATTTCAACGAAAAATATAGTTTTCATGAAATAAAACTCCAATTTTAAAGTTAAGTGATTTGAACTTTTATGTAGAATTTTTGGAATGGTACTTATGTAAAATATTTTTTGAAAATTTCATCCTATATTCCCTGATACCGTTTCTCCATGTACTTGATATCTTGGTGAAATCGTTCTCCATGCTCTTCTGATACGTCTCCGAGATGGTTTCAAAAAGTCCAAATGAGAATGCATGTAGTGCATTTTTATTGACATTTTACAACTCATTTCATAATAACTTTCAAAGAATTCTGCATTATTCTTGAATGTTTTTAGCTTTTTTATTCTATAAAAATCATACACAGCATTTCTAATTTTTAATCTGCGACATTTGATTTTCTAGAGAATCGGAAGAGCATTTTTTAACTTGTGGTCTTTTACACCTGGAGACAAGAAATTCCAGTCCTTCCATCGTGATTCTAATAACTCATAGTATGATGTTGTAAGATTCTAATCCTTTATCAAGTTCATCTTGATTTGGATAGTGATGTTTTTCTTCAATGAGCTCAGTCTTTATTGGTATCCAAATAATATCACCATCTGAGTTATCATCTTCATCAGAATGCTATGATTGTGAACAAACTGGAACTGGCAACTCATCCCTGTGTGGAACCGATGCAATTGAAGAAAATACATGGATAAAAAAAGCTTTTTTTGTCTGTTGACTTCTTATAAACAGAAAAATCAATTATACAAAAATAACAGTCATTCAAATGATTTGTTCTTCCTCTCTCCATATTCTTTGAATTGCAAATGGCATAGACCTTTTTCCACGCATCCAACCTACCAATGTTGATTTACAAGAGCCACAAATTACATGTGGAGCCCAAATTTTATCCTGATCTCATATTGGCATGCCAAAATACTTTTTATAGGCTGTAAAATACTTTGTATTCGAAGAAATGTTAAACTTGCCTTGTTTAGGCCCAATAATAAATTCACCACAACATATAACAAAATAGCTTTTAATTTACATATCCTTTTAGCCATTTTAGAAATTTCTAAGAAAAAAAAATTTAAATCTTGAATTAAAAAAATATGTAATTTTTTAATTGCTAATTAAAATATTATATATAATAATTTGTTGTTCTTAATAGAAGTAATATAAAATACCGATTATTGAGAAGAATATTGATGTTCAATAAAAAAAAATACCAATGATATCACTTATAAAAAACATTGAAATATAGAGTGAAACAATTTTTTTACATTGTGTAATCAACCGTATAAGTTTCAAAGTTTGATAAATTTTCTTTATAGTTTTTTTTGTTTTTATTTTCAAAGACTTTTGAATGTATAATATAAATTGTTTTATTTAAAAAAAAAGATCTACAAAGCCTCTAGAGTCTAGAATTTTTAAATATAGCAAAAAGCTAACACGAATCTTTGGCGTAGCCAGGTTTTATTGCCGAGCTATAAAAAATTTAATGGGGGAGAGGGAAATTGCAGATATAAGGTAATTAGAATTTTTTATGGTATCATATTTATTTTCTCATAGGGCCAGAAATATTATTAAACCAGGCCTGGTACTCCCTCCCCCTCTATTTCTTTTTTAGTTCTCTGAAACGAAGTATGAAATGATTCAGGGTTTTAATGGCTAGAGTATATCTTTTTATGTCCATTTGACTTCTAAAGAATAAAAGATGTGTAGATGATGTAATTTTTTTTAGGAATGTGAATTTCTGATGTTAAAAATATATAATACAATAATTAAAATTCTTGCGTTTTAAAAAACTTGTCAAAAAGGAAGCCATTATTATCTCCCAGTGATCTCATATGAGATCGGTTAGTTTAAGACTGGTTTACAGTGTTGCTGTTATCTTAATTTCATTGCTTTTATTTAATTTTTAGAGTTGTAATATATATCGATCGCTTCTTTTTTTGGAATTTTTGTGTTTCTAGAAGAGTCAAAAATTTGTGTTAAAGTAGACAAAGGTGATTTTTTTGAAAAAAACTTTTATACGCGAGACTGAAGATATTAGTTGATATAAAAGTGTAACGATTGCTTTATTATTTGAATAAACACAAAACTAATATTGCATTTGTTAAAAACTATATGTACAACATTTAAGTAAATAGATGACAATTGAAGATTGATCTCATATGAGAACAATGGGACAATATGTTGTCAATTGTGTTTATGTAAGTAAGCATAAAAATTTTCATCAAAGCTTGTCAAATGGTTCTTGTTATATTGGGTTCAAGAGTGTATGAAGACAATTTTGCTCACATGAACTTTTCTTTCAGTAGAAGATGTGATAAATGGACATACTTTGATTGAATGATCTAACACATGCATTGATAAAATCATTTGCTTTTACAGTAATTTGTTATTACATTTTGAAATTGATAGCTTGAAAACAAATAGGGTATTTAAAAGTTTTATTTCAATAAAGCACACTTTTTATTCAATTTTTGAATTAAAATTATGGAAAACAGCTTAGGCAAACTTTCTTTGCGTAAAATATCACCATTTTACAGGGAGGCAAACTATGAAAGACAAATATGCATACCAAAAAAAAGAATTATTTGTGGAAAACTTTGAAAAAATGATCGTTTAGGAGACGTAATGCCTTTATTGTATCAGAAGAAGTATCTCTTACTAATAGATCATCGAATCGAATAAATCGAGTACAATACTTTATTTCATCTTTGGACAAAGTGCTTTTGACAAATGGAGATCCTATAAGGGGTTTATAGATATCATCATATCGTATTCTTTGATCTTTTGAAAGACCAAGCCAGTACAATGAAGCAAAATATCCAAGAAGTACATCAATAGTAAAACTTGAAGAAAATTTGCTGATTTGATGATTTCGATCCATAAATTGCTCCTTATACTTCATATAATTCTGCGTCTTTGTGAAAATTTCAGTTAGAAGTTTCGTAGTGAAAAAAAGGCTCCAAATTTTTTCTGGAGATGATCGTCTTTTAGATTGATTTTTGGGACCCGGAGGTACTCACGAAACATTGCGTAAATTTATGATTCGGCTTCTACCTCCACTTGATGTAGGGAGACTTTCCTTAGTGAAATATATGAATGACGCCACTCTTCGAGATCAAGTCTTCAGAAGTCATGAGGTATCAAAACTTGGTGCAGGAAGAATTGGATGAATCTTGTGATTAGAAAACAAAAACAATTGGCTGGTGGAGTAATTTTCCACGGCTCGTAGTTGAATGTCAAGCAAGTAAGAGATACCGATGCACTTTTAGAGAAATCAAATCAAAAAATTGAAATTGTTGAGGCTTTCAAGGTTAGACGAGTATAGACCAATGAAAAAATTTGGTTTATTTGACACAAGCGACATAAATATAAACATATAAGTTATACGACACTGGTGAGGTGGATGAAAACACATAAGTTTATTCGTCACCAGTAACGTAAATGTAAACACATAATTTTATTCGGAACTCGTGGTGTAAACACGCCAGCATGCAAGCACGTATACCCACACAACACAGTTTTCTCATTGTATTTGAAATCAATGAAAAAAGTTGTTACAGAAGGGATGAATATGAGAAAAGAAATCACGGCTAAAACAATCTGTTTGGAGCTTTCAAGGTTATGAATCCTGAAGTTATTTATTATTCTTCATTTGAAGTGAACCTTATCTACGACACGTATTTGTCGTTATTATACTTTGCATCTTTTTTGAACTTGTCTGTTATTTTTCAAAATGTTTGTTTTGTGGATGATCGGAAGTGAACACAATGTTCTAAACTCTTTACCTTACTAATTACTTTAGGTAATTACAAAGATGTTATATGACCTAACATTTTATTACTGATGTTTTCCAAATTGAGAAGTATAAGTGAAAGAATTAAAATTTATTGAGAATTGAAAACATCAAAAGTTAGATGGCGTTAAGAAAACAAGAAAGCCTAACATCACTATTTCTTGGCTTTTTCACTATGGATGGCTTATGGAAAATTTGGAAAACATTTAAAAAGCCATTGTGTACTTTAGTGTAAATTTTTTATATTTTTTTCAAGAAAATTGAAAATGGGCCTCAGCGGCCCTCTTTCACCATCTAAGGTAATAAAATTTTCCAACCATGCGTGGGTTAAAAAACCATATATATACCTATAACGGCTGAATGGGTCAAATGACACATATATATATCTGTGTATATTAAAAGATATATCAAAACAAACCTTTATTTATTATTAATTTTAACAATTACTGGAACGTGTTTTTTAAAGCATTTTTTGCAATATTTGCGTTTTTCATTTTTTGGAGCAGAAATTTTTCTTTTCAAAGTTTCTATCTTAAAATAGCATGTTTTTGACGGCTTTAGCACAAAGTTTCGCCTAGTGAAAGCAAGAATTTTCGTCTACTTGAAACTTCAAGTTCAAATTCTTACTTATTACATAGGCATTTAGACAAATTATGTCCAATAAATTAAAAAAACAGCCAACGGCCATCTTGTTGCAGGCTTAGTAAAGTATGCTTTTAGCATTTGATCAGCAGTGTCTACACCTCCTTTGGTGGAGTTGTAAAACAAAATCGCTTCAGGTTTTTTTATGACTTTCTGAAATAGCATTGGTTATTGATGAAAGTAAATATACTGTTTTATTAGGTTTTGTTTTATAACTAAGCATCATTATTCCTTCTGGACTAAATAAAAATCTCGATGCAAACACCGGAGTCTTTTATCAAACTTCAAATAAGGATGAATTTCTCTTTTGTTGGCTCTTACTGTACCACCAAAGTTGTTTTTTTATTCAGAAGTTTTTTTGCTAAACTAAAGCTTGTAAAGAGGTTGTCTGTAGTTACATTCAACCCCGTGTTACAATATTTTTTCATTAGTTTTAAAACTACATGCTCACCCAAACTTGCTTCTCTATCTTCTTTACCTGTATACGGGTAGGAATCCAAAACGTAGTATGTATCACTGTCACATAGCATCCAGAACTTTATTCATTTAAAAATTAAAACTTTAAAAAAATTTATTATAAAATCTGAATTTTTTTTAATGTGTCTTCAAAAGAAAACTAACAAGATTTAATCATTTTTTATAAAAAAAAATTTTCTAGCATTAAAATAAATTATACTCCTAACTTGGGTCAATTGACCCATTGTCGACGTTTTAAGTTGTAAAAAATTTCAGACTTTCTAGAGTTAAGTATATTTTCACAATGTCCAAGTGAAGGATTTTTTTCATTACAAGAAATAGTAGAAGATTTGATATCATTTTGTGATAAAGAAAATGTTGAGTTCATGAAAGGGTCCTCAGACATTTCGCCCTATTATTTTCATAAGACAGTTCGTCCCACGGACAATTTGGCCCATTATTTTCATAAGACATTTTGTCTCATGGACAATTCGCCTCACTATTTTCATAAAACAATTTGCCCCATTATTTTCATAAAATAATTTTCCTCATAATTTTCATAAGACGATTTGCCTCATGCTCAATTTGCCCCATTATTTTTATAAGAGAATGCGCTCTATTATTTTTATAAAACCTCTAGTCCAGTGCTTCTCAACCTTTTTACGTCCATGCCCCACTAGACGCCTCTTGAAAACTTCGCGCCCCACCTATATAAAAAATATTATTCATGAAAATTTCTAGAACTTTATTCACTACAACTCCATTACTGGCTTGATTTTTCTTAGTAGCTATAATTCAAAAGGGATTTATCTAGACGTGTGATTAAATAAACTTTTTATTGTTATGAGCAAATACAAAAGTTTCCGAAAAAGTCAAAGTTTATTTTGGTTCACTTCGGAAAAATGAGGATCTGCAAAATGCAAATTAAATTGCAATAATTTAATATAATTTAATTGCGTTTAATTTTTTTCTTATTTGGTAAAAATTGAGTTAACTTCAGTCTTAAGTCTCCTTGCTTGGTAATATCTAAAGAATTTCTTTTTTTCAGGATCAGATCATTTACACTGCTAAAACCGCATTCTGCTAAATATGAAGAGGGAAATGGTAGTAATAATTTTCTTGCAAAAAAAGTTGAATTTGGGTATTTCGCCTCAACTTCATGAGAAAACTACTCCATTGTACCTTTTATCGTAAATAGAGCTCGAACCGAAGCATCACATTGTAATTCTGCAATTTCGTTTGAAAAGTGAAATGGAACATGACAGAGATCCACCAGCATTCGCTGCGTTACCCATGATGGAAAACAAGTTTCTTTCAAGTCGGAAAACATTTCTTGAAAATCTTCAGATAAAATTTTCAAATGAATAAAAATAACAATTGAGGCATTTTCGTTTGGCTTATATATGCTGACCCAGTGGAATCCATCAAACCTTTTAACAGAAAGTTTTTTTGTCATAGTCCAATCAGTGATATAAAGCCAAATATCTTTGTTTTAACATCTATAAGTGTCTTATTTTTTCCCTGAAGTTGTTTGTTTAGCATATTTAATTTGCCAAAAATGTCTGTTAAATAGCTTAAATATGTTTTACCATTAACTGTTTTCAGATGCGTCATTTCGGGGTTGTCGGCTAAAAATATACTCAGCTTTTCAAATAGTTCCATAAATCTTTTCAAGCCCTTAGAAAGCCATCTTCATCAGTATTAAGAATAAGCTTCACATGATTGGCACTGTTATCCTCACAAAATTTTTTAAAGAGGCGCTCAGATTTTGCATTAGATTTGATAACATTTATACAACTTATTACTGAATTTAATACCTCATTGAGAGGACAACCAATCTCTTTCCCATCATCACAGGTGCACCATCAGCTGCACACGATGTGATATTTTGTATTGGTATATTTTTTGTATTCAAAAAGATTTCACTTTCTGAAATATATCCAATGCCGTTGTAGAGGTTTGTAATGAACTACATAACAACATCTCTTCAACAAACTGTTCATTGTCAATATATCTCACACAGGCCCGTCGTCAGGACACTTGTCCAGGGGGGGGGGCACGCATAAAAATTTTGGGGCACCAATTAAGTTAATAAGGGAGTGAAAAAATACGTAACGTCCGTTTCAACAGCTATGCTCACTCACAGACGGACAGTTGACAGGTGGACGAAACCGAAGATATCAGAATAAACCCCAAAGCATGTTACTAGTAATTTCAATCTAATCAGTAAAATTGTAAAAACAAACCCAGAATCTGAAAGTAGCAAACAGTTATTTATTTACAAGCTTAAAATTTTTTTTCGATTATTTTTGCAGTCTTTCAATACTTCATCAAAATCTAGAATCTTTGTGTATTCGCGCAAAAACGACAGGAGGACAAGGTTGCTTTTCCGCTGATGCGTCATGGATCGTCTATAGGATGTCAGCACTCTCGTTAGTATGATTCTCTTATGAGATTCTCACATAAGCAGAACTTTGGTGTTTAGACTTAAGTGCCTCAAGACGGCCAAGTTTCATCGATTCATTGCTCAGAGTTTGGTGACAAAAGACAGAATGGCATTTTTTCATCATTAATAGAGGGTATAAAACCAAACTTTAAAAACTCTTCTGAATACTGACGTATCTTCTTTTTTCCTGTAGATTTCACTGAGAGATCAGATTTGAAAAAAGGAAAAAATATAAGAAATAATATAGATTTAATGTTTATGATTAAAAAGTGCTATATTTTTTGATAAGAAAAAATATAAATAGGAAAACTTTTTATTCTCATAATATATAAATATAATACAATGAATATATATTTAATAAATAATTGATATTAAAATTCACAAAAATTACGTTACAAACGTTTTGTTAAATAACTTTGTTTAAAAGTTTCAACCAAGTTCAAACTTTGCAAAGCTTTATTTTTCAAATAATGTCAGATTGTTATTAAATACGCCAGAATTGTCAATAAGCCAAAGCTGTAAATATTTTTTTGCTTAAATTTTGGATTAACTAAAATGTCGAAGTCCCCATTTTTTTACTCTATAAATAGAAAACTTGATTTTTTTAAAGTAATGTACATTTAAAGTGATTATCTTAATCATAAAATTTGTTAAGTTTATGAAAGTTTTGAAAATGTACACTCAATTGTTTATATTTATATGTTTTTGGTTTATTCAGTTCTATAAATTTCCTTTTTATCTTTTGAAAAGCTTTATCCTCGTCTTTGCCTCCAATAAACTTCACAATCTCAAAAAGCACAAAAAAATGTACTTCATAAAATGCAACAAAAAGCCCTCTATTATACCCCATGACAAAAGGCTGATAACCCATTACAAAACCTCTAAGGCCTAAGCCCACCTCGAAACCACTTTTTCGCGCCCACCTCAAAAGCTACACGCCCACCTCAAATTCTCTACGCCCGCCACTCAACTCTCCCCCTTTTTCTTTCTTTTTTATTGTTAATCGTATGCATTCTATTTTGTTGAGAAGCACTGCTCTAGTCCTTTTATTTTCATAAGACAATTCTTTCCATTAAAAATTTGCTCTATTTTTATAACACAATTCTTGCCATAGACAATTTACTCTATTTATGCAGATCAATTAGCACTATTGTTTTATAAAACCGTTTTTTCAATTTTTTACACTCTTTTTACGCTTTTTTCATAAGACTATTTTTCATAAAACGGTTTGGCATATAAAAGTTTTGCCTAATATCACAACTCATCTCAATAAAAATAAATAAGAATATAAATTTTTTTAATAATTTTACACATAATAAACAAAGATGGATGAAACAAATAGCATATGAGACAATTTGTCCATGGGGCGAATGTCTGTCGACCGTTGAATGATGAGAATTTAGGAATAAAACTCGTAAAAGATGCATTGCCAAGATCAAAATTCCAAATCATGAAAATCATTCTTCATTTTTGTAATAATGATGAAGCTAAAGATAACAAACACGATAGAGGTTTTAAAATAAGGAAGTTGATTGCAATTGCACAAGAGTCATTCATAAAGTTTGGTATTTTTAAAACAATTCATCCGCGGAAAGCCAATAAGATTTGGATATAAACTTTGGGCGTGGTGTGGCTTTTCTGGCTATTGTTACAACTTTGATTTTTATTGTGGAAAAAGTTCTTCAAACGATGAACACGGCGATTTATTACTTGGAACAAAAGTGGTGCTAAATATACTGAATGTTGTGAAGCAACCTCAACCCCATTCTGTCTTTTTTGATAATTTGTTTACTGGATATGGATTACTTGTTTATCTTCGAAACAGTGGTTTTCAAGCAACTGCAACACTGCGAGAAAACAGGCTAAATAACTGCCCCTTAGAAGATTCAAAGAAAATGAAAAAACAAAAGCTACGATTACAGATTTGATTCTAATGAAGCAATTCTTTTTGTTAAATGGCTTGACAATGTGTAATCATTTGAACACCTTTACAAAGTACAAAACGCTGGATGAAAAATTCCTAAAGTAAAAGCTTCTGTCAGTCAGCCAAATATCTTCAAGAAGTACTCTAATTTCTTCTTATCACTCAAAAAAGACTTACTATAGTCTTATCTCTTATTATTTGTAATTTTTTTCTTACGTATTGTCAAATAAATAATTTTTTCATTATATTAGTTTTTGATACCACATGCTACCACTGATCTCATAAGAGATAAATTTATTTTTCTTTTATTTTACAACAAAAAAAAATTCTTTTTGTAGAGTGTTATGTGTATAGGACTATGCTCAAAAAGTAAAAGTTCGTAAATAAAATCTCAAGACTTGACATTTTGTGAGATAACGGGTTAACCCTCGCTTGACGGACGTATAAAATATAACACGGATGACGGACTCTATGACATTTTTGTCCAATTTTTTTTTCTTATCTATTACGATTACAAATTTTTTTTTAATATAGTTTAGTATTTAATAGTTGTTTTTCTGTTGTTTAACAAAATAAAAACTAAATATTAAAAAATCTATGGAAGTTTTTAATTTTTAATTTAACGCCATCTATATTATTATGAAATTAGTATAAAAAACATAATAAATTTTGAGTTAGAGTATTTCAAAAGCTACTATAGTACTTAGCATAATAATTATTAATTTTTATATATAGCAACGATCAAAAAGTTTTTCGGTTGAGAAAAATCATTCTTTTTCACAAATTAATTTGTAAGTAAATTTTCTTTATTTAACCGGACTTTGTTTTTTTTGGTGATTATATCATACAAAATTTATATTACAACTTTTTGCTGTAAATGTATCAAAAATTGGTATAAAGCATAAATAATTTCTTTCATTGATTCACGTCATAAATACTTCAAATTTGTAATGCAATGATTGAGCAATGGTATGATGAAAGGTATCGAACAATTGTGATAAATTTGCGTCATAGTATCTTTATATTTGAAATGCCACATATCGTGTCATAAATAAACTTGGCAATGTCATGATGAGATTTGTTATTGGGATTGATTTGTTTATTGTATAAAAGATATAAAGCTATGAACAACATCAATACGCGTTGTGATGACGTTTCTCTTCAATTTGTCAAGAATAATAAGCAATAAAGGATCATAAACGATTTTAAAAACATTTTATATATGTATGTAATTTACTTCTTCACTTTTGATCTCTTTGCGTCATAGTATCTTTATATTTGAAATGCCACATATCGTGTCATAAATAAACTTGGCAATGTCATGATGAGATTTGTTATTGGGATTGATTTGTTTATTGTATAAAAGATATGAAGCTATGGACAACATCAATACGCGTTGTGATGACGTTTCTCTTCAATTTGTCAAGAATAAGCAATAAAGGATCATAAACGATTTTAAAAACATTTTATATATATATGTAATTTACTTCTTCACTTCTGATCTCAACTATTCAAACCTTGTACCATTTTGATCACTTTGTTTCACGCTCAAACTCGTGTTTCTTATTTCTTGAGCCGTGCGTTTTTTCTCACTTGGAATAAATTGATTTTCATTCTTTCCTTTATGATGTATTCTTCTTCTTCTTTGTCTACTGACTCCTTCTCCTTCTTCAATAGCTTAGACACCGAATCTTCTATATCTTCTTACACAAGTGAAGAGGAATTACTTGATGAAACTTTAGTTGCTCCCGATGCAACAGAGTATACTAGAGACCCGAAACATCAAGGAGCAGGGAGACCTGAAAGCTTAAATATTCGAAATATTGTTCTGGAACCTCCTGGTCCTAAAGAATTGGCTAAAAATATGAAAGACATTTTATCGATCTTCAAACTCTTTTTTAATTTTGAATTAATTTCCTACATTTATGCGAAAACGTTGCACAAGATGGAAGCCAACTATAAGTAAGATTTTTAATTGTTTAGATAGGATTTTAATTATTTCCCAAATTTTAGATCCCCGTGTCCTAAATATGCACAACTACTTCACTCATACAAAGTGTTCAAATTACATTATCTATTATCCTATTTCGGAGCGTTGATATATATTGGGCAAAATGGGGATCAAAAAATAAAAGTTTCAGAATTATTCTCGAAATCTGGTTCTCCATTTTTGAAAGCTTCTATTGGACGAGATATGTTTATCCTTGTCCATGTTTTTTTAAGATTTGATGACAAGGAAAAACGTGATGCTTCTGATAAATTGAGTCCTATCCGAAAGATTCATGATCATTTTTTCAGTATTTTTTTTTGTTATTGGACACCACACTCCACTGTGACGATTGATGAGCAATTAGTAACATTCAGAGGTAATTGTTCTCTGAAAATATATGATCCCAAAACCCAGGTCACTATGGGATCAAGTTTTATCACCTGAATGATGCAAAGTTTTTCTACTTTTTGAAGCCTGAAATATATGTTAGCGGTTTGGAGGACAGAGCTTATTTCTCAAGTTTCAAAATCTGCCAAAGATTGATTCAAGAAAGCAATATTCCTACTGGGTGCGGCGTCTATACCGATAGATTCTTCACAAGTCATCAACTTGCTGTATGGTGTACTCAAAAAAGCTTGTCTTTGTGCGGCACAGTTACATCAAATAGACGATTCGTTCCAACACTATTCAGACCAAAGCACTTGAAAACATTGAAGTTAAAAGAATGTGAGAGTTTCAATTTATTCAGACTACGTTTCTTTATCAGCGTATATACCCAAAAAGCATGCTACTCGTAACTTCAAGGCTGTATATATTCTATCTTTACAACATAAAAATGTAAGAATCAGCAATGTTGCCTCTAAACCTGAAAGTTTGTTGGCTTACAACGAATCTAAATGTGGTGTAGACGTTGCTAACAAAATGATAAGAACTTATAGGTCTTATAAACCTAATCGTAAGTGGACACATGCTGCGTTTTCTAATTATCTGGATATTTCAGTCATGAATACCTGGATAATTGCAAGGTTCAACACTCCTAATGAATTTCCATCTTCAAAACAGAGTGGTAGAAAGTATTTTATCAAAAGACTTGCTTTTTATCTATGTGAAGAAGCAATGAAAGTGAGAGCCCAACAGTCTGAATTACCGGTGGAGACAAAGTACTTACTTGCACATTATGGGTATGATCAAGCAACTGAAAATCAGCCTTCATCATCAAAAAGAGCATCTTGCTCAAAATGTATTTCGAAGAGAAGCCGTACAGCTAGAAGGTGTGAGAAATGTGGAGTCACTGTGTGTAAAAATCACTCAAAAACGTTATGCTCTTATTATTGGTAGTTTTTTTTTTACGCTATCTTCAAAAAAAGTAAAGTTTTATTCTTTTTATTTTTGATACAATTTGTTACCACTTATCTTAAGAAAGATCAAATTTTACCTTATTTTTCTTGTTTATTTTACTATATTTACATAAAAATTCTTTTGGTAGAGTGTTATGTGTATAGGACTATGCTCAAAAAGTAAAAGTTCGTAAATAAAATCTCAAGACTTGACATTTTGTGAGATAACGGGTTAATGCTTTAAACTTTTCAGCAAGCTCGCCAATAGGCCAACTATTGTGTTTAATAAAAATTTAGTTTGTGATTGTACCCAACTTTTGGAAATAAAAAAAACATAAAATCAAAGCTTAAGCTAAGTAACTTAAGCTTAGGCCACTTAGAAATTTGAAAATATATTTTGTTAACAGAATGAGGTTGAAGGAGTGCCATAATTTTGGTGTAGATATATATACGAAAAGTATAGAAATTATGACAATATTTTATTGAACTTTACTTGACGAAGACTTATAAAGTCAAAATATTCTATTTTCAATAAAATATTGTCATAATTTCTATACTTTTCGTAAATATATTTTTTTTAGTTTTACATTTTTATTTGATAAAAACATTTTAAATTAAATTGAAATATAAACTTCACTTAAAATTTTTTTATTTCTTATTCTTATTCTTTATCAATGTATGACTTCATACATTGCTGTATTCTAGGGGTTAATTTGTCGTAATTATGGAATTGTTCCTAGTCAAGTTAAGCATACCCATTTTCTAAGTAATTCATCGATAAAAATTTCGCACTTAAGCGAACTTGAATTTTTTTTATCATTTTGTTTCTTTTGTGGAATGTGGTTATCATAGTAATTACCCTCAAATAAAGTTAAAAAAATAAACTCAAGAATATTAAAACAAATGTTAAAATATGTTTAATTAAAAAATATTTTAACGATAGATTAATTACTATTTTTTTCTAGAAGTTGTTACATAACAGAAAATCTAATATTTCCTTTTCATTCAAGAAAGCAGTTGACCAAATTGCAGGCCGTAATCTCGAAGGTAGAGTGATGCGATAACAATGGCACACAAAGTAATTCAACTTTAAAATCCCTGCAGTTATGGTGGAATTGGGAGCTGACAGTTCATTTGATAAAATTTTTAATAAATTTTGAAAATTATAAAAAAAAACTTCTAGTCTCCTCTCAAAATTTTGAGGATATTTTATTTTTAAAGATCGGTATGAAAAATTAATGTAACCAAACAGTATCTTAAATCATCTGACATTTATCTTGGCGAAATGAATTCAGCTGTGCTTTAATTTTGAATTAGTCTCAAAATTAACTAAGAACTAACGCGTGTTCCAAACTGATTCGTTGAAGAGCACAGCTTTAAATATTGAAACTGCCTGGCAGGTGCCCTTTTGCAACCACTGGATGACTGGAGATGACTGCAGTTTAAGTTCTTGCGGATGCGGCTACTTTCGTTTTTTAATGATCACATCAAAGCAGGCTTATTCTGTGATTTTGATAGATCTGTGTTTACTTTGTTATTATAACAAGCCGTGAAACACGCGTTTAATATCGACATCTCTTGTAATTGATAATAGTAATGATACTATCATATGCTGTTTATCTTTCTCATTAGAAAGGACTGTTATTCTACATTCACATATTTTATACATACGTTATTGTATTTCATCTGTTTTGATATGAATAATTATTTTTTGAATGGCAAGAATGAAAGCTCGATTGGCAGTGTCACGATGCCTTTGTTGCCTACGCCTATTGAAACTAAATCCATTGATTACTCCAAAGGCATATCTACTTGCAAATCTGTCGCAAACACATCTTATAGCAGTGGTCAACGCCTTCATGTTTCAAACATACCCTTCAGATTTCGTGATTATGACCTGAAATCTCTCTTTTCTGTACCTTTTTATGGATAATATGATGCAAATTTTCTGAATTTTTAATGTCATTAATTTTTAGACTTTTGGTAACATAACGAATGTTGAAATTATCTTTAACGAAAGAGGCTCAAAGGTACGAAATTTTCATTTCTTTTTCATGGGAATAATTTCAAATCTGCCTGCCTCCCTTTTTATAATTTTTTATGAAAAGAACATCCTGCACTCAACTCTTCCCTTTTTTATTGTTAAAATTTGGATCAAACCCCTTATTTAAAAATAACTCTACAGTTTGCCTTGCCGCGTGTTCTTGGTCCAAACGGGAATCTTAATTAGCCTCTAGTCAGGTTTAGAAAGTTTTCGTAAAGATTAACCCAACCCTTCTTCACAGCAAGCGTACGCGCCTGAAAGTAAAAATATATTTTGAGAAATTAAATTTTTCCCGTTTCTTGACTTCTGCAGCAATTTAGTTAATATAAGAACAGAATTTTTCCTTTGTACTTAGTTTTCAATTTTTTGCTTGCAACTCATGATCTATTTTTTTGAATTGCAGGAGCCAAAAAAGTGAAAAGTTTCAATTTCTAAGAATATGTTTTTCAAAATTGCAATTAGTTCTCGAAATCTCTAAAAACATTAATTAGACTTCTAACATCGATCCCGTAATCAGACGATATCTAATGTAAAGCAGAAGAATGCATTAAAGAGCTTGGATAAACGCAGACGAATTTATTTTGTAAAGTCGATAGTCGACATTGGGCGTTAACGGGTTAATAAGCCTTACAGAAATCATTGGATGTGTATTTTACCACATAGAAATTTAAACCTTCAGAACCACTCAAGGTGAATCATTAGAATTTTAATCGTAAACCTTGTCAAAAAACACGTTTTACATAAATGTCTCCTCATTTATTTATATCATCAAACACTGCAAATTTTCTTATGTTACAGATACTTATGTAAACGAAGTGGTCTCTCTTTTATATATATCAAATCATAAATAAAGATAAATGACGGTATATATTGTCTTATAGTCACTAAAAGCTATGAGGGCTTGTTTCACATTTTTATACTTTTATGGTTTTGGTAGATAATGTCTAAAAATTCTAAGGTGTTGCTCCCCCTTTCAACCACTTTTGGTTTTAGATATATTTTAGTAAATTTTGAGAATTTGTTTTTTTGCTTTAATCTAAAAGTTTCATAATTTCCTTCTAAAACAATTTTATCTTATTTCGAGATATTGTCATCTTGTGTTCGACTTAAGTTTTGATTCCAGAAATTTTCCACAATTTTTATTCAATAAAATATAAAGAAAATCTTTTATTGTGAACGAACTAACGAACATTTTGTATCCAAACCAATTCTTTCAAATAAAAAGCCTTTCTTACCGGTGTTATAATTTATTTATCACAACATCTCCAATATTATGCGGTATGCGGTTTTCCTGCCTTTGGTATTATTTTGCTAATTTCATAAGATGACAATAAACCATCACTCATTTTACTTACTTTTTTATTAAATCACTGAGATTTATTTAGGTTTGTTAAATAGTAAGCGGATAATCGTCGCCACTCTTAAATCATGTTGATAAAATTAAAATCATGTTTGATATTTAAATATTCTTCCTATTCAAATTTTCGAAATGGTAGAGCTCGATTAATTCTGATCTGTTTATATTATTTATTTTAACAGTGTATAAACAAGTAATTTATAAAAATATTTCTTTTTCTTTTTTGATTTGTATAAAATCAATTTAAACAAGTAATTTATAAAAATATTTCTTTTTCTTTTTTGATTTGTATTAAATCAATTTATATTTATATCAATTTTCACTTGATACTATTTGCATTTAGTACAAATTATTTGTATTATTTGTAACCTGTATTTTTTTCCAATGAATTCCAAAAAGAGAAATTATTCTGAAATACGGATTTATTTTCCTTCAAAAGAATGATGTTCAAGGTCCTCAATGTGTTATTTCTTACAAAGTTTTGAGCAATGATTCAATGAGGCTAAATCGTCTTGAACGCCACCTGAAAACCACCCAACCTACATTCACAAACAAACCACTCTCATTTTTTGAAGCAAAACGAGACTCACTAAAAAATGTTAAACTTGACCAACAGTCCCCATTTTTAAAGCAGAATTTGAAAGCTGTCCAAGCCTCTTATGAAATTTCCTTGCTAATAGCGAAAAATAAAAAAGTCATGACATTGAGGAAAAATTGATAAAGCCATCACTACTTCTAGCCACCGAACTGATTTTAGGTACCTACAGTTCGAAAAAACTCTCACATATTTCTTTGTCTGATGATACAGTGAAAAGAAGAATTGATGAACTTTCAGAAGACATCCGAATTCAGGTCTTGGATCATAACAAGAAATCACCATTTTTTTTTATTCAATGCGACGAAACAGCCGATATATCCTATTCATTTCAATTGATTGTTTTTGCTCGATTTTTGTCTGGCGAATGTATGAGAGAAGAAATGTTGTATTGCCATTCGTTAGAAAGCTACACAACAGCAAAAACTATATTTCAAGTTCTTTCCGATTTTTTTTTGAAAATAATTAACTACCGTGGAATCACTTGTTGGTGTGTGCACCGATGGAGCACCTCCTATGATAGGAATGAATTCTAGGTTTGCTGATTTGCTCAAACGAAAAAATAAATCAATTTCAATAAATCACTGTATTATTCACCGCGAAGCTCTCGCGTCTCGAACATTGCCTCAAGAAATGAATGATGTTTTGAGCTTGGTTATCAAAATTGTCACTTACATTAAAGGCAGAGACAGTGGTCTTTTTAGGCTTTTGTGGGAAGATATGGGTTCAGAAACAAAAAACTTACTTTTTTACACAAAGGTGCGGCTTTCCATAAATAATATGCCTGGAAGAATATACGAATTGCGGACGGAAGTTGAAGCTGTCTTGAAAATACAAAATAAAAACAATCTTTTAACAAAGTTCAAATCTACAAACTTTCAAATTTCCATTGCATATTTGATTGATATTTTCGAAGCATTAAACCAAGGGCGCACATCCTCAAAATTATTGGGGCGAAATTTTTTTGTTGCAATTTTCAAAATTAGTGGTCTGGAAATACCACAGGAGACCAAATACACACAAGTTTTACAAACTTAGTTAGCGCGGTAATGTTTTTTACCTTAAGTAGTGCGGTGGAGTAAAAAAAACCCCAATTTTTTTGTAAGAATATTGATGGAAAATCATTATAGAATAGTTCGTAAAGAAACAAGCATACTAAATGTTAAATATGTAAAATTAATAATTATTAAATTTATAAACATTTTCTTTTTTAAATTTAACGCCTTCTATTTTTGTAGAAATATTTTTTGAGTACATTTCATGGTTATTTGAAACTATTTTTTAAAAAGTAAAATTAGAATTTTATTAACATAAAATCAATTCATCATTTTTATCTTTATGAAATTTACAAAGCACAATTTCCACAAAGTATGTTTTGGTGTTTTTTTACAAATAAAACTCTCACTTTTCGAGCATGTTATCTTAGTTTTTTTGTCAGCTTTCCTTAGGCAAAATTTGCATCTTGAAAACTTTTTGGATGTTGAAACAGTTGAAACTTCTGCAGAATCAGTCTCTATAAATGAAGAAATTAAATCCTTGATATTTTTAGAGACACTCCTATTACTTTTTCTTATTTTCTGGCTTTCCAAACATAATTCTTTACCAAGATCTAATAAAAACTTTCTTCTCACAAGTTTTGAAGAAGGATTACTTAGTTTATGTATTACATAAGCGTTAATTCCAGCATTGTTTCACAAACCATAAAAAATGCACATTGGCTATCTTCTTGTTCTTCTTGCTACATTATATTTTGATGATAATAATTGGTCTACCAAGTCAACACCATATTTTGTTTCATTGTAAAAATTTATAATTTCAGGTTTTTTCTTTCCAATTTTTTTAATACATTCATCATGATGCATCGTAGAAAGAAGCGTTACAACTTTATTTTTTTTTAGGAATCCATGACACCAGTGTTAAATATTTTGTGAATAAAAACTTACTTGAAAAAATTTCTTTCATGTTACTTGTAAAATTTTTGGGAACACCTTTTCTATTTTTTCTTATTGTTCCAACAAATGTTAGATTATGTTGCGCCTTAAATCAAGTGCCAAATCAATTCCAGTGTACCAATTGTCAGTGGTGGCATTCCTTCCTGTTCCTGAAATAGGAGCAATCAATCTCTTTACATCTGATGGTGAATTGCTAAGTCGTTGTACACCGACTTGTTTTCCAACATAAACTTTATACGTATAAACGGTAAACATAAATCATATTTAAAATGATTACGTCAGAAGTGTTTAAATCTATACGCCTCAAATTATGTTTTAGTATAAACGCGTTATATGTACACGCGTTTAAAACTCGTGACAAATTTGACGTTTAGAATTGTGTTTAGATTCTAAACACATTATTTACAGTGTAGATTGAGTGTATAAAAAGTTCTTGGGTCTACTAAAGCGTAAACACGAAAGCCATAATTTTTTGGTTTTGCAGATCCAAAATACATCCTAAAACCACATCTACCTTTGAAGGGGAAAATCGCTTCAACTGTAAGAAATTCATGTGGGGTATACAAAGATGTACAATTCTTTACGTAACAATCAAAAAACTCTCTAATAGCAGCCAACTTGTCGAAACTTTTTCTGACACTTCTCGTATATTTGTCATCAAATCTAATACATCGACATAAAAATAAAAATCTTTGTGAAGACTCTTTATAAAATCACACCCGAAGCAAAATTGTTCCAAATATCGTTGAAATTGAGATCATTAGAATGAAGCGCTCCTGTTACAAATAAGATTCCTATGAAAGCTTTTATTTCATTGACATCTGTGTCTCTTGAGTGACTAGCTTCTTTATAATTGATTTTCACTGTCTCTATAAAAAGGTTGGTGCTTTTCACAATCATACAGATCGTGTCTTTATCAAAACAAAAAGTTCGAAAGATTCAAGAACAGTTATTTTTTTTACTTTTGCCTTTCAATCCAGGAAGATGAGTCACAATATTATGCTTTCGGGTTCGAGACGTGGTAGAAATTGGCTTGCCAGTCCAAAAGATTGCACTTATGCCAGAAGAATTTTTGTTGTTATTGTCAGATTCATCAAAATTTGATTCTTCACTATCAGACTCGGAACTATCTGAAGAATCCAAGATTTCTTCAGTAACGGTTGTTTCCTTGAGTAGTTCTCTAATTTCATCAATAAAAGCCATTTGTGAATAAAATCAAAAACAGTTCAACTGAATAGACTACAAAAAGATCGAGGTTTAGCAGAGTATAAAGCAGAAGCAAAATAAATTGAGGAAATAATGCAGCAAAAAGCAAATGAATAAATTGATTGATAGTTTTATTTGATTGCGTTGAGAAATAATACAGCTGTTACATACTTTCTCATACACTCAAACTTATATAAGTTACGCAGACATACACAAATTGCAATAGTTTTCAAGGTATAAAATGTCGATTGAGCAACAATGAATTCAGAAGATTATTGAGTGATTGATGAAATCAGAAGATTATTTCAAGAAACAATTTTGAAAGTCTAAGTAAACGTTATTATTATTTATGGTTTATGCAACAATGCTGGAATTAAAGCTCATGTAATACATAAACTAAGTAATCATTGTTCAAAACTTGTGCGAAGATAGTTAGACCTTGGTAAAGAATTATGTTTGATAAGCATGAAAATGAAAAAAAGTAGTAGAAGTGCATCTAAGAATATCAAGGATTTAATTTCTTCTTTTATAGAGACTGATTCTGCAGAAGTTTCAACTGTTTCAAAAACAATAAGTTTTCAAGATTCAAATTTTGCGCAAGGAGACGACAATTATTACGTGCTCGAAATGTGAGAGTTTTACTTGTAAAAAACATCAAAACATACTTTGGAAATATTTCTTTGTAAATTTCAAAGATAAAAAATAGATTCATTTTTTATGCTTATAAAATTGTAAATTTAATTTATAAAATTTTAATTCATATCTTCATGTGTGATTATTTTGTTATTTTTAGCTTGAAAATTAGTTTCAAAATAACAGTGATGAAGTTTGCTCAAAAAATATTCATAAAAAATAGATGGCGTTAAAATTCAAAAAGAAAAAACGAATATAAATTTTAGCATATTTAATTTTAAATATTTAGCATTTAATATGTTTGTTTTTATGAACTATTCTATATTCATTTTTGACTATATTCTTACAAAAATCTATGGGGTTTTTTATACCCCCCCCCCCCCCGCACCAATTAAAGTAAAAAAACTACCACACTAGTAAGGACAGTGCTCACGACCAAACTTTTTCGACCTGCCAAAAAATGAATAGAAATCAAAGAAGATATCAAATTAGAAGGTACACAAAAGCTTAAAAATCAAACTTCAAGATTTTGAAAATAAAAAAGTGTTTTAAGTTAACTGGGGTATCTTAATACCTCACCGCACTAACTAAGTGTTAAAATATAGTGTATTCAGCGCATACCTAAAGTCCTAAATTTATAAAACTACTTTATTTTTTTTATACAAAATTGGTGAATTATACTATACTTCATGCGAAAATATTTTAATTAAATTTGCATATATGGTGCGCAGAAAAAATGCCCCCAATTAAAAAGAAGGAAAGAATGCCCCAATTTAAAATTAGGAAAAAATGCCCAACACAAAAAATTTCAAAAAATTATTAATTAAAATTAAAAAAAAAGATATGTTAAATAAAGATTTATTGTAAAAAAACAAAAAGTTAACTTTTGATCTAAAACATTTAAAATTTAATTAAAGTAAACTAAAAAACTCCGCATACGACAATTTTTTAAATACAAATTTTATAAAATAGCAAATATTTTTGGACTTTGTGTGTATCAGAACACTTTCTAAATATAATTTGTTTTAACTCATTTTAAGAACACATTCCCACAAATCTGCACCTTTGTTATTGTTTTCAACAAATATAAAGAAAAAAACCCTATAGATTAAGAAATTTTAGTATTTAGCCTTTCAAAACGGTACCAAATAAAAATATTTATATAATTAAAAAAATCCTGAAAATTAAAAACTAGGGGGCATTTTTACCTACAACCATCGAATATACACTAGTTTAAAAAAATCCAAAATTGTTAGGGGGTGGAATAGGCTTTTCATTTGAAAAATGAAGTAGTTGCACATTACAGGAATTGATGAAAGGATATTTGATTCATAGAGAAAACAAATAACTGAAGGTTGGGTAGTTTTATATGAGTGAATGTAGTCAAAAAGCAAGGCAAAGAGTCTCCTAGACCCCCTGCGATGTTTATATGAAAAAATGCGATTGATTCAGGGGCAAGGGTATAAAATGAAGTTATAATTGTGAAAACAATAATAAAACAAAAAATTAAGATCGCAGTATTTCATTTTATATCAGCATCATTCAAGAATAGTTTAAAAGCTAAATTGATACAAGCTACAAAAAGTAAAATAACTAACATTTTGCATGATTTGCCTTTTATAATAACTTTTAAGGAAAAAAGTCTATCAGAAAAAGTTATAGAGCTTCAACTAAAACTAAAAAAATTTCGAGCATAACTTAAGTTTTTTGAAAACTAATTTGACGTATCCCCTACAGCCTATGGGTGGCATGGCAGGTTGGTTATGATGATGGACTCAACACGGAAGCCTCTTGATTCGATACCTTATCGATACGAATTTGTTCATAGTTTGACATAAGCGGTACATCAGTGCCTTGTCAATGAAAATACACTCGCTGCCCTTTACCTTTTACTCAAAAATGAAAAATTTGCTACATAATTAACAAAAGAGAGAAGGAAACGAAATAAACTATAAAATCAATTTTCACTATTTTAAAATGAAACTGTCTGTTCTCAGAATAATTTCAAAATAATAGGAGGCATAAAGAAAGGTCGACAGAGGTTTCGCCCCATAAACAATTTGCCCCCTGGACAAATTGTCTCATAGGCTATTTGTTTCATCCATCTTTGCTTATTATATGTGTAAAATTATTAAAAAATTTTATATTGTTTATTTTATCTTTATTAAATGTCCATGGGACGAACTGTCTTATGAAAATAATGGGGCGAATTGTCCATGGGACGAACTGTCTTATGAAAATAATGGGCCGAAATGTCCGAGGACCAAACTAACATAAATCAAAGTATACGAGAAAAGAAAATCATTTCCTTTTTTTGAATATTTTTGTCCACAAATAAAATTCTCACAGCCGTTATAAATAGATTAAGTACATTTTTTGCAACTGAAACATTTTGTTTCGAAATTATATTTTTATTATAATAATCAACAAATTTTCTTTAAAAAAATGATTTAATTAATTATGTACAGTGTTACTTATAAAATTTAACAATCGAACATTATAAAAAATATCTCTGCTCATATATTAAGCAAATAGAGTATTCTTACTTTTTGAACTGAATAGCTAGTCAAAATATTAATTCCCAAATAACTATTGAAAAAAATTAAAGTTTTCAAATGTTACAAAGTGTAACAAACGTAGTGATAAAGATTAAATGACCTTTGTTGAAAAAAATCTTAGCGCGAGTCTACCAATATTCATTGATATAAAATTGTAACGATAGAAAACTATTTTAATTTAACTCTAAATGCAAATTAGACAGAAGCAGTGGTGTAGCCAAAAAAAAGTTGATAGAAGGGGCACAATTTAAAAACAAAAAACTTGCGCAACATTATTTATACTTTCTTGATCCTTTCATTGGAGAAATTTTCAAAAACTTATCGCATAAGTTGCATGGGGCACCATGCGGTACATAGGAGAGTGGGCACGGCCCCTCATGCCCAGCCTAGCTACGTCACTGGAGAGAAGAGAACTGAATGAGATAGGAGAGCTTAACAAGAGAAGAAGGCTTGAATGAAAGAAGAGAGCTGAGTGAATGATTGAGTTTTAACAGAGAAAGCGGAAGAGAAAAAGGAGACAGAAAGAGAAATAAAATTACTGTGACAGAAGATGAGAAAATCTAGTGGATCATCAACATGTGTTTGCTCAAAAATACTATAAAGAAACTTCAGTCTATCATTAAACTGTGATAAGCATTGTTACTTATTGTGCGCATATTGAAGCAATAGATTATTTTTATATAGCTCTCACGCATCGTCTGTAAAATATGTTCGATAGGAATTTTAGAGCAGCTTGGCATGATGTTTGATTGATTCGAAAGTCTGCATTTCTTCTTTCTCTTATCTTACATTATCATGTATTCGAATGATACATCCTATAATGCGATCATCATACATGTTTTATAAACAAGCAGCAACGGGGGGGGGGGGGGGGGGGGCGAAGGTCATTTTCGCCCCCCCCCCCCCTCCCCGAAAACATTGGGGGCAGTCGCCCCCCTCCTCTCCCCCCGGATGTGCGCCCCTGCATTAACCCTATTAGTGCTGGGCAAAATTTGTCCGCTCAAGTGGTTGGGGGGGGGGGGGCGTAAAGTGCCCCTCCCCCATTTTTCTCAGATATTAATAAGTTTTTATAAATATGCTGAATTCAGTGGTGATGTCCATTTTTTTTTATCAAAATCAATCAAACCTGTCAAAAAATTGATTTATATTTGACAGCTCATCTCAAAAAGGAACTTTTTATTTAAATAATTATATAAGTTTTTTACGCATGTATACACATTTTCAAATATACTGAATTCAGTGGTGATATTCATTTTTTTATTAAAATCAATCAAACCTGTCAAAAAATTGATCTAAATGTGACAGCTCATCTCAAAAAGGAACTTTTTATCTAAATAAGTATATAAAGTTTTTTACACATGTATCCCATTTTCAAATATGCTCAATTCAGTGGTGATATTCATTTTTTATAAAAATCAATCAAACCTGTCAAAAAATTGATCTAAATGTGACAGCTCATCTCAAAGAGGAACTTTTTATCTAAATAAGTATATAAAGTTTTTTACACATGTATACCCATTTTCAAATATGCTGAATTCAGTGGTAAATTAGAGAATTACGTTTAATAGAAAGTATAGGGAGGTTATGAAGTTTACCGTGTATGGCATTTTACACACATATGCCCATTTTCAAGTAGGCTGTGTTTACTGGTTATATTCCTTTTTTTTTAATAAATATTAGTCAAACCTGACAAAATAATTTAAATATGACAGCCCATGTCAAAATTAAAATTTTATTTCTTTTAAAGTTTTTATATATTTCAAGTATACAGAATTTAATGGTAATGTTCATTATTTATGAAATCAATAAAACCTGTCAAAAAATCGATTAAACCTGTAAATCATGTTAAATATATAAACATAAAAATAACTTCTACTTGCAGTATTTCTCTGGTAATTATTTTCTTAATTTATTTAATCAAAATATTTTAAGGCTCAAAATATTTCATTCTACAGTAACTTATGTAACTCGATAGGACCTCCATCTTTTTGGCTACAAATTCGTTATCGGCTCTTAGTCTCTACGTCATATTATAGTTTACAGTATGTAATTTTGGTATTCATTCTATGATGATCCTTTCTTGGTAGCTCTTTTTTCATTTAAAATTTATATTCTTCAATATGTGTTCGAAATTTTTTTATAAGGATGAAATTACTTTTTTCCTCTCAGGCCTGAATATTTGTCAACCAATCTCATTTCAAAGGTTTTTTTCTGATGAATTATTCGGGATGTTGATTTTTCAATTACAAAACGTTGTCAACGTTCTTAATCTAAAAAATTATCTTTTTGACACAAAAGGAAAAAGATGGACAAATTCAATTTAAATTAAAAATATCTTGATAGTGACTAAATTCTCACATATTGGCATCTGTGCCATTTTTGATAAATCTGACCTATTCTAAATTTTCAGATTTCCTACCCATCTTAGCTAAATGTTAACTGTAATCCTAGATGATAAGCTATAGATTTAAATATTTTTCATTTGTAAAAGGGTAACTTCTTTTTCACAGTCAAAATATTTTTGAAAACAGTATCTAGAAGTAAACCGCAAATCTGATTCAAGCTTTCAGATATTTTAAAATCATAAATGCCAAACACGAGTCCAAAAATGAAACCAGCATCTTCCATTTGGCATATAATCAGATATTTTATTTAAATTTCAAAAATATTTCTGTAGACATTAGACGTAAATCGAAAATTTGAGTGACACTTTCAGACATTTAAAACCTCTAAATGCAAAAAAATGATTTCAGAAATAAAAATTATCATGGTCGAATTGGTATAAAAACATATATTTCATATAAAATTAGAGAGAATATTTTGGGATATTGTTTTCAGGCATAAACCGCAAATTTGATTGACACTTGCCGTAAAACCTCTAAATGCGAAAACTGTGTTCAGAAATGAAATCATCATGATCTATTTGCTATAAAAACAAAATTTAGAACTAAACGCAAATTTAATTGATACCTATATGTATTTTCAAATTCAAACTGCAAAAATTGAGTCCATAAATGAAACTAGCATGGTTTATTTGGTATAAAAACATATATTTAATTGTAAAATTTGAATGAATGTTTTTGGAGACAATTTTTTAAAGTAAACCGCAAATTTGATTCACTTGTAGGTATTTTCACATCCTAAATGTAAAAAATGAGTTTAGAAATGAAAACAGCATGATTAATTTGGTATAAAAACATATTTCAAGAGAATATTTTTGGAGACAATTTTCAGAAGTAAAGCGCAAATTTGATTAATACTTATAGGTATTTTCAAATCCTAAATTTAAAAAATGAGTTCAAAAATGAAAACAGCATGATCGATTTGGTATAAAAACAAATATTTCATGTAAAATTGAGAGAATATTTTTGGAGATAGCTTTTAGAAGTAAACCGCAAATTTTGACTGATATTTTAAAACCTCTAAATGTGAAAAATGAGTTCAGTAATGAAAACAGCATGGTTGATTTGGTATAACACATATCTTTTATGTAAAATGTGAAGGAATGTTTTTGGAGACAATTTTCATAAGTAAACCGCAAATTTGATTAATACTTATAGGTATTTTCAAATCCTAAATGTAAAAAATGAGTCCAGAAATGAAAACATCATGACCGATCTAGTATAAAAACATATATTTTATGTAAAATTTGAAGGTATATTTTATTAGATATATTTTTTATCAATCAAAATTTTGATCGACATTTTCTAAAAAGTTGCCATGATTATTGAAAAAATTAAATATATAAAGTGTTATGCGTTCCAAACTGTATATAATTATAAATTTTCAGGGTATTATATAATATAGATCCTAAGTTATAAGGTTAAGTACAGTTAATGTCAAAATTTAGCCGAAAAATTTTAATTTTTGATTTTGATTGACAGTTTTGGACACGAAGGGTTCATTCAACTACCATGAAAATGGTTCAAAAGATGCAGCTAGCGATTTTAGCAAAAGTCACAAAATTTGAAGGGATATGATTCAGCCAATTTTCTACAATTAATTTTTTAGTGAAGGCACTAATAGGGTTAAACGCGCTTAATCTCGAACTTCAAGGCAAAAATATGAACATTTTAACTTACAACGACATAATTCGCACTTTCATTGCAAAGCTAGATTTATGGAAAAATAGAATTGAACAAAATAATACAGCAGCTTTCACCAACTTTGATTTGGCTCTTGATGGAACTGCTATGTGCTTAGATTTAAAAAAGCAAGTAGTCCTGCATTTGGAGCATTTGAAAGAAGAGTTTTTAAAATACTTTCCTAACATTGATGAAAATCAAGAGAGTTGGAAGTTTATCTCAAATCCTTTCCAGTGTGAAGTTGAAAATGTTGAAGAAGAAATCTATGAGCGTACTTAACCCTATTAGTGCTGTGCAAAATTTGTCCGCTCAACTGCTGGGGGGGGGGCGTAAAGTGCCCCCCCCCATACTTTTCTCAGATATTAATAAGTTTTTATAAATATTTTTAATGTAATGTTACATATATATTTCAACTATGCTGAATTCAGTGGTGATGTCCATTTTTTTTTTTATCAAAATCAATCAAACCTGTCAAAAAATTGATTTATATTTGACAACTCATCTCAAAAAGGAACTTTTTATTTAAATAATTATATAAAGTTTTTTACGCATGTATACCCATTTTTAAATATGCTGAATTCAGTGGCGATATTCATTTTTTTTTTATGAAAATCAATCAAACCTGTCAAAAATTAATCTAAATGTGACAGCTCATCTCAAAAAGGAACCTTTTATCTAAATAAGTATAAAGTTTTTTACACATGTATACCCATTTTCAAATATGCTGAATTCAGTGGTGATATTCATTTTTTATGAAAATCAATCAAACCTGTCAAAAAATTGATCTAAATGTGACAGCTCATCTCAAAAAGGAACTTTTTATCTAAATAAGTGTATAAAGTTTTTTACACATGTATACCCATTTTTAAATATGCTGAATCCAGTGGTGATATTCATTTTTTATGAAAATCAATCAAACCTGTCAAAAAATTAACGAAATTAATGTCCCTACATTTAGAGACTTTTTAATTGGCAACACTGCTTATTAGATAGTCCAAAAAAGTGTTGCTATTGAATTCTCAATAACAATGAATGAAAAAAGAATCCCATTGTTAGAATTTTGCAAAACTTACTGACCAGAAAGATATGATGCATATCAACCCTTCTACAGGTTTTTTGTATATAACGTTGAAATTATGGTTATGGGTTATAAATAGGGCGATTTTTTTACTTTATTTTTCACATTTTTGACTTAACCTATTTTTTTTTAATAATTTTGTACTTCCAAATCCTGAAACTCTCGATAAAAACCTTTCTTAAACTCATTTTTTCAAAATTTGACTTTATTGTTAAGGTTTAACTTATTTTTTTGACTTTTTGGCTATAAAAAGTACATATCTTTTTAGAAATTATGTTTATTTTGAACAAACATTTAAACTTGAAATACCATAGGTAATAGAGAAAAAAAATTATGATGTGTTAAAATAAAATAAAATATATTTGATGCCATGAAATTTCTATCTTTTGGCAACAAATTTTTCAGTAAAGAGAATGTAGATCTTTCCACTGCTACTGAAATAAACTGACAATTTTGTAAAACTGATACATTGAAGGGAAAATGTTTGGATTCTTTAATTGTATTATTTTAGTAATATCGTTGTTTTTCATTCTTTTATCTAAATATTCTTTGATAGAGCATTCGTCTTTTTTAAAATTCAAGGCTTCATATACCTCGAATGCCTTTTTTATAGTAAAATTTGTGGACAAATTGTTGTCTATTATCTCACAAATACATGAATAGCTGATCAACTATTGCATCCTTTTCAAGAGCCTTTTTTGTTCTGTACAAAATGTAGGAAGGTTTTAATGCATAATCAGTGTGATTTTTTTTAAATAAATTTATTCAACATACACCAGGCTTTATATTGAACATAAAAACCTTAAAAAATTGACGAAAAATATATTGACACTTTTGATGCATCAATAAAAACACGTTTATGTAACATTTTTACTTCTATTGAAAAAATGAAAGAAAAAATTTAGGATTTTGTTCCCAATAATTTTTTTCTTCAACGAGTTTAATTAGTCAATAAAATGTTAAAAATTTAAATAAAAAATAATTCAAGAAAAAAAAGTTTTTGTACCGGTTTTTTAAATGTTCCAGAAATGGAACATTGGGCGTTAAATAACATTTTTGTAAAACTTTATTTATTAATGATATAAAGGAAAACAAAGTTAATGGAGTCTTTTGTTACACAAATTACACTTTTTCTTTGTATTTTTTTGACAAATAGAACATCTACCTTGTGTCGACTCTACTAAATAATGTCCTTTAGTGACTCTCATATCTTTAGGTAGATGTGCTTTAGGTCTTTGACGTATTTCTTTCAACCTTCCCAATCCTATCAAGTGTAAAACAACATCTCTTCTAAATTCCAAGTGTGTTACTTTTTTTGAAGCATCAAGTTCGCATAAAAGTAGCCAATCAGAAACAACGCTTAAGTTTAGTCCATTACTAAACAGATTCCACCACCATTTTTTGCTTCTTATTTGAGGTCTGTAACTAGACAAAAGCTTGTCAAGTGTATCCACTCCTCCCATACATTCATTGTACTTTTTTACAATGTTCGGATAATTTACTTCCCTTTTCTCTTTGAAATTTTTGCAGTACCTTGGAATTTTACCCAGAGGAATATGCGAACAAAAATTGGAGGCAATATTCACAATTGAGTTGTCCTTCCAACTGCAAACATAAACTTTTACGTCAGATCGATAGTCAAACTCCCCTCGTTCAACTTTTTTCTTTTCGTTAACTATTGGGCATTTATTGATGCGATTTACACGAATTGTCCCAACTGCTTTAACATTTTTATCAATCAAAAGAGAAAAAGTGAATGCGATAAAAAAATTGTCGAAATAAACATGATTTTCAGGGTGAGTAAGTTCGTTCACAAACTTCAAAACAACATTCTCACCAACGCATCTTGATCTTTTTTCTTCAGTCCTGCCACAATAAATATCGATGGAAAAAGGATACCCTTTTTTTGAACACATTATCCATAGTTTATACCCAAAACGAATGGGTTTACCTTTTATGTATTGCTTACAAGAATGTTTACCATAATATGGTACCATCGATTCATCGATACTGAGCTCTGTGCTAAATATTCCAAACTGGGGAAGATTTTTGTTCAATTCGTCATAAAAAGGTAAAATCTTTGCTACTTTATTTGTGTGATCTCAACAATATGAAAATATGTTTTAATTTTTTTAAACGTGTTCCTTGACATTGAACTCGAAACCAACTTGACTCCAAGATCTGGTGCGGTGCTCCCGTAGTCATTTTCTTTAGGCAGGCAGTTATACCCACTAAGCAAGACTATGCCCAAAAATTGTCCTATATCTTTTCAATTGGCATCTAAAGAAAATCCATTCTGGCTTGCTTACACATTTGACATTTATATAGTTTTTGCAAGAATTCTTGATGCAGTATTTTAAAGAATAGTTCAATATTGGAAAATGACATCAAATTATGATCAAAATATTTTTTACTACTTGTGTCTGATGAAAGAACTTTGTCAAATTTAAAACTTTTTTTCCAATTAGCAGTAAAAGGTTGTGAAATATTTGTATTTTACTAGGGTTATTAGTGAACCCTTCCAATTTTCCAGTTACATCAGATGCAACAACGTCTTCGTGTAAATCTTCATTTATTTCTTCAGCATCAGAAACACCAGAGATTTCAGGAGGCAAAATACAAAAATTATACTCTTTATCACTTAAATCATCTTCTATGTAGTTCACAACTGAATTCAAAGTAACAAATTTCATCAAGCGAAAACTGAAGAAAAGACTGGAAAACAAGGAAGAAAAAGCGATATAATTTTTAGCACAAGAAATGAAGATGGTGTTTGCTTTATAATGATTTATTCACACATGTGTCATACATGTGCCTTAAAAGTGACCTGCTTTTTTCTTGTATATAACAATGCCATAGTAAAGCCAATGTTCCCCATGTGGAACATTGCATTTGTCACTTGCATGTGATGTTTTCTAATAAATCAAAAAAGTACATATACTCAATATAGTGATTAAAAATCAATAATAACTGATTTGGAATAGAAAATTTATTTTTTGTTTATTGGACACTAAATTGTTAAACAAAGCTTTTCTTTTTTATTTTTAACTGTGAGCATTTACATTGCGCTTATCAATTCATCCACTTCTTTATAAAAAAACGCGTACTTTCATGGCACAATTGTGCATAAGATGAGCAAAACAAGTAACATGAAAAAGATTTTAATGTAATAGCTTTAATGTTTTTGTTGATGATATGTTGTATCAGAATGAGATAGCTGCATCAGAAATGAAAAATTAATTTTTTTTTCTCTCAACTTGAAAATCTTTCAAATCATCATATACCAGCTGTAAAACCTTATTGGCATTAGCTCTTCCAAAATCTCACACTTCACCAACCAGCTTTTTTTGGAATCTCCACATCTAACAAAATATTACAAATAATATTTGAAAATATTTCAGTCTCGTCCAGTATAAGAAAAAGTTTCTTTCCGAGTAGATGCGCTTTTATTTCAATGAGTTTTTCTACTGACATTTCTGATTAAGCTTATGTAGAGGTATATTAGCCTCTAGAAATGACCTGACTGTTTTTTCGGAAAATTTTTACTTGAACATTGCACAAAAGTGTTTATATTTTCGTTTTTTTTTTGCCATCATATCTTTCAAAATTTTATCTTTTTCTGAGCTTTTATGACTCTCGACAAAAAAAAGTTTGTCAAATTTAAACTTTACGCTGCACAGTTTACAAAACAAATTACCATCAAGATCTACAGCAAACTCAGCTGGCTACTTTGAAATAATATTTTGAACTTTTGATTTTGAACTTTTTGTAACCTTAGGCATTTAATAATCTAAAATAAAGTAGAAAATTAGAAAATAATAAAATAACGTAAAAACCTATTTTTTCAAAATGAAAACAAAACGTTCTTGCTAATAGATTAAATGAAGAAGGCACATAAGTTATGCTGGATTGATTTGAAAAAATAAATATTAAAATTAATAAAAAATAAATATAATTTATCAATAAAACCTCTGACACCGTTTTTTTTTAAATATTTATCATGATTAATTCAGGCACAGAAAAAGTTACGCAGTGAAAATGATGTGAAACCTTTTTAAAAAATGTTCCTGTAATATAAAGACAAAACTGAAGCATTTTTGAAATTAAATGTCATTGACCCAGGAAATTGATATGGGACACCAGTGTCCCACTGTGCATATAAGGAAAAAATTTTTAATTTTCAAAAAAAATTTCATTTATTAGAAAATGGATTAAAAGTTTTAATGGTTGATACTTTTAAACTTTTTTTGGTAATGTTGCACTATCCTTGCATCGATAAACGTCTTTCCTATGCAATTGGCTTTTTATCGGTGCACGGATAGTGCAACATTACGCTTTTTTTTATCTAGGAGATATTTTTTACCAAGTTATCTTGTTAAATAGCCCTACAAATTTTTTAGTCTTAGTATCAAATGAAATTTGAGAACTGTGTTTTACTTTTGATTTAATAAAAAACTTGATAAGGAAAAAATAAAAAATACTTTATTGAAAAAACTTGTTTTTAGTTTATAAAATCATAATTCTAAATGAAAGTTCAAAAAACGGTTTCTATCTTTTTGTACACAGAGAAACTTTTCACAGGCTCCACAAAAAATGAATGTTCTGCTTTCTCTTTTATTTTTACAACAAAATTGACATCTTTGTCTTCTCTCACTGAAATTAGGAAGATGAAGGAAATCTTTTTCTTTTGAGGTGGAAGAAGAAGGGTACTTTCTGGATGTAAAGTTGTTTATCAATCGCGTAGCAATAACCTGCTTAAATTCTATAAACGATTGACTATATTCACTATTTAACTATTTGAAAACCAAATAAGAATTTATGAGAGATGCTTCAAACAAATAAAAAAAAATTCTTAGGTAATACTTATGTGTTGATCTATGATCATAATTGTAATAGCTTTTGTATTGATTGTACAAGTCTACTCCTCCCATATAACTATTGTAATTTGAAATCATAGTAGGTATTGTTTGAATAAAGCCATCTCCTTCTCCACGCTTTCTTTTTTTCTGAGCTTCATACCTCTTGGCTTCATAAAGTTTGATAGCACTGTGATTCCACGAGTGTCGAACCATTTACAAACATTGATTTTACGATCAGCTGTTTGATGACAGTCAGCTTCACCTTTTTTCATTTTTCAAATCGCTTGGGAGTAGTTTTCTATTTTCACGTATAATGCCAGTCGCCATAATACCTTTATCATGCAACATTTTCATAAGATTGACAGTAGTAAAAAAACTGTCGAAATACAGATGACAATCTGTGTGCAAAACTTTCTGTGATAACCGTATTACATTTTCGCCTAAAGAATGCTCGATGTCTTTTTCTCTATCAACGTAGGGTTCTATTTGATAAACGAAACCTGTAATACCAGCTCTGACCGAACATTTGAAACCCCACTTAATAAGTTTTGCTTTATCATACTGTTTCATACTACATTTGCCTTTAAATTTTATCATTCTTTCAATTGACTGATTTTTTTCTGGATAAAATATCTTTCCAAAAGCAGCATTATAATGTTTGAAAATCGACCTCACTTCATAAGCCCTATCACCATCCATTTGATCATTGTTTATTGAAATGAAAATAACGTTTGATTTCAGTAAATTTACTATGTCATGATATTTGAAATATAGCTTACATTTAAACTTCTGTTCTTAGACTAATAGTTTCTTATGGTCGGAAGCCTATGAAAACCAAACACAAGATGCATCCCAATAAAAGCAGAAATTTCATGCTCATTGGTTGAAAAAACATGACCTTTCTGCATAGCATATCTTTGAATTTCTACTAAATTTATCTTTTAATAATATATCAAAATTTGTTACTTTTTTGAACACAAAAAAATCGTCATGAGAAGAATCTAACAGTTGTGAAAATGAGTCCAAAAATTTATTCAATAGGATTTTCTACAGATGGAGCACACGCATGAAATCAACATCTGATGCATCACTGTTATCAGCTAACACAATTTGTTCGATACAATTTTTTTATAATTAAAAATTCTTGTGTGTAAATTACGTGAAGCCATTTTAAATTTATGTTTTATTGAGTATGAAATTTTTTTTATATTTTAAACTAAAAATCATTTTATTGATTATAAATACAAATATTTATATTTTATTGTATTTTATTATATCTTTACCTTTTTGTTTTTATTGAAAAATGTTCACTTTCTGCCTATAGGGACAAATATGTCCCTTTGTAAATATATATATTTCTTATATTTAAACTAAAACAGCTGTCGTTATAATTTAAATATATACACTTAAATATTTATTTTTTTATAATACATTCTTAATTTTGTCATTTCTGTCTTGCTTCTACAAAAAGAACAGGTAAAAGAAAATGATTTCAATTTTCCATTTTTAACATAAAAAACAGCCTAAAACAAAAAAAGTAGAAAATAACTTGTTTACAAAAACGTATTTTTAATCATGAATGTCTTATTGATTGCACCAGTTTGTAACATGACTTGCTTAGAGGATATACAGGTGAGAGATGTACTTTGTACACTGTGAGCTCAGATAACTCTCAGACGACTTTATTAAATTTTTCAAGAAAAAGAACCACTCCATTTTTAATCGTGCGTACGGGCCTGAACTTTATTTCTTCAACTCTCTGGTGGAACTGCAACTATCCATTTTTTGAGAAAAGGATCTTGCACCACTCTTATCTGAAGTTTTGACTATACTTTACTTCTCACATTTAAATTTTATGAAATAAAAACGACGCCAAAGAGATAATAAAAAATAACTATTATTTTTAAAACTTGTTTCAATGAGTAAAATTGTTCAAAATAAGAAGTAAAAAATCATCTTTCTAAAATCTTAGAAGCTGGCTTCCTCTTTTCTTAGACTATTGGCTCGTGATTGAGCAGAGCATATTTGACGGGCCTCGAACACACCTTGCTCTTGTCCAAAACTCACGGCAAAGTACAAATACAATGCTTTTATTTTTGGATCGAATGTATTTCAATGACATTTAATATTAATCCTATTTTGAATGTTGTTTGTTGTATATCGAGTGTTAACGCAAACTTAGGGATTTGGATTTGTGACGTTTGAGAATAGTGAAGATGCAAGCAAGGCTCGTGAAGGCATCAATGGCTCCATCATTGAAGGAAGGAAAGTTGAAGTATTTCTTTCTATACCTTTCCTAATTTTCCCTTTCTTTTTTATAATGATGTGTAATATCTAAATTTATCTTATAATTGTCTTCTCTAAAGGCTTTGCTTTCAGTGGTTTGATGTGGTGTGATCAAATAGAGGTATTTCCCAACACATCATAGATGCATAAAATCTCTTCCTTCTACAAAGATTCTGATACTTGTGATGATTAGTGTAAGACATACATATACGCACATGTGTACATTAACGTCATTTCGCTTCGTTGAAAGACTGTCGTCGTTTTCTTACTTGCTGCATTCTACCTTTAGCTCTGTCTAAAACCTTGATATCAGCTTTTATTATAAACTTTGTTGTATTTTATTAGTGGTAATTGCAAATGAAGCATCGAACATCGTACTTCCTGCGCGGTTACCATCTTTTGCTTAACATGTCTTTGATCGCATGTTAGTGTTTATATATACAATATATATGTATATATATATATAAGAAAAGTAAAAAGAAAGATTTATTCAGAAACGCTATATATTTCGGTTTTGCTGAACATGGCTTCTTTGATCGCATGTTACCGTTTATATATCGCATGTTAGTGTTTATATATACAATATATATATAATATGCAATATATTTCCGTCGACTTAAAACCACCTTTTTCTATTTTTTTTGCTCTAAATTTAAAATGGCTACCACCAAAGAAAATATTTATCATATTGTAAATAATTCAATCTTGTGTTTCCTTTAATTTAAAAATTGTTAAATCATTCTTTTAATTATGAAGATTTGAATTATCATGACTTGTCAAAATAATACTTATAATTCAATCACAAAAGTTAATATCTTCTTGAACCACGATAAACTCTCTTTCTTTTTCTGGTTTAATGAATTTTGAAATTAATAATATTAATTAAATTGCGCAAAAAGTGGTGAAATTAAATCACTTGTCATTAGAGAATTATCTAAAGGAAGTATATATCATACATTGATACACGTTTTAAAGAAAATTTAAAGTAATGAAGTAAATTCAAATATTGAAGAAAAGCTAAACAAGCTAAATGATCCCATTCAAGCTATAAAAAAACAGATACTAAAATTAAAAAAAGACTGAACAACGTGATTCTATTTAACTAGTATGTTCATCAAAACTATGCTAATTCAATAAATTAGAAAGGTACTGCTGCAAAAAAGTCCTTCGTTCCTTCATTAACTGCCTCAATTCCAAAATTGTTCGAAGATGATGATTTCAAGACAAATAATTGAAAATATGTTGAAACCTAGCACAAATAGACTCTGCTTCAAAAAGTTCAAAAGATTAAACAATGGCTCTCTTTTACTTGAATCTGGGTCTTCAAAAAATCATTAATCTAAAGATATCTTTGACTTCTATGGGTACAACCAGTTAAAATGTCACAGCAAAAAGTCCGTATTTCTGTATTAAAAATATTGTCAATTGAAGAAGTAAACATAATTAGTTTTTAAAACAGTCAAAAAGAATCAGATGTGAATCTATTTAAATTTCCCAATAGGTATAATAATAAGTTTTATAATATTGGGATATCACTTTATTATAATAAAAATGTATATATAAGTAAAACAATAACAAGGAAAAGAACTTTTATTTGAACAAAAATTGAAATTTTCAATATATTTTTATCTTGTAAAAATCTGATTTATCAAGCGCTAAATCAGTAATTGTGAAGATATTATATAAGCACAAACGGCTTACATGTTGAATGAATGGGATTGTAAATGTGAAGTGTTAATTGCAATAGTAACAAAAGAGATTGAAGTGAAGCTTAGATATTTGCTGACATAATGTGGTTGTAATAGGTATGTGTGTATTATGTGTGAGTGAAGTTATAGACCAAGGTTGTCCAAACTTTTGAGCGACTTGGCACACAAATCCTCTTTGTGAAGCAGTAAAACACGGAAAAATCTTTTGTGTCTATGTTCATAGAAGTTAACTTCTTTTTAATTTTAGAAGTTAAGCCAACTTCATTACCAACCATTGCAGGGACATCTGTTGCTAAACCATGAAGTTTTTCAAAATGGAGATTAAATTTAGCCATTAACATTTTCAATTCTTGAAAAATATCCTCCCAAGTGGTGGTGTCTTTCATGGCTTGAAGACCAAGAATTTCTTCTGTGATATTGAAACATTGAAGTGATCAATTACACGTACAAAAACTGCAAGTTGGGATGTATTTGACAGGTCAACTTTCATCAATAGCCAAGGAAAATACTTAAATTTCGAAGCAAGTTCTTTCAACACAGTATCTATATTGGTAGCAAGTTCTTTTTGATAACAGCAACTGACTCTGAACACAGTAAACACATTGGTTTTCCTTTGATTTGTGTGAAAAAATAGTCACTGGTCCACTTTTCTTGGAACACTCGAAATTCATTATCCACATTCTTCTTTTTCAGTGACAACATTTTGGGTTGGATGCGTTCATTAAATAATTTTTTAATAAAATTAAAAAAAATTTTAAAAATAATCTTAATGATTTTTTTATGACAATTGAAATAAATGGATTATTAGGATTATAGATTTGGTTCTTTGTGAACTACTGGAAGAGCCAACGGAGATATTTAGGCCTCTGACGAAGATAGTATGTTTAGACTAATTGAATACATAAATATGGGGAATCAAGAAAGAAAAGTATTCAACACAAAGGACGTAAATCCATTAGTAACTAGAAAAGAAAATGGTGAAAAAAATCCAACTTAATTCGAAGGGATTTACCAAACGATGGAAAGGGATTAAAAGGAAAAGAGCTAAGATTATCCTTTACAAATGCAATAATTGAATAAGTTCAAAGGCAATAAAAATATATATTTTTATTAATTTAAATTCACTTTAATTATACCGGTACGGACTTGAAGTTTTTCAAAGGTCTCCGCGGGCCGGATGAAAAGCCTTCGTGGGCCGGATTTGGCTCGCGGGCCGTAGGTTGCCCATGCATAATCTAAACCAACCTGTCATGCCAACCATAGAGTATGCTGTAGTGGATACGTCAAATTAGTTTTCAAAGCACTTAAGTTATGCGTAAAAATTTATAGTTTTTGTTGAAGCTCTATAACCTTTTCTGATAGACTTTTTTTCCTTAAAAGTTATTTAAAAGGCAAATCATTGCAAAATGTTAAAAGTTATTTTACTTTATGTAGATTTTAGTAGCTTGCACCAATTTTGCTTATAAACTATTTTTGATATATTTATTGTTTGAATAAAACTATATTTATTGTTTGATTTTTGTTTGCATAATTTTATCTTTATTTTATACCTTTTTTGAGAGTCTAACTAACTTACACTTATTCTTATACACTAAAAAGAATGAAAAAATTCTAATACCAAGTTTTCTAACTTTAGTTCTGTTTTACATTTTTGATAGAAATTACCTCATAGAAGTTATGTAATTTGGATGTGTTTTTTTATTTATTTTTCTCAATAAAACATTTTTTCATATTTTAGGAAGAAGGAACAACTGAAAATTAATGAATGATTTTTTTCATTCAATAAAATTTCCAATTTTTTTATTGTTAATTGATATCGTTACCCCTTTTCTACACATAATTTGGAGATGGTGCGCATCTATTTGAAGTGAGAAAGAAGGAGCTATTTATAAGTCCCCATTCATTGTTGACGCTAAGCTTAGGAAGTTTACATTAAGCTTAAGTAAGAATGAAATGAGTTTAAGATCAGTAGGAATTCAGAATAATTTGTTGTCTTTTTTGCAAGACGCTTGAAAGTAATTTCAAGGATCATCAATTCTTGTAATGTGCCTGATAGACTACTTCATTTTCAAATGAAAAGCTTATCGCCCCAACAATTTTGGATTTTTTAAACTAGTGTATTGCGATATACAAATTTAATTAAAATATTTTCGCTGGAAGTATAGTATTTAAATTTCACCCATTTTGTCTTATAAATTTAGGTATGCGCTGAATACGTTCTATTTTAAAGGATTGCTTGAACATTTGGTCTCCCGTGGTATTTCCAGACCAGTAATTTTGAAAATTGCAAAAAAATTTGCCCCCCCCCCCCCCCCCCTCCCCAATAATTTTGAGGATGTGCGTCCCTGATTGAACATCAAAACTTACTAGCACATCCTTATTTTGAAACTTGTATTTGCTTGATTTTGAATAAATTTTTGACTGATTCTTGAATTGATTTCAGGAAAGTTGCTAGACCTGTCTGCTGATTTCGTAGAAAGGAGAGTTCGTATTTACTTCGTTTTCATATTAAAGTATGTTTTAATTATAATAAATTCAATCATAGTGCTAGATATTTTTGTAAACAACTTTCATATCTGTACATTAGTTTTAAAAGCCACTTAAAATAGCCTTGTCTACTACCTGTTATTTTATCTCCCATTTCATTGAACATTGATATTTTATATTAATACTTTATATCTTTATAATCTTTGTTTAAATCATCTGGCTGAAAATTGTAACGAACCAAATCCTTGTAGATTTTTTGGTCAATTCAAATTCATGGGGTTTTGCATTCACTCTTATCCATCCTTCCAAAAGAGAACGTTATATAAACAATCAAACGTTAATTTCAGCAAAATATGAAAGCTCAGATCAGTCAACAACTGACCGGGATATAAATGATGAAGAGTTTTTAATCGTTGAAAAAGAAAGAAAAATGAATATCTCTAGTGCCCAATCAGTTTTTCTGTTTACAGATTTATCTGTTTCAACTAGAAAAGCTTCTATCATTTGCATGAGTCCCTACTCAATCTGGAAAATGGAATGATCTAAAAGTAAAAGAATTATTGCAAAGAGATTTGCATTTCGATAGTAAGAGAATATACAATAATAAGGCAAACTTAAAACCTGGAGAAGAGTATAAGGTGGTGTGTTTACAGAATCCTTACTTTAAAATGAATTTGGGAGTTTTTAAAAGTCAAGATGGTTCTGCTGAAAGCATATATAAAGGAATCAAAATATTGCTGAAAACAATAACAATCTTAATGTCTTAAGATGATAATATGTGATACTGCAGTTGTAAATACTTGTCGTTGTTGAGGAGTTGTTTCTAGATTGCAAGAAGAAATGCACAAAATGAATCTTGTTAAACCCCAAGTCATCAATGTCAGCATTATATTTAAGATAGGGTACCAAGACATGCTTTATACTTTTACATCAACAAAGAAACTAAAGTCCTTATTTAAATTATTAATTTATGGAAGAAATAAAAAATAATTATAATTACCTGAAGAATTTGTATTTTGCAGAAATAGAAATTCTTGGATGGAGAGATGATTTTAGGTTTTTCTACCTTTTATGTAATGGATTTAGATTTTTCAAAAAGAGTGCCTAAAATAGTTTTGAAGTCATTACCAGCTATTTTGGCATTTTATAGAAAACTTTCAATGAACGAAACCCATATGAATTAAACGTAAATTTCTAAAAGCAACCAGTGGATTGATTAAAGAAAAAATTATGGAAAAAAATTATTATTGCTACTTAAAATTTTGATTACATTCACAAAACTAACACGAAAATTATAGATGGCGTTAATCTAATATTGTAAACGAGCACTTTAAAATATGAACCTTTGAAAAAAGTTTTTATTAGAAACTAAGTAAAAAATAGAATTAAATTTTATTTATTTTTTATAAAAGAATAATAAACAAAACTTTTCACTTAATTTGTATAGGAAGTTCAAGAATTGTTGCTCTTACTTTCATGCATACAAAGATTTTTTATAAAAAAAATTCTACCACTTTGTAATTACATAATGCTGCTAAAAGCCATCTTCTACATGTTTTGTATGATCTGTAGTTTCTTATCATCCTATTAAATTTGCTGTAGTAAAGTAAACTTACAAGTTTAGAATGTTCTCCTATCGTTGCTGTGTTTTTATGTTGGGGCGATAAAATGTACACTACTTTAAAGTTTCTTCTGGCATGTCTCCTAGGTATGTAAGCACTAAGAGAGGCATAATCAGAATAAACTGTTTTACTTTCGCATTCAGCAAATTTTAAGGTCTTGAGATAGTCAGCTTTCAATATTCTTGCGATTAATTTTTTGTTTCCGTTTACAGTATCACACAGTGGCGGATCCAAGGAGGAGGCCTCATGGGCCTAGCCCCCCCCCCCAATGAAAAATTGCTTCGAAGATTACCCTTACTAATTTTGCTTTTTCCTAAAACAATACTTGTTGGTAGTTGATTACGTTTATATCAACGATATGACAAGTCGAATTTTAAAAGACATAATACAGATGTCTTTGTATCTTTGAGAGAGAGAGGAATACCTAATTTTCTCTCATTGTCGGACATAAAAATCAGTTTTTCTCAAAATATGAAGCAAAAAAACTCAATTTTTATAAGGATAAAAGGGCAAGATTAATGGCAAGGCTTAGTTTTTATCCAGTTTCTTAGTTAACTTAAAAAAATAGGAAAGCTGAATTTGAATTAAGTTTTATAAAGGATATTGAGTATCTTTTGCCAAGTAAGTACATTTCGATTTATGGAATCATTTAAAATATAGATGGCGTTAAATCAAAAATTTTAAAAGTAGAGTAAAAGTTTGTAAATATATATATGTTTTCTAATGAATTTAGATCCTCTATATCAGCATTGAAATTAATCTAAAGTCAAATTGTATTTTATTTAACAATAACAAAACAATCTAGTTCATTATTTTTTTTTGAATTTTTCGAATTCACTTTACTCAATTTTTATTTCCTAAGTATATATAAAATTTGCGAATAAAATACATTGAGTACGTATTCGGAGTAAGTGCAGAAAGACATGTAATGCGAGGATAAAAAGTCCCCCTTAGTGAACATTACCATTGCCCTTAAAAAACTAACCTTTTTCCGTATTTAAAAGTCACCATTACCCTTAAAAAAATATTAACATTTTTCTATATTTAAAAGCCCCCCTTATTGAACATTACCATTGCCATTAAAAAACTAACATTTTCCCGTAATTAAAAGTCCTTAGTGACATATTTCATTACCCTTAAAAGGCCACTCTCAGCATACCTGTTCCAGTTATCATAAAACATTAACATTTTTCCGTATTTAAAACTCCTATTTAGTGAACAATTCCATTACATTTAAAAAAACATTGACATTTTCCGTATTTAAAACTTCTCCTTAGTGAATATTAGCATTACCCCTAAAAAATTGTTAACATTTTCCCGTATTTAAATGAAAAATCCTCCTTAGTAAACAGCCCTTAAAAATGATTCATTTATGTATTTCCACATTTAGTACATACGAGTATGGTAGACTGCATATTTATTTTCGACAGTTTCTCCAACCACTATATTTTAATATCGAAAAAACTATATTCTACTTTTGTTATGTCAAATATCGAAAAAAAAGTATAATAAACAAACTCATCAGGTTAATTATTGGTATTTTTTGAACTTCATAAAAGTTGGCTAACCTCACATAAAAACAGATTTTTCAAAAAGAAAAACATATTTTTTTGTTAAACCCAGCCTATGTTCAGCATACTTTCCAATGATACCATTTTTATTAAAAAATTTTGTAATTTGTTTACGGCGAATTTTCCTAGAACCCGATAAATAAGTAAACCGCAATTTTAAAGTTAATTGTTTTTTTAGTATTTTACGATTTTCTTGCCAGACTTCTAATATTTAACACATTCCATGTCGTAAGAAATACCAATTTCCATAATGGTAACCTTTTGTTCTTTCAACAAAAAACTTCTTTTTACTTTTCTTAAATAATGTAATTTTCCTTACATAATATATTGTGTTTATACTTAATTCCATATATATATATATATATATAGAATAGAATATACATCTTGACTGGACATTTAGCCGACAGTAATTTAACAGAAGAACATTTGGTCGAAAATTTTTGTAGACGTTGCTTTACTTCAACTAAGTTTGCAAACTTGTGTTCTATACCAGGGGCGCACATCCTCAAAATTATTGGGGGGGGGGGGGGGGGGATTTTGTGGCAATTTTCAAAATTAGTGGTCTGGAAATAGCACTGGAGACCAAATATTGAAGCAATCCTTTAAAATAGAGTGTATTCAGCGCATACCTAAAGTCCTAAATTTATGAGACTACTTTATATTTTTTTACAAAATTAGTGAATTTAAATACTATACTTCTAGTGAAAATATTTTAATTAAGTTTGCAGAATATAGACTAGTTAAAAAAATCCAAAATTGTTAGGGGGTGGAATAGGCTTTTCATTTGAAAAATGAAGTAGTCTACCAGGAATTGATCTATTACAGGAATTGATGAAAGGATATTTGATTCATATAGAGAAAACAAATAACTGAAGGTTAGATAGTTTTATGAGTGAATTTAGTCTAAAGGCAAAGAGTCTACTAGACACCCTGCGATTTTTATATGAAAAAATGTGATTGATTCAGGGGCAAGGGTATAAAATGAAGTTATAATTGTGCAAACAAAAAATTAAGATCGCATTATTTCATTTTACTCAGCCTCATTCAAAAATAGTTTAAAAGCTAAATTGATACAAGTTACAAAAAGTAAAATAACTCATTTTGCAATGATTTGCCTTTTATAATAACTTTTAAGGAATAAAGCTTATCAGAAAAAGTTATAGAGCTTCAACAAAAACTAAAAAATTTTATAGCATAACTTAAGTTTTTTGAAAACTAATTTGACGTACACCCCTACAGCATACTCTATGGGTGGCATGGCAGGTTGGTTGAGATGATGGACTCAGCACGGAAGCATCTGGATTCGATACTTCGAATTTGAACGAATTTCGAATTTGTATTGAATTGCCTTGTCAATGAAAATACACTGCTGCACCTTACCTTTTACTTAAAATTGAAAAATTTGCTACATAATTAACATAAGAGAGAAAGGAAACAAAATAAACTAATAAAGCAATTTTCACTATTTTAAAATGGAAAGGTCTGTTCTCAGAATAATTTCAAAATAATAGGAAGCATAAAGAATTAGAGTTTATTTAATATTTTCAAGTTTTTATAAGCAGCAAAAGCCAACATTTAAGTAGCTATATAAGTAGCCCTTATAATTAAAAAATTATTTAAACTAACGGTCCATTTCGCCCCATAAACAATTTGCCCCCAGACAAATTGTCTCATAGACTATTTGTTTCATCCATCTTTGCTTATTATATGTGTAAAATTATTAAAAAATTTTATATTCTTGTTTATCTCTATTAAATTATTTCAAATTAATCATTTTATCTCTTAATTTTTTAGAATTGTCCATGAGACAAAATGTCATGAAAATAACAGGGCGAATTGTCCATGAAACAAAATGTCTTATGAAAATAATGGGGCGAATTGTCCATGGGACGAACTGTCTTATGAAAATAATGGGACGAACTGTCTTATAAAAATAATGGGGCGAAATGTCCGAGGACCAAATTAACAAAAATCAAAGTATACGAAAAAAGAAAATCATTGCGTTTTTTTTGAATATTTCTGTCTTAAAATAAAATTCTGACAGCTGTCACAAATAGATCAAGTACATTTTTAACAACTGAAACATTTTGTTTCGATATTATATTTTTATTATAATAATTAACAAATTTTCTTAAAAAAAGTGATTTGATTATGTACAGTGTTACTTATAAAATTTATCAATCGAACATTATAAAAAATATCTCTGCTCAAATATTAAACAAATAGAGTATTCTTGCTTTTAAAGTGAATAGATAATCAAAATATTCATACCCAAATAACTATTTAAAAAAAATTCTTGACTTGAAAAAATTAAAGTTTTCAAATGTTACAAAATGTAACAAACGTAGTGATATAAAGATTAAATGACCTTTGTTGAAAAAAAATCTTAGCGCGAGTCTAACAATATTCATTGATATAAAATTGTAACGATTGAAAACTATTTTAATTTAACTCTAAATACAAATTAGATAGAAGCAGTGATGTAACCAGAAAAAAGTTGATAGGCGGGGGTGGGCACAATTTAAAAACAAAAAACGTGGGCAACATTTTATATTTCTTGATCCTTTCATTGAAGAAATTTTCACAAACTGATATCGCATAAGATGCATGGCGGCACCATGCGGAACATAGGAGAGTGGGCACGGCCCCTCATGCCCAGCCTAGCTACGTCACTGGAGAGAAGAGAACTGAATGAGATAGGAGAGCTTAACAAGAGAAGAAGGCTTGAATGAAAGAAGAGAGCTTGAGTGAATGATTGAGTTTTAGCAGAGAAAGCGGAAGAGAAAAACAGAGGAGACAGAAAGAGAAATAGAATCACTGTGACAGAAGATGAGAAAATCTAGTGGATCATCAATATGTGTTTGCTCTGTGACCTGTGTGCATATTGAAGCAATGGATTATTATTATATAGCTCTCACACATCGTCTGTAAATCAATAGGAATTTAAGAGCAGCTTGGCATGATGTTTGATTGATTCGAAAGTCTGCATTCCCTCTATGCGATCATCATACATGTTTTATAAACAAGCAGCAACTCTTACTTGTAGAAAATTATTCGTGGGGGGGGGGGGGGGCGAATGTCATTTTCGCCCCCCTGAAAACATATGGGGGGGGGGGGGGGATCGCCCCCCGGATGTGCGCCCCTGTTCTATACATATCTACAGCCAATAATTTTGACTTTATAATGATTTCAAAATTATTCTTGAATGCTGTTTTGAATGAATGAAGGAAATTGTTGAATGGTGTTTTCGTTTTCTTTTCACTAATTTTATAATTCGTCTTTTGTAGTTTTAAAACATATTATAAAGGGTTCTAGGAAAATTCGCCGTAAACAAATTTGCCGTAGGAAAACTCGCCTCAAGAAATTTCGCCTAATAAGATAAATCGCCGTAAGACAATTTGCCGTAAAACAAGTCTCTTCCAAACAACCAAGCTTGGCTTTTGAAGTTTCTGATAAGTAAACAACCAACAAGGAAATCGAGTAATTATTTTTTTATTTTATTTATTATCAATTTATTTTTTATTTTATAAAAATAAAAAATAATTACTTGGCCAAATTTTGTTGTTTGAAAGAGATAAAATGGTACTTCAAAAACCAAACTGTTTTATCACAAATACTTGTTTTACGGCAAAATTGTCTTGCGGGGATGTTTCCTATTAGGCGAAATTTGCCGAGGCGAGTTTTCCTACGGCAAACTTGTTTACGACGAATTTTCCGGACACTATTATAAAGAAGGTAAAATAAACGTCTTCAACGTATGCATGCTTAGCCGACTCGTAAGTTTTTCATGTTTGAAACCATTTTCTCTAAAATTTCTTTAAATTACTTAACAGTAGCTTATATTGGTTTTTGTTCTCTGTTTTATTTTAATTCGCCAGTTTATATAGAAAGTGATTTCATATATTGCCTAATCGTGTATGTATTGCATGCTAAATTTTGCATGCATCTTTGGTGTGTTTCTATTCCATCATCTTATGGGCACTACTCATTATCAATTTGCTACTTTTTATCTATCTAAGCCTTGATTTAATACAGGTCAATAACGCAACTGCCAAATCTCTGTCAAGTCCTAAATCCTGCATGTTACAAGGTAACCTTGTTTTTTTTTCGTGTAAAGCGTATCGTCGAAATTTAGCCTTCGCATACAAAGGAGTTTCTTTGATGGCTACACACAACAAACTCTCGATCAAATCTCACGGCAACCGAAGTAGTGTTTTGCCCATGCCAGCAATGCCAGCCGCACCGAGTCCCTTATTTTTCCCTTTAAATGCGCCTACATATCCACTTCAAGCACTAGGCGCCTTTCCCACGGCATTGGGAGCGACAGCAGTTCAACCTGTTATGTACATTCCCATTCTTCCATCCTATGAAAATTTTTTGACACCTGAGAAATTAAATTCCGCTCAGTTTCCTCCAAATCAATCTTCTACTTCTGCTGTATTACCAGGCAACAGATTCTTTCTGGCTTCCAATCTGGCTGCTGCCTCTAATCAGCAAGTAATTTCTACACAACCAGCGATGTATACTTTTGGGTGAGTGAGTATGTTGCTTTTAATTTAACCAACATTATACTAAAATTTTTAGAAGCTATCAGTCTAATCTTCTTCAAAGCGCAGGTCCAATACCAGCATACAGTGTAATATTTTTAACTATATGCATTATCTCATAACCTATACGGTTGAACGCGGGTAGACAATTTGATTGTCATCTCCAACCTGTATACTACGTTAGTTCATCTCCAACATGTATACTACGATGCTTTCTATTCCATATGCAGATGACTAAGGAGACGATGTTCAACTTTCTGTTCATATTTTGCTAGATGCAAGATTTGATATACATCATGCGATGTTACAAAAGCTATTACCTATATTTTTGCAATTTGCACTATTTTAAATAATAAATTTATCAAATAATCAAAATAAAATTCGGTGATTAAAGAATCGTAAAATATTCTTTTTAAAAAATCAAAAAATATTTATCCTATTTAAATATATTGTTGGCTCCCGTTACTTTTAGAATAGAAAGAAAAACGTAGTCTCTCTAATCATTTTGATCAAATCATGCATATACGAAACTAAAAGTAACGATGGCCAACGATATATTTAAAAGGATAAATATTTTTTGATTTTTTAGAGAATATTTTTTGATTATTTGGCTATTTGATCTATTTGGTTTTATTTTGATTATTTGACAAATTTATTATTTAAAATCGGCAAAAATATAGGTAATAACTTTTGTAACATCGCATGATGTATATCAAATCTTGCATTTAGCAAAATATGAACAGAAAGTTGAACCTTGTCCCTCCCATCATTTTTAATTTTTGTAAAATCGCACCCCGAATGAGGTATATCAAATCTTACATCTAGCAAAATGAGAATCAAGTTGTCTACCAAGGTTCAACCGAAAGGACTATGAGAATATTTCATTACATAATAGAGAAGAGTTTCCCAAATAAATGATTAATATTTTAAAGAATCTCGCATTATACCATGGTACATGATAAAAAATATTTTATTGGTAAAAATTAAGGGGTCGCATGATACGCGGGATCGGAGGTTACTCGAAAATTCCCGAAATAGAAATAATCATATTAGTATAATTGGTGAAAAATTCTGAAAGTATCAATAAAATTTGTGGTAACCAATATAAAAACTTAACTATATTTTGTTTTACTGTTAGAAGACGTACACTGCTCAGAAAAATGCTTAAAAAATATTCGGTTGAGTTGGTTTCATGAAAAGTTTTGCGTGGGTATAGGAATCTCCAAACCTGTTAAAGCCGATGCAGAGAATAAGGATTGTTCTTCATGAAATGTTTCAATGGCAAGTGCCTCAAATAACCTCTGCCAGCAAATCTCTACACCTGCCTTCACCTGGCGGCGTTGTTTTAAATTAATTAATGAGATTTTTGGCATTGCTTCAACGCCGCAATTTTAGGTATTCTCGATTCAATTCCGCTGATTGCTCTAGAGATAGGATCGTTCTCTATGTTCAATAAAAACAGCAGAGAATGCCAACTCACAGAGATAAGTTGAATAAAAAAACCAAAATTTTTAAAGCTCTACTCGCGACTTTAGAATAAATACTGCTATATTTAATTCAAAATGCATCAAGATCTTTAAAAATACTCTCATCAATTTCTTCAACATTTTCAACTTCACACTGGAAAGGATTTGAGATAAACTTCCAACTCTCTTGATTTTCATCAATGTTAGGAAAGTATTTTAAAAACTCTTCTTTCAAATGCTCCAAATGCAGGACTACTTGCTTTTTTAAATCTAAACACATAGCAGTTCCATCAAGAGCCAAATCAAAGTTGGCGAAAGCTGCTGTATTATTTTGTTCAATTCTATTTTTTCATAAATCTAGCTTTGCAATGAAACTGCGAATTATGTCGTTGTAAGTTAAAATGTTCATATTTTTGCCTTGAAGTTTGAGATTCAGCGCGTTTAATGCTTCGAAAATATCAACCAAATATGCCATGCAAATTTGAAAGTTTGTAGATTTGAACTTTGAAGATTGGTTTTATTTTGTATTTTCAAGAAAGCTTCAACTTCCGTCCGCAATTCGTATATTCTTCCAAGCATATTACCTCTGGAAGTCTTTGTGTAAAAAAAGTAAGTTTTTTGCTTCTGATCCGATATCTTCGCATAAAAGCCTGAAAAGACCACTGTTTAATGCTCCGCCTTTCATGTAAATGACAATTTTGATAACCAAGCTGAAAACATCATTCATTTCTTGAGGCAATGTTCGAGACGCGAGAGCTTCGCGGTGAATAATACATTGATTTATTGAAATTGATTTATTCTTTCGTTTGAGCAAAGCAGCAAACCCAGAATTTATTCCTATCATAGCCCGTGCTCCATCAGTACACATACCAACAAGTGAATTCCACAATAGTTAATTATTATTTTCAAAAAAATCGCAAAGAACTTGAAATATAGTTTTTGTTGTTGTGTAGCTTTCTAACGAATGGCAATACAACATTTCTTCTCTCATACATTCGCCAGACAAAAATCGAGCAAAAACAATCAATTGAAATGAATAGGATTATATCGGCTGTTTCGTCGCATTGAATAGAAAAAAAATGGTGATTTCTTGATATGATCCAAGACCTGAATTCGGATGTCTTCTGAAAGTTCATCAATTCTTCTTTTCACTGTGTCATCAGACAAAGAAATATGTGAGAGTTTTTTCGAACTGTAGGTACCTAAAATCAGTTCGGTGGCTAGAAGTAGTGATGGCTTTATCAATTTTTCCTCAATGTCATGACTTTTTTTATTTTTCGCTATTAGCAAGGAAATTTCATAAGAGGCTTGGACAGCTTTCAAATTCTGCTTTAAAAATGGGGCCTGTTGGTCAAGTTTATCATTTTTCAGTGAGTCTCGTTTTGCTTCAAAAAATGAGAGTGGTCTGTTTGTGAATACAGGATGGGTGGTTTTCAGGTGGTGTTCAAGACGATTTGGCCTCATTGAATCATTACTCAAAACTTTGTAGGAAATAACACATTGAGGACCTTGAACATCATTCTTTTGAAGGAAAATAAATCCGTATTTCAGATAATCATCTTGATAATTTCTCTTTGGAATTCATTGGAAAAAATACAGGTTACAAATAATACAAATAATGTGTACTAAATGCAAATAGTATCAAGTGAAAATTGATATAAATATAAATTGATATTTTAATACAAATTAAAAAAGAATTTTTTTTTTATAAATTACTTGTTTATACACTGTTAAAATAAATAATATAAACATCAGAATTAATCGAGCCCCGCCATTTCGAAAACTTGAATAGGAAGAATATTTAAATATCAAACATGATTTTTAATTTTATCAACATGGTTTAAGAGTGGCGACGATTATCCGCTTACTATTTAACAAACCTAAATAAATCTCAGTGATTGAAATTCAAAAATTTTTTAAAAAACATACAGGAACAACAAAAAAATAGCGGAACACTGATAGATGAATAAATATAACGCGATAAATAAAACTATAGATCCAGTACCGAGAAGTCAAAATAAAAAGGAGAGGTGGAGATTTGCAACTTGGAATGTCGGATCCATGACCGGAAAAGGAAAGGAATTTGCAGAAGAGATGGAAAAAAGGGGCATTGAATTAATGTGCGTTCAGGAAACAAAATAAAGTGGTAATACTGCTAGAGAAATAAGAGAAGGGTGTAAAATTTTGTATAGTGGAGATTCAAATAAACGAATTGGAGTTGGTATTATTAATTCTTTTAAATAGAAAGAAAATGTAATATAAGTAAAGAGAACCGGTGACAGGTTAATGGCAAGTAAACGGAAATATTAACAATTATATCTGCTTACGTACCTCAACCTGGATGTAAAGAAGATGAAAAGAAAGAGTTTATGATCAATTTTGAGGGTATGATTGGATATGTGGAGGAAAATGAGAAACTGATTATAGGTGAAGATTTGAATTGTTATGTGGGATAGGAAGCTAATGGTTAGAAAAAGGTACACTTAGGCTTCGGGAAAAGAAAAGAACATATAACATATAGCAGTTGAGGGAAAACATCCAGATTGAAAAGAAGCCAAACAATTTAAAGGACTGCAAAGTCATTTGTTTTAGCAGTGATATAGTGAGTCAACATAAGATTGTTATCCTGGATATGTGGATTAACAAAGAAAAGAAAAAAAAGATTAAGAAGATACAGGATGTTGAAATTGAAGAAACTGGAGTAAAATTGGAATTTAGTAAAGTGGTGAAAAACTTTAAAAATGAATGTAATTAATGAGGTAAAAGAAATATGGAAAAATCTTAGGCAAACTTTAAGAAAAGAAAGTGAATATGCACTAGGAAGAACAAAGCAAGGTTTAAAAAAGCAGAAAGTAACATGGTGGTGGAAGGAAGGGTTAAGAGAAACACTGAAAGAAAAGAAATTGACTTTCAAAAAATTGCAGCAAAGAGGGCGAAAAGAAGATATGGACAAGTAAAATGAGAAAGAAAAAAGCTAAAAGAATAATTGCAATAGCTAAGAAACAACTGAGACAAGAACTATACAATTAATTGGAAAAAAGAAAGGAGAAAACGTATTAGAATAGCGAAGGCAAAACACAGAGAAAAAGAAAAGATTGGAAATATCGATATTATCAAAGATAAAGATGGTAACAATCCTAAAAGAAACTATCTGTACGATAGTTTGGAGAATAATCTGGCCATTATTCATTTGAATCTTAGCGATGTAATTGAAGCATAGAAGATTACAATTTTGTGATAATTTAATAAACTTTTATGCATAATAAAATAAAATTTTTATTTTTTTAATTTTTAATTTATTTTATATATTTGGGCTTCTAACGTTTAATTTGGATGCTGCTCAATATTGGATTTTTATGTATCTAACCACGTAGAAAATAGCACATTCACGAGGAGGGGCAAAATAGTTTTTTGACGTCATTTCAACGATCTTCTGATTAGAATTTGGATATTACTTTTATTGTTTCAGTTTGTCAAATATATAGCATCTTTTTTCTTATATATTTTTTTAATGTTGGTGTCGATGTACTCACTAAATGTGCCTAGGTTTCTGTGAATCGATTTAGAAAATTGAATGCACGTTTTAGATGCCAATGAAGAGCAAGTGCATGCTCGAAATGTTGATCAACTTTTTTTTAAATAAAGTCGAGACACTTTTTGCCTTGTTACTAAATTTTAATTATGTTCGACAAAGTCTTTGAGTAAAGAGCAATCAATCCACAATTCATTTGATATGAACTAGATCTGTTGAAAGGAGAGGTTGAGAAAAATATTTATTATGTGTACATTCGCAATATTTATGCCATGTTTAAAAAATCTTTGACTTTTGTTGTTACGACTCTGCTAATGATGTCTGTAGTAAATCTGTGAGCAAGACGGCTGGCTGGCTGTGTTGTTGTAGTGACGAGCATGTGAGTCTTGATGAACTGCAGGGTAGTGGAAAGTTCCTGCCTTGACTCTTTCTGAATTGATTTCATCATCATTACTCTATGGAGTGTCACGCTGTTCTTCTCTTATAAATGCTGCTCTTAGGTTCCTGGTCAAAACCTCCGAAAATCCCAATTATATACACATTTTATTTTCATTTGTAGTATAAGAATTTATGAATTAATTCTTATTAGCGTATCAATTACTTATTTTATTAACAAATCTTTACTAACTTTTTAATAATAAACTTTTTCATAGTAAAGAAAACTCGTACTTCAAGGCTTAACCCGGTTGGCCTGCAATTTGAAAATTTTAGTTTTCGGGTATACAAAAAAATGTTAAAACAATTAAAAACTAGTATCGTTTTTCTCCTTAGCTCTGATTAGTATTATTATAATTGGAAACGGCCATGTATAATCAGAATGGCTAGAAAAAAGATAAAAAAATTGCTACTATAATTGTTTGTTTTTGTTTATATATTATTCATTAAAAGAGACTATTTATGGAATTTTTAATTCATAAAATTGGAGGATAAATTTATCATCAAAACGCTTTTTCAGATCAGAAAAATTATAATCTAAAAATGCAGATTTTTTAAAATTAAGCTATCGTAACGTACCGTATGCCACCACTGCTCAACTGTTGGAGTTGTAATTAAGTACCCATATTTTATATCATTGGAGTAATTAACTTTCAATAAGAGTACGAAATATATTAAAATACAAAGCACACGCAGCTGAAATAAAAATGAATCTCAGATTTTATACGAAAAGATCGTTTCACACGCCTGATAATTTTCATCTTTAATTTCTTTTTAGAGTCTTTTCAAAAATGCACTCAACCGTTTTTCACCATATTGAACCTCATCCCTCTGAATTTTGTCAGCGTCCCTTGAATCGACAACAAGCTTTTATGCTTTTCTTTTATGCTATAAATTGTAGAAAATGTTTTCACAAATATGTTCCATATTTTACATATTTAAAGTTTATATTTTTAACAATTATATTTAAATAAAGAATTAATTTTTATCAAATTATGCACATACGAAACTAAAAGTAAGGGGAGCCAACGATATATTTAAAAAGAATAAATATTTTTTGATTTGAACATTTTTCGATTCTTTGATTATTCGACAAATATAATATTTAAAATCGTGCAAATTGCAAAGTATAGGTAATAACTTTTGTAACATCGTATGAGGTAGCAAAATATGAACAGAAAGTTTGATATTTTTTGATTATTTAAAGAATATTTTTCGATTCTTTGATATGAATTATCGCGGTATACAGGTTGGAGATGAACCATCGTAGTATACAGGTATAATGTATATAGGTAATAACTTATGTGGCATCGTCTCCCCGAATGAGGTATATCAAATCTTACATCTAGCAGAATGTGAACAGAAAGTTGAACATTGTCTCCCTAGTTATTTGTACATGGAATAGAAACCATCGTAGTATACAGTTTGAAGATGAATCATCCTAGTATACAGGTTGGAGATGAATCATCGTAGTATACAGGTTGGAGATGAATATTGTAGTATATAGTTTAGAGATGAATCATCGTAGAATACAGGTTGGAGAAGAAGATAAATCATCGTAGTATACAGGTTGGAGATGAATCATCGTAGTATACAGGTTGGAGATGAATCATCGTAGTATACAGGTTGGAGATGAATCATCGTAGTATATAGTTTGGAGATGAATCATCGTAGAATACAGGTTGGAGAAGAATCATCGTAATATACGGGTTGGAGATAACACGCAAGTTGTCTACCCGCGTTCAACCGTACAGGTTATGAGAATATATCATTACATATTAGAGAAGAGGTTTCTAAACTCTTTATACTGAAAAAATATTTCTTCAATATACAAATAAATTTAGATTCTGAAAGTAGAGTCGCTTTATAATTGGGCTGGAAATTGTCACAGAATATAGGTAAAAATTTGTCCAAATGAAAAAAGCTTTAGTTTAAAATGCATCCCTTATCTCCTTAAATTTAATGCAGTAAACAATAATAAAAATAATATTTATCCAAAACATATTTTTTCGAATCAAAGTGTAAATGAAACCCGCATTTAAATTTTGGTTGATTAATTCAAAATCTACAAATAAATGTAGATTCTGAGAGTAGAGTCGCTTTATAATTGTGTTAGAAATTATCACATAATATAGGTAAAAATTTGTCCAAATGAAAGGAGCTTTAGTTTAAAATGCATCCCTTATAAAGTTTGTATCTAATCTAAATAAAAGTAGACTATGATTATCCAACAAAACTCATTATTTTTTCAATGTGGATGTCGAAAATTATAATTATTTTATAAAAATATAGAAATAAATTTAGGATTAAAGTGAAAAAAAAAATAAATTCATGAGATTACTTATTGATAAAAATTGATTAAAACACATATTTTGATCTATTTATCTTCTCTTTAAAAATTTATATGCAGTAAACAATAATAAAATAATATTTATCCAAAACATATTTTTTTCGAATCAAAGTGTAAATCAAACCCGCACTTCAAAAGAAGTAAAAAACTAATTTTAATATATAAAAAACTGAAAACTAAAATGATTTTATAAAAATCTAAAAATAAATAGTGGACTACGATTATCCAACAAAACTTGTACATTCAATCTACATTTTTCACTTCAAAAATAATTTTAAATTTATTAGAAAAAGATTATACTGACCAATAAAAAAAACGAAGGTTAATTTATAAAAAAAATGGAAAAACTAATACTATTTTATAAAAATCTACAAATAAATTTAGATTCTGAGAGTAGAGTCGTTTTATAATTGTTCTGGAAATTGTCACATAATATAGGTAAAAATCTGTCCTAATGAAAGGAGCTTTAGTTTAAAATGCATCCCTTATCTGCTAATTAATGGTATGAAGCCCATGGAAAATAAAATCAGTAAAATGGTATTTCTTAAGTACTTATGATATAAGTAATGTATTCTGAAAGCCCATAAAAAATGCTTTAATTTGGTATATCGCATGATGCATTTTGTTGAGAAATGTGAAAGTTATAAGCGTTTTAATATTTGACTAAGATTTAAGCTAGAACACTACAAATAAACTAAGCGTACACTAGCCCGATAAAATAAACCACACACGCGTGCTAAAGATGTGGTCTAGCGTATGCGAGATAAGAATTTTCTGCGCTCACAAACGCGTAATGCAACATGTGTTAATCTTTCTTCGCATAGTTATGCTCTAAAATCAATCAATAATGTAATTTATTCTTCGCACAACGTCGGTATAAATATAACGAATGCCCTTTGTTAAAAATTAGAAAGGTTGTATCTAAACTAAATAAAAGTAGACTACGATTATCAAACAAAACTCGTACATTTAAAGAAAAATATTATACTGACCTCTACTGACCCATAAAAAGTAAAAAATATATATTAATTTTCGACAATTTTATTTAACTATGACATTTTAAAATGTTAAAACCCATATTCTACCTTTGTGAATATAAAATTTTGAAGAAATAATATATAAACTCATTACGTTAATTATTGGTATTTTTTGAAACTAGATAAAAGTTGACTGACCTCACATAAAAGCGGATTTTGAAAAAATAAAAATATATTTATTTGTAAAACCTAGCGTATTTTACCCACAAAGAGTATAGCTTCAAATCTTGTACATTCGATCAACATTTTTTACTTCAAAAATAATTTTAAATTTATTAGAAAAACATTATACTGACCTATACTACTGACCCATAAAAAGTAAAAAATATATATTAATTTTCGACAGTTTTCTTTAACTATGAAATTTTAAAATGTGAAAAATCATATTTTACCTTTGTGAATATAAAATATTCAAAAAATATTTTATAAATTAAGAACGTTAATTATTATTGGTATTTTTTGAAACTAGATAAAACTTGACTGACCTCACATAAAAGCAGATTTTGGAAAAATGAAAATATATTTATTTGTATAACCTAGCCTATGTTAACCACAAAGAGTATACCTTTCCAATGATATCATTTTCATTCAATTTTTTTTAAAAATCTTCACATTATGCGTAAACAAAAAGGTGGTCCGTAATTTTTTCAAAAATTTAGACAAAATTTTTCGAAGTAATGTCCATTTATTAAAATTTTTTAAAACTTTTGCAAAAATAAATTATTCTAGAGTATGTAGCAAACGATAAGCTTTCTAATGATATATATATCATGAAAAAGAAATATTGAAAAACAGTTGAATTCTTTCTTCAAATCAAACAAGTAAAAATTTCCAAAAAGTAGTATTGGTAGTATTAGTATTATTATTATTATTATTATATATTACATAAACATTTCAACCAATCATATAGTTTTTATGAAATAAAACTGCAATTTCAAAGTTAAATTTTTTGAACTTTTAGGAAGAATTTTTGAAATGTGGCTTTCAATATGTATGTAAAATATTTTTTGAAAATTTTTATTTTAAGTATATTTTTTAAGCATTTTACGATTTACACATTTAAATATATAATAAGGCTGGCAAGTTTGGCGAGTTGTCTCCCCGGAGGTCTTGCCAGACCTCTGATAATATGATTCGCTTGAAATTATTATATATTAGATTATATATTACATATTTCAACCAATCATATAGTTTTTATGAAATAAAACTGCAATTTCAAAGTTAAATTTTTTGAACTTTTAGGTAGAATTTTTGAAATGTGGCTTTCAATATGTATGTAAAATATTTTTTGAAAATTTTTATTTTAAGTATATTTTTTAAGCATTTTACGATTTACACATTTAAATATATAATAAGGCTGGCAAGTTTTGCGAGTTGTCTCCCCGGAGGTCTTGCCAGACCTCTGATATCCTCATATTTTTCTTTAATAATAATAGAGATCAAATTTAATGAAATCAAAGAAGGAACAAAGTTTATTGAGAAATATCAATATAAAAGACTATAATTTTAAATGTTTTTAAGTATATCACCAAACCTGAACAGGTTGAGCGGGAAGGGCTAATGATATTTACAAATAAGTTTCAATTTTATACGCTTCGCTTTCCACTGAATGCCGCATATCCGCTCCTTCAATTCTCATTGAAATGTCATCCGATCCTTCGATTTTTTCGTTAACGCGTTGTATTCACTCCTAAAATTCCTTGAATGTTTTTTGTTCACTACCAGGGGTTCCCAACCTAGGCGTTATCGCCCCCTCCCAGGGGCTTTATTTTTGTTATTTTGTGCGTTTAATGTCAAGGAGCACTAGGGGGTGTTCGACGAGATTTGTCTCCTATTTGATATATAATTTACAGTGAAGTTTTTATTCTTTTGCATTTGATCATTTATTAACCAAGACATATCCTCTCTATTTGCCCGAGCATAATGATGTATTAATAAGATTGACACACGCTGATAAAACGGGACGTAATTATGCGAACTTGACACACTCACTATGAATTGTACGATTAGCAATGCAGGTGTTGTTATCTCTTGACTACAACAATGTAATGATGAACTTGCATTACATCACACATTCTTTCCTTCTGTGTTAGAAAATGTATAGGGGTATTACAGCTTATCTAAGTAATCAGTATTACTATTTCGAATACTTGAAAAA
>JAUIRK010000999.1:0-12515 GCA_030549495.1 Nectonema munidae
GATGAGTGACGCTTTGTGACACTGATTTATCCTATTATTCCTTTACTTTATTGGAGGTGTGACGCTGTGACGCTGTGACACTACAAATGTTCACAATTATAAAGGCACTGCTATATTACCTATTAATATCGGTAATGTTGCACTATCCGTGCATTGATGAAAAGCAATTTTAATTGGAAAGAAGTTGTTCAATGATATAATGCTTTCATATGTCAATCTTTTCTTGAATGCGCTTATAGTTTGAGTATCGCACTATACATGCATTGTAGCAAATACAGTCTATGCCTGCCTCCATAATACGAGTATATCTACATGATACACATCCTACCAAATAGAGCAACACAGTCTGTGTTTCTCTCTCTTCACTACTATACACATACACACACATACAAATTGAAGACCAGTATTATGGACAATACAGGCATAGTGCAACATGGACGAGATATTTAAAAAGAGGAAGACAATATTAAATTTGTGCTGAAATTTTAATCAAGAGTTATTGAATTTTCAAGACGCAATAACATTTGTGAAATACCCCTCTCCTTCACTGTTGTTATAACTCAAGTGTGTATGATGAATCTAAAAAGATTTGTGTTGGTAACCCATATAGTATAAGAGAGCGTCCCTGTCTCATACGGCTCATCATCTCTTCATCACAGCATTATGCATAGAGACACGTTACATCCCACTATATGTATCATGTAGATATACTCGTATTATGGAGGCAGGCATAGACTGTATTTGCTACAATACACGTATAGTGCGATACTCAAACTATAAGCGCATTCAAGAAAAGATTGACATATGAAAGCATTATATCATTGGACAACTTCTTTCCAATTAAAATTGCCTTTCATCAATGCACGGATAGTGCAACATTACCTTAATATCTATGTTTTTTGGATGAGTGACGCTTCGTGACACTGATTTATCCTATACTTCCTTTACTTTATTGGAGGTGTGACGCTGTGACACTACAAATGTTCACAATTATAAAGGCACTGCTATATTACCTAATACTATCTATGTTTTTTGGATGAGTGACGCTGCGTGACACTGATTTATCCTATACTTCCTATACTTTATTGGAGGTGTGACGCTGTGACGCTGTGACACTACAAATGTTCACAATTATAAAGGCACTGCTATATTACCTAATACTATCTATGTTTTTTGGATGAGTGACGCTGCGTGACACTGATTTATCCTATACTTCCTATACTTTATTGGAGGTGTGACGCTGTGACGCTGTGACACTACAAATGTTCACAATTATAAAGGCACTGCTATATTACCTATTACTATCTATGTTTTTTTGGATGAGTGACGCTGCGTGACACTGATTTATCCTATACTTCCTATACTTTATTGGAGGTGTGACGCTGTGACGCTGTGACACTACAAATGTTCACAATTATAAAGGCACTGCTATATTACCTATTACTATCTATGTTTTTTGGATGAGTGACGCTGCGTGACACTGATTTATCCTATACTTCCTATGTTTCTATGTAGTGACATATGACATATATTTAACAATATGTAGATAACAAAACCGGCGGTATCGCCCATCTTTTGGAACTATTTCCATAGGAGTTGAATGATCATTTGCGGTTTACTTATAAAAATTGTCTTTATGAACAGTCATTCAAATTTTATATGAAATATATGTTTTTATACCAAATCAATCATGTTGGTTCCTTTAATCTCTTATAATAGATATTCATTTATGCATAAATATAAAATTATTTAAATGCCTATTTTATATGTGATGTATTTTATTTAAATGCCTATTTTATTATATTTTTAAATATTATTTATGTAATTTAAAATTATTTTTAATTAATTATAGATTTTATATTTTTTTTAATTATAGATTTTAATAATTATAGATAATTTATTTTTAATTAATTAATCTATTGAACATGGGTGAACAAAAAAGAAAATCTAGGCAATATAACTTTGATTATTTAAAGTTCGGCTTCATTTTTCCCCCTGGGAAATACATCTACCCATGTGCCTTCTATGCAGCAAAGTTTTAAGCAATGACGCTATGAAATCATCCAAGTTGGAGGATCATCTGAGAAGATAACACCCTGATAAAAAAGTCACAATTTGGCATACTTTAAAACACTGAAAGAAAACACGAGAAGAGAATTACTGTGGACAAGATGTTCTCTTCAACGTCAAGGATAGACGATGATGGTTTGCGGGCGTCGTACAATATCTCACTGCTCATAGCAAAATCTGGAAAACATCATATTATCGGGGAACAGCTAATTTTGCCAGCCATTGAAGAGGTTTTAAAAACTGTTTTACACCATTCTGCATATCATATGCTGATTGCTGAAGACAATTCCTTTGAGCAACAACACAGTTCAAAGATGTATTGATTAAATGAGTCTTGATGCTGAAAGCTTCTTGTGTAATTATTTGCAAACGAACCATTTCTCTATTCAGTAGGACGGGTCTACTTTACCGGGTAATGAAGCGCTTTTATCGGCTTATGTTCGTTTTGTTATGGATGAAAAAATTCATGAAGAGCTGCTCTTTGCAAAAAATTTGACGAACGATACTAAAGGTGAAACTATACTAAATGTTTTGAAAGATATTGGTACGCAGAAATCTATTCCTTTATCAAATATTATAGCATCAGCACTGAAGGGAGCCCCTGTAATGTTTTATCGCGGTTTTATAAGCCATTTAAAACGAAATGTACCTGGGGTGTTTGCAATTCACTGCGTAATTCACCGACAACACTTAGTAGCCAAAAAAAGAAGATTCGTAACAATGCGTAAATTGTAGGTTATTTTCGCAGTTGTGTCAAGAAAATAACGAGCACTTTAATATGTTACTGCTCCACACTGAAGTACGATGGCTGTAGAAAGGCTTATGCTTGACAAGATTTTTTTTCCCTTTTTGAGACCATTTTAGAGTTTTTGGCTACTAAAGATCCTATTTTGAAAGAAAATTTAATTAAATATAAATCAGACATTGCTTATTTAACTGATTTGTATACTAAATTTAATGAAGTTAACTTGCAGTTACAACGAGACCGTCTGAATTTAGTGAAAATGAGGTTTATTGTGGCAGCTTTTCATGGTAAAATTGATTTCATGAAGCAGAAAATGGGAAGGCGTGAATTTTCTCGGTTTCCCAATTTGTCATCGACAAACGTCCATGATGATGACGTTTTGGTCTACGTACAAAATTTAAATGCCCTTCATATAGATTTTAAAGTCAGATTTGGTGATATTTTGACTATGAACATACCACCATGAATGATCTACCCTTACGATGAAATTGAAGAATAGATGTCACGTTATAAGAAGAACTGATTGGAATACGCTGTACCGAAGAACAAGGTGCAGTTCAGAAAGGGTATCAGCAGTTTTGGTTTCAAAAAGAAAACCCTGTCGCTTATCCTACTTTCGCAAGAAAGTTATTGATAGCTTTTGCATCTTCATACCTCGTGGAAAGGGGCTTTAGCGCGGTTGACAATCTTCTTACGAAAAAACGAAATTGATTACACATCGTTGAACGTGGAGACATGAGATTAAAACTAACTAATTTGAAGCCAATTTTATGTAGGTAATAATCTTCATTTTTTTTTTTATTTGTTTCGTTCCAATTTTAATATGTACTTGGATTTTGTGTTTTTTCAATAAAATTTTTTCTCTTATTTAAATTGTCTAATTTTAAAAGAACCCATTAAAGTGAGAATCAGTGTGTAAGCAAGCTGTCTAAAATTAATAAGTTTAAGAAAATTCAATATTCAGCCGGCGGGGGGTCAATGGTAAACAAAAAAATCAACCTGGGGTTTATGGGCTAAAAAAAATTTGGAACCTCTGGTATACATGAAAAATCATAGTCTAAAACCCTTTTCTAGATTTTGAAAATTTCCAAGCCAAAAAAAAAGAAAAAATAGACAAAACAAAAATAAAAAACAAGATTTTTAATTAGTTAAAAAATTTATAAAATAAAACTGATAAACAAAATTTGAATTCACGGAAAATAACGAAGTAAAAATTTTAAATAAGAAACTGGATTAAACTTGTGTTAAAAAAATTTTAAAAAAGTAACAAAAATGTCATAAATCATCAGAATTTAAACAAAAAAATTTTTACTTATCAGAAAAGTATCATTTTTCAACTAAATAAAATATATGGTAATATTATTTGTAAAACTGATCTTAAAATAATTTATTTTCAGCTGTCGATACCTAAAATACCTTATATATTCCTTCATGTTTCGTTAATATTCAGTTTGTATGTTGTCTAGTATTTTATGTATTATTTAGCAATGAGGAATTTAGCAAATTGTGCATATCATTCAAAATCATACACCTAAATGTACATTATATATATTATTGTTAAAACTTTTGGTTTTTTTTTTTGGAATTTTTTCTGGTGCATCTCATTTTTGGAGGAGTTTTTACTTATGAATCTAGTAAAAGTATTTGAAAATTTTTTTTCTTCAAAAAATGTCACGCCCCCACCATGAAACAATTTTTCCTAAACAAATCCTATATTAAAATCATAATAAAACCACATAAACAATTCAAATAATTTATGAAGTAAAAAATCAATAAATTTGTTTTCTTTTATTTGATTCCATTCATACGTCTCAACTCCACCAATCACAAATCTTCATCTTTGTAAGTAATTTAAATCTTCACTTTCTTTCAAAAATTATCAGTCATCTTTATTTTTGTAGAAAACGAAAAATAAATATGGGTAAATATAAAATTCAAGTAATTCAGTTTCCAAAAATAAGTCGGCTTGGGCTAAAAATCTAGTTAAATTTAAAGATTCGCATAAGAGCAGGGGTGTTTCTTTGGTGGAAAAGAATTTCAGTGAATTTGCCAAGATACCCTCCAAAATGGATATTGTTGGTCGCTTTAAACATTTAGCTTCATCGAAAAAGACAAAAGCAAACGTGCTTCACTAATTTCGGAAGAAATTATTGATCTTTGGAATATCAAACTGAATTTTCCTTCTTTTGAAACTAAAACAGTGAATCGAAAAGTTAACCAAGTGATAGAAAAGTATGAAAAATTGAGAAAAAAAGGAAAAGCTGGTGAATTAGAAAAAGAATTGTTCGATATCACAAATTGTAAAGGTGTTTGGCTGACAACAGAAGACAAAAATCTTTATCAACTGCAGATTGAATCTAACAGAAAAGTGGGATATGCAACGAATCAACTTGTAGACCAATCATCAATTCATCCAAGAGTTTTACAAAAATGCAAAGACATCTCTACAAAACCAGAAGAAAGCTGTTCAACCGAAGTAATTGACAAAAAGGGCCCTGAGATTGATGATGAGCGAGATAAAAGTTTCATTGCCAATGTGAAAGAAAAAAGCCCGAAAAAGTATAGTAGTTGCAAGCAGGCTACCAACTTACTTACTGCCACAAAAATATCAACTTATCAAGCTCACAAAATTTGTGTTAATTTTAAAAATGAAATAATCTCATTGTCAACACCTTCACAGTCAGGAATACACAAAGCGCTGATAAAGAAAGCAAAAGATATGGAAAAGAGATACAAAGAAGAACTGAAGAAAGAAAAATGGAGCTTGCACTTTGACGGGAAACGCGTGAATGGTCTGGAATATCAAGTTGTTGTCCTTAAGAATGAAACAAGCGAGATAAAGTTAAAAGTTTTACAACTAATTGACGAGAAAGCTGAAACAATCACTAATGGTCTGATGGAAGTATTAAATGAATACGATCTTTGGAAGTCAATAAAATTGATGGTTTGTGATAAAACAAACTTTAACACTGGAAGAAAAAATGGTGTAGTCAAGAAGTTGCAGACAATTTTTCAAATTAAGGCAAGTGAAGTTCCGCAATTTTTTGGATGCCAGCATCACATTTTGGATAGGATTCTCAGACTCGTCATGGACCAAGAATTAAAAGAAAGTGCAATTTCTAACCTGTATACTACGATGATTCATCTTCAACCTGTATACTACGATAATTCATCTTCAACCTGTATACTACGATGATTCATCTTCAACCTGTATACTACGATGGTTTCTATTCCATGTACAAATAACTAGGGAGACAATGTTCAACTTTCTGTTCACATTCTGCTAGATGTAAGATTTGATATACCTCATTCAGGGAGACGATGCTACATAAGTTATTACCTATATACATTATACCTGTATACTACGATGGTTCATCTCCAACCTGTATACCGCGATAATTCATCTCCAAATTATCAGTTCATATTTTGCTAGATGTAAGATTTGATATACCTTATTCAGGGAGAGGATGTTAGATAAGTTATTAATTTTTTCACGATATTAAATAATATATTTTATCACATAATCAAAATAAAATTCTGTAATCAAAGAATCGAAAAATATTCTTTAAAAAATCAAAAAATATCAAACTTTCTGTTCATATTTCGCTACCTCATACGATGTTACAAAAGTTATTACCTATACTTTGCAATTTGCACGATTTTAAATATTATATTTGTCAAATAATCAAAATAAAATTCTGTAATCAAAAAATCGAAAAATATTCTTTAAAAAATCAAAAAATATCAAACTTTCTGTTCATATTTTGCTACCTCATACGATGTTACAAAAGTTATTACCTATACTTTGCAATTTACACGATTTTAAATATTATATTTGTCGAATAATCAAAGAATCGAAAAATGTTCAAATCAAAAAATATTTATTCTTTTTAAATATATCGTTGGCTCCCCTTCTTTTTTTAGAACTAAAATTTTTTCTTGCTTTTTTGATATTCCTTTGTTGTTTTATTGTTGTTGTTTTATTTGACACAGCTTGTAAAATGCAAGGATTTCGAAAGCTGGCATGAGGCTTTTACAAATTTAAGATGATTAATCACAGTTTTTGTGAATTTGTTTTTTTAGCATTGGGAGCCTTGGGGATCGAACCCCTGACCTTCAACTGTTAAGCTGAGAGGTACACCCTAACAACCATGAGGATATTCCTTTAGATTACTATAAACTAGTTTTATCTTGATGTCCCAAAATAAAAAATTTAAAACATCAAAAATTACTTTATACTTTAATTATCATGAAAAAACACGTGAAAATGAAGAGATTCAGATCTCTGAAATTGAAACAAATAATACAGGTAATACATTTATTACTGGGCGTGAGAAAATTTTGATAATTTGATAATATCTTTTGATAATTGGCAGACTCTAAATCATCCATCTAGTTCTTCTATTCCTACAAAAGTGACTTACACTCAAAAAATATATTTCCAAGAAAAATGGTGTAAAAAATACGTCTGGATTCATTATGAACCCGCTTTAAAAAAGGTACCTTGTTTCTACTGTGCACAAGCAGAAAAACAATGTACCTTGAAAATGGCAAGAAACAAAGAACCTGCCTTTATTTCAGAAGGCTTTAATAATTGGAAAAAGGCATTATCTAGATTCGAAAGGTATCAAGCTTCTCAATGTCACAGAACTGCAATGGCATTGATTTCTTTGAAACCTCAGGAAAAAAATCATAATTGATGATAATCGATATCAACAACAGAAGACTGCTTGTAATTTTCTGATAGATATTTTCAAGAGTTTGCGTTTCCTATTGCGTCAAGGTCCTAGCATTTCGAGGACACACTGCAAAAGAAGGAAACTTCTATGAATTATTAAAACTTTTTCAAGAAAAAAATGATGAACTACTCAAAGGATATCTAAAAAAATCAATTAATTCACATCTCTACAGATTCAAGAAGAAATAATACAAATATTCAGTAATAATATTGTTAGAACTATTTCTGCAGAAGTTGGAAAAGATGGGCCTTTTTGAGTTATGGTTGACGGAACGCAAGATCATGGAATGGAACAAGAAGTTGTCTGTTTTCGGCATGTCGATGAAAACCTAGAAATTTATGAAAAGTTTGTTGGACTGTATGAGCTTCATAGTACATCAGGAGAAATGATTTCAAATATGGTTTTTGATGTTATCACTCGCCTTTCACTGTTAAATGCCAATTTGATAGCTCAGACGTATGATGGGTAAGTACAAAGGATGTCAAGCAAAAGTTAAAGAGTTACAACCTCTTGCTTTGAACTTACACTGTGCATCACATATATCTAATCTGATCGTGTAACATGCAACTTCTGCTAACATTGATATTTGAGATGCCATCCAATGGGTTCATGAACTGTGTGTTATATATAAAAGATCTGGAAAGTTCAAGGTAATTTAAAATTTTTAGAAAATATACTTTTATATGTTATCTTCATTTTTCAATTGCTAAGTATATTATTATTATTATATCTAGAATCTCTTCAAAGCTATTGCACACGATAGCTTTTCTGATAATCAACCTGTAAACTTTTCTACAGGTCGTCCCCTCTGTCCAACTCGTTGGCTCTGTAGGTTGCCTGCAATTTTATCTGTTAAAAACAACTATGAAAGTGTTCTTCAAAGTTTAAGAGAACTGGCTTCATCAAATACTTTCGATTATAAAGTAGTAAAAGCAAATGGTCTTCTTAATCGTTTTTCAAAAGCAAAAACATTACTTAGCCTAAAGATGGTGATCAAACCAATTACTCCACTTGAACAGCTGAATCGATCTTGTCAATCTCGCCATGCTGTTGTTTCAGGTAAATTTCTAAAAAATATTCATTGAAAATAAAATATGTTTTTGACAGGTATGCTGTAAGCAGTCAAGATAACAATCGAACAAATGTTAGCTTGGCGAACTGATGAGAAATTTTATGAATTGTATGAGATAACAGTATTAAAAGTAAATGAGCTTGGTTTAAAATCACTAGCTGTTCCAAGAAAAAAAAGACTAGAGCAATTAAAAGCGCTGTTGAAGTGTCTAAATAAATCAATCCAGAAGAACATTTTAGAGGGCAATACTTTGTGGTTATTGACTCAATTGTTTTATATGAAAAAATATATCATTTAACACTACATGATCTTACAATTTACAAAGTTCTCGAAGATATGCTAATTTCGGGCTAAATTATTAATGAAAAATTAGTGAAAAGATATCCAGAGCTGGAAAAAGATGCGCTAGAATTACAGCTGGCTATGTTTCAACAAACGAGTAAAGCAACAGCAAGAAAGTGAGACATACAAAAGCATGACACCAGAAGTCCGGAGACCCTTTTCACAAGTAGCTACGCTCATGAAGTTGCTTTTGGTATGCCCAGTTACATCTAGCAAATGCGAACGCAGCTTTTCTACTTTAAGAAGATTGAAAACATGGCTGAGAAGTACTATGAGTCAGAAAAGGCTCAACGCAGTAGCCATCTGTAACAGCCACCATGTTCTTTTAATATGTCACTTGAATCTTTTGCCAAAGAGTTTGCAAGCAGAAATGAAAAAAGACGTGAGAAATTTGGCCTATAAAAATTTTTCCAGTAATTTATCAAACTTTTTTCATATAATACCTTATTTTTAATTGATAAATCTTTTTTAGTTTTTTTAATAAAGTTGTAAAAAATTATGCGTTAATCCATATTACACACCGCTCCAAAACTAGCTATGATTGCCAGTCACGCCCAATGCAATAATCCATATAGCATCCCCCCAGCTATGATTACCTGTCTACGCCTCTGGTAGTAGTAGTAGTAGTAGTATTATTATATATTACATAAACATTTCAACCAATCATATAGTTTTTATAAAATAAAACTCAAATTTCAAAGTTAATGTTTTGAACTTTTAGGTAGAATTTTTGATATGTGGCTTTCAATATGTATGTAAAATATTTTTTGAAAATTTTTATTTTAAGTATTTTTTTTAGCATTTTACGATTTACACATTTAAAATAGGGCTGGTAAGTTATCTCCCCGGAGGTCTTGCCAGACCTCTGCTTTATACAATTAAACTAGAAGAAAGTTGATTTTTTCTCCGTTTTATTGTATTTTGTTTTTTTGTGATAAGTATTTGAAATATTTTACCACTTTTTATTTTAATGAAATGATATAAAATTAAAGGAGGCATTTTGCATTGGATTAAATAACATGCTTTAAAATGCTTTACTATAAATTATTTTGATGAAATCATATAAAATTAAAGGTGGCATTTTATTTTGGATAATTAATAGTTGTTTTAAAATGTTATTTGTTGAATAAAACAGACAGCAGAGACAACTATAGAAAGTAAAAAAGAGAAGAATGAAAAATAAGGACAAAATCATTACTTGTTCTAAATTGGTGTATAAAAATAAAGTTGGTTGAAATTGGTACATCTTGTAAGACGTAAGGACTTAAAAGCAGGCTTTATATAAAAATAAGGGTCAATATAACTCAAAATATTTAAAACGTAAAATAAAATTTTAAAGTAATGACTTTTTTAGTTAAAAAAGCTTTTTTGCTTATGTAGGGAGGCAAAAGTGATTTTTCATTCTTCTATTTTTTATTTTCTATAGTTGTTTCCTGCGCTGGATAATGTGCGGTTGCCTGTAAACCAGCATAGTTGGCTTATGCAGTGTTGCCAGGCAAAATTTATCAAAAATCCGTAAAACATGTCCTAAAAATCCGTAGAACTCCGTAGTTCATATTTTTAATGAACGGCGGTTCTTCTATACTATTTTTGATTGATAATTAAATTTATTTGAAAAAAACTTTAAAAACTATTTAAATAATAATCAACTTTTAAATATTTAATTGTGTGATGCTTTTGGAGTAACGAACGATGAAATTTTAACGACACTTTCTGACGGATCGTAGTTGTAATAAAGAACACTTGGGTCGTTAGTTTTGACATGCAGAAGCCCTAATATTGTTGAAAGATCACGCTGATTTCTTTTATTTGTTTTAATATTGTTGATAATGCTAAAGAAGAGAAAAAATATTATTTATTCAAAAGAAAAAAATTTCTTCAAAGCTATACCTGAAAAGACGCTCACAGTCTGCATTTGAACGAGGTAAAACTAACAATGCTATCATTAGTTCACAAAGTAATTGGAATCTTATTTTTCGTTCTAAGGTTTCTAATTTGCAAAGTTTTCCCCCAAAAGCGTCAACCTCACAATTTTCCAAATCAGAGGGGATTTTCATAAATTGATAATCTAAAAACTCGTCTCTCAATTGATCCAATCTATCCAGAGGGACAATGTGCGGAAACCTTTCTACTAAAGCATTAACTAAAAATATAAATTTCATAATTTGATGTTAACTAAATGATGTTAAAAAATGCCCGATAAAGCCGTAATTTTAGTTCTTTCATTTGGATCCAAAATACGAAGATGGCCTAAAATGGGATCTCCAAAGGGTAGCTTTGCTTTGAATCGATTAACAGCTCGAACATAATAATTTCTTATATTACTAGAAAAAAGACAAAATAACCTCATGAATTCTTTCAGTTCATATATGTCAATTTCATACTCATTATCTTTTAAAAAACACGCGTTAGATAACCTATAAAAAAGTTTCATCAGGTAACTGAAATTCCATATCCATACAAACGGTCGTTGGATCTTGCTTCGAAGAAATATCTTCGGGTCTCACAAATCTTGCTAAAAACGACTTTAGTGTGATGGGCATTTCAGGCAATAGTCTAATTGCTGCATGCTTACGATCTCCTCTATCTGTACTCTCATCCATCATTAGACTATAATAATTGCTTTTCATGAAGTGCTTTTGCAATTTCCGAATCAGGGCACAATTTCGGTAAAAGTTCCGAAAAATGATCAGCGAGAAGAAAAGATAAGTTGTGCTCCACCATCCAATTGCAAAAAATAACCTCCGATTTGTTGACTTGATTTTCACATTTTTCTTTAGTAAAAGACTTCAAAGCTTTTTTTTCTGTTTCCCTTACAGTTTTTTCGTTTTTAACGTGGATTGTAGTTTTAACATGTTTTTCGAAGTCTTTAATTCCACGCTTACCAACCAATAGCTTTTTAGAGCATAATTTACAAAAGGTTGTACCTTCTGATCCACCACTTTTCAGCCAGCTTAACTTTTTCTCCCACTCACTTTTATAAGATTGCTCATATTTTTTTGTAGGCGTGATTTTTTCTTGGGGGAAGAGGTATCAAAAACAGAACTATCTGAATCTAACATCTTAAAGTCAAATCACTCGATTTACTAAAATGATACATATAAAAAAGGTTTAGATTAAAATGTTAAATAAATTTAAAAAAATTTGACACGCATGATTTAAATCCTGTTCAAATTAGATAAAAAAAACAAAACCAAACACTGTATAGTATACGACTACCGTTTAAACAACGTTTATAATTTATTTTATTCCTAGAAAAATTTTCAAAGTAAATTAAAAATTATGAATAAAAATGCTAGCAAAGAGAATTAAGCCATTTTTGATTTTTTACTTGAACAATAGTGACAGCTTACTACCTGGCAACGAAAAGTTTAATAAGCTCTTTTTTCGATAAAGGAAAAAAAATTATTCATAAATTTAGTGGCAAAAATGTGTAGAAAAAAATGCGAACGAGTCAAAAATCCGTCCATAGAATATCCGTAGACAATTTTTGCCTCAAAAATCCGTAAAATACGGATAAATCCGTAGATCTGGCAACACTGCATGT
>JAUIRK010001001.1:0-43974 GCA_030549495.1 Nectonema munidae
TATATAAATAATGATGAGACAAGATTGTTTTTTTTTCGTTTTTTTATTTATTTTTTATTAATGTCTCCTGAAAAATATTCAAAGAATAAATAGATATCATTTGAACTCAAGTGAAACAAATACAAATTTCCAAATTATTCAATTTTTGAAAGATAAGAAACTATAAATATAAAATTGAAAAAACAATAGTCAGTTTCAAATATATAATCATGAAAAGAAGGCGATCAGAAAAATATATAAATAATGATGAGACAACATTGTTTTTTTTCATTTTTTTTATTTATTTTTTATTAATGTCTCCTGAAAAATATTCAAAGAATAAATAGATATCATTTGAACTCAAAAAGTGAAACAAATTCAAATTTCCAAATTAAAGTTTCAATTTTTGAAAGATAAGAAACTATAAATATAAAATTGAAAAAGAATAGTCAGTTTCAAATATATAATCATGAAAAGAAGGCGATCAGAAAAATATATAAATAATGATGAGACAACATTGTTTTTTTTTCGTTTTTTTATTTATTTTTTATTAATGTCTCCTGAAAAATATTCAAAGAATAAATAGATATCATTTGAACTCAAAAAGTGAAACAAATACAAATTTCCAAATTATTAAATTTTTGAAAGATAAGAAACTATAAATATAAAATTGAAAAAGAATAGTCAGTTTCAAATATATAATCATGAAAAGAAGGCGATCAGAAAACTATATAAATAACGATGAGACAACATTGTTTTTTTTTCGTTTTTTTATTTATTTTTTATAAATGTCTTCTGAAAAATATTCAAAGAATAAATAGATATCATTTGAACTCAAAAAGTGAAACAAATTCAAATTTCCAAATTAAAGTTTCAATTTTTGAAAGATAAGAAACTATAAATATAACATTGAAAAACAATAGTCAGTTTCAAATATATAATCCTGAAAAGAAGGCGATCAGAAAACTATATAAATAATGATGAGACAAGATTGTTTTTTTTTTCGTTTTTTTATTTATTTTTTATTAATGTCTCCTGAAAAATATTCAAAGAATAAATAGATATCATTTGAACTCAAAAAGTGAAACAAATACAAATTTCCAAATTATTAAATTTTTGAAAGATAAGAAACTATAAATATAAAATTGAAAAAGAATAGTCAGTTTCAAATATATAATCATGAAAAGAAGGCGATCAGAAAAATATATAAATAATGATGAGACAAGATTGTTTTTTTTTTCGTTTTTTTATTTATTTTTTATTAATGTCTCCTGAAAAATATTCAAAGAATAAATAGATATCATTTGAACTCAAAAAGTGAAACAAATACAAATTTCCAAATTATTCAATTTTTGAAAGATAAGAAACTATAAATATAAAATTGAAAAAGAATAGTCAGTTTCAAATATATAATCATGAAAAGAAGGCGATCAGAAAAATATATAAATAATGATGAGACAAGATTGTTTTTTTTTTCGTTTTTTTATTTATTTTTTATTAATGTCTCCTGAAAAATATTCAAAGAATAAATAGATATCATTTGAACTCAAAAAGTGAAACAAATACAAATTTCCAAATTATTCAATTTTTGAAAGATAAGAAACTATAAATATAAAATTGAAAAACAATAGTCAGTTTCAAATATATAATCATGAAAAGAAGGCGATCAGAAAACTATATAAATAATAATGAGACAAGATTGTTTTTTTTTCGTTTTTTTATTTATTTTTTATTAATGTCTCCTGAAAAATATTCAAAGAATAAATAGATATCATTTGAACTCAAAAAGTGAAACAAATACAAATTTCCAAATTATTCAATTTTTGAAAGATAAGAAACTATAAATATAAAATTGAAAAAGAATAGTCAGTTTCAAATATATAATCATGAAAAGAAGGCTATCAGAAAACTATATAAATAATGATGAGACAACATTGTTTTTTTTTTCGTTTTTTTATTTATTTTTTATTAATGTCTTCTGAAAAATATTCAAAGAATAAATAGATATCATTTGAACTCAAAAAGTGAAACAAATACAAATTTCCAAATTATTCAATTTTTGAAAGATAAGAAACTATAAATATAAAATTGAAAAACAATAGTCAGTTTCAAATATATAATCATGAAAAGAAGGCGATCAGAAAACTATATAAATAATGATGAGACAACATTGTTTTTTTTTCGTTTTTTTATTTATTTTTTATTAATGTCTCCTGAAAAATATTCAAAGAATAAATAGATATCATTTGAACTCAAAAAGTGAAACAAATACAAATTTCCAAATTATTCAATTTTTGAAAGATAAGAAACTATAAATATAAAATTGAAAAAGAATAGTCAGTTTCAAATATATAATCATGAAAAGAAGGCGATCAGAAAAATATATAAATAATGATGAGACAAGATTGTTTTTTTTTCGTTTTTTTATTTATTTTTTATTAATGTCTCCTGAAAAATATTCAAAGAATAAATAGATATCATTTGAACTCAAAAAGTGAAACAAATACAAATTTCCAAATTATTCAATTTTTGAAAGATAAGAAACTATAAATATAAAATTGAAAAAGAATAGTCAGTTTCAAATATATAATCATGAAAAGAAGGCGATCAGAAAAATATATAAATAATGATGAGACAACATTGTTTTTTTTTTCGTTTTTTTATTTATTTTTTATTAATGTCTCCTGAAAAATATTCAAAGAATAAATAGATATCATTTGAACTCAAAAAGTGAAACAAATACAAATTTCCAAATTATTCAATTTTTGAAAGATAAGAAACTATAAATATAAAATTGAAAAACAATAGTCAGTTTCAAATATATAATCATGAAAAGAAGGCGATCAGAAAAATATATAAATAATGATGAGACAAGATTGTTTTTTTTCGTTTTTTTTTATCTATTTTTTATTAATGTCTCCTGAAAAATATTCAAAGAATAAATAGATATCATTTGAACTCAAAAAGTGAAACAAATACAAATTTCCAAATTATTCAATTTTTGAAAGATAAGAAACTATAAATATAAAATTGAAAAAGAATAGTCAGTTTCAAATATATAATCATGAAAAGAAGGCGATCAGAAAAATATATAAATAATGATGAGACAACATTGTTTTTTTTTTCATTTTTTTATTTATTTTTTATTAATGTCTCCTGAAAAATATTCAAAGAATAAATAGATATCATTTGAACGCAAAAAGTGAAACAAATACAAATTTCCAAATTATTCAATTTTTGAAAGATAAGAAACTATAAATATAAAATTGAAAAACAATAGTCAGTTTCAAATATATAATCATGAAAAGAAGGCGATCAGAAAACTATATAAATAATGATGAGACAAGATTGTTTTTTTTTTCGTTTTTTTATTTATTTTTTATTAATGTCTCCTGAAAAATATTCAAAGAATAAATAGATATCATTTGAACTCAAAAAGTGAAACAAATACAAATTTCCAAATTATTCAATTTTTGAAAGATAAGAAACTATAAATATAAAATTGAAAAAGAATAGTCAGTTTCAAATATATAATCATGAAAAGAAGGCGATCAGAAAAATATATAAATAATGATGAGACAACATTGTTTTTTTTTTCGTTTTTTTATTTATTTTTTATTAATGTCTCCTGAAAAATATTCAAAGAATAAATAGATATCATTTGAACTCAAAAAGTGAAACAAATACAAATTTCCAAATTATTCAATTTTTGAAAGATAAGAAACTATAAATATAAAATTGAAAAAGAATAGTCAGTTTCAAATATATAATCATGAAAAGAAGGCGATCAGAAAAATATATAAATAATGATGAGACAACATTGTTTTTTTTTTCGTTTTTTTATTTATTTTTTATTAATGTCTCCTGAAAAATATTCAAAGAATAAATAGATATCATTTGAACTCAAAAAGTGAAACAAATACAAATTTCCAAATTAATTTCAATTTTTGAAAGATAAGAAACTATAAATATAAAATTGAAAAAGAATAGTCAGTTTCAAATATATAATCATGAAAAGAAGGCGATCAGAAAACTATATAAATAATGATGAGACAACATTGTTTTTTTTTCGTTTTTTTATTTATTTTTTATTAATGTCTCCTGAAAAATATTCAAAGAATAAATAGATATCATTTGAACTCAAAAAGTGAAACAAATACAAATTTCCAAATTATTCAATTTTTGAAAGATAAGAAACTATAAATATAAAATTGAAAAAGAATAGTCAGTTTCAAATATATAATCATGAAAAGAAGGCGATCAGAAAAATATATAAATAATGATGAGACAACATTGTTTTTTTTTTTTTTTTTTATTTATTTTTTATTAATGTCTCCTGAAAAATATTCAAAGAATAAATAGATATCATTTGAACTCAAAAAGTGAAACAAATACAAATTTCCAAATTATTCAATTTTTGAAAGATAAGAAACTATAAATATAAAATTGAAAAAGAATAGTCAGTTTCAAATATATAATCATGAAAAGAAGGCGATCAGAAAAATATATAAATAATGATGAGACAAGATTGTTTTTTTTTTCGTTTTTTTATTTATTTTTTATTAATGTCTCCTGAAAAATATTCAAAGAATAAATAGATATCATTTGAACTCAAAAAGTGAAACAAATACAAATTTCCAAATTATTCAATTTTTGAAAGATAAGAAACTATAAATATAAAATTGAAAAAACAATAGTCAGTTTCAAATATATAATCATGAAAAGAAGGCGATCAGAAAAATATATAAATAATGATGAGACAACATTGTTTTTTTTTCGTTTTTTTATTTATTTTTTATTAATGTCTCCTGAAAAATATTCAAAGAATAAATAGATATCATTTGAACTCAAAAAGTGAAACAAATACAAATTTCCAAATTATTCAATTTTTGAAAGATAAGAAACTATAAATATAAAATTGAAAAAGAATAGTCAGTTTCAAATATATAATCATGAAAAGAAGGCGATCAGAAAAATATATAAATAATGATGAGACAACATTGTTTTTTTTTTTCGTTTTTTTATTTATTTTTTATTAATGTCTCCTGAAAAATATTCAAAGAATAAATAGATATCATTTGAACTCAAAAAGTGAAACAAATACAAATTTCCAAATTATTCAATTTTTGAAAGATAAGAAACTATAAATATAAAATTGAAAAAGAATAGTCAGTTTCAAATATATAATCATGAAAAGAAGGCGATCAGAAAAATATATAAATAATGATGAGACAACATTGTTTTTTTTTTCGTTTTTTTATTTATTTTTTATTAATGTCTCCTGAAAAATATTCAAAGAATAAATAGATATCATTTGAACTCAAAAAGTGAAACAAATACAAATTTCCAAATTATTCAATTTTTGAAAGATAAGAAACTATAAATATAAAATTGAAAAAGAATAGTCAGTTTCAAATATATAATCATGAAAAGAAGGCGATCAGAAAAATATATAAATAATGATGAGACAACATTGTTTTTTTTTCGTTTTTTTATTTATTTTTTATTAATGTCTCCTGAAAAATATTCAAAGAATAAATAGATATCATTTGAACTCAAAAAGTGAAACAAATACAAATTTCCAAATTATTCAATTTTTGAAAGATAAGAAACTATAAATATAAAATTGAAAAAGAATAGTCAGTTTCAAATATATAATCATGAAAAGAAGGCGATCAGAAAAATATATAAATAATGATGAGACAAGATTGTTTTTTTTTTCGTTTTTTTATTTATTTTTTATTAATGTCTCCTGAAAAATATTCAAAGAATAAATAGATATCATTTGAACTCAAAAAGTGAAACAAATACAAATTTCCAAATTATTCAATTTTTGAAAGATAAGAAACTATAAATATAAAATTGAAAAAGAATAGTCAGTTTCAAATATATAATCATGAAAAGAAGGCGATCAGAAAAATATATAAATAATGATGAGACAACATTGTTTTTTTTTTTCGTTTTTTTATTTATTTTTTATTAATGTCTCCTGAAAAATATTCAAAGAATAAATAGATATCATTTGAACTCAAAAAGTGAAACAAATACAAATTTCCAAATTATTCAATTTTTGAAAGATAAGAAACTATAAATATAAAATTGAAAAAGAATAGTCAGTTTCAAATATATAATCATGAAAAGAAGGCGATCAGAAAAATATATAAATAATGATGAGACAAGATTGTTTTTTTCGTTTTTTTATTTATTTTTTATTAATGTCTCCTGAAAAATATTCAAAGAATAAATAGATATCATTTGAACTCAAAAAGTGAAACAAATACAAATTTCCAAATTATTCAATTTTTGAAAGATAAGAAACTATAAATATAAAATTGAAAAAACAATAGTCAGTTTCAAATATATAATCATGAAAAGAAGGCGATCAGAAAAATATATAAATAATGATGAGACAACATTGTTTTTTTTTTGTTTTTTTATTTATTTTTTATTAATGTCTCCTGAAAAATATTCAAAGAATAAATAGATATCATTTGAACTCAAAAAGTGAAACAAATACAAATTTCCAAATTATTCAATTTTTGAAAGATAAGAAACTATAAATATAAAATTGAAAAAGAATAGTCAGTTTCAAATATATAATCATGAAAAGAAGGCGATCAGAAAAATATATAAATAATGATGAGACAAGATTGTTTTTTTTTCGTTTTTTTATTTATTTTTTATTAATGTCTCCTGAAAAATATTCAAAGAATAAATAGATATCATTTGAACTCAAAAAGTGAAACAAATACAAATTTCCAAATTATTCAATTTTTGAAAGATAAGAAACTATAAATATAAAATTGAAAAAACAATAGTCAGTTTCAAATATATAATCATGAAAAGAAGGCGATCAGAAAAATATATAAATAATGATGAGACAACATTGTTTTTTTTTTGTTTTTTTATTTATTTTTTATTAATGTCTCCTGAAAAATATTCAAAGAATAAATAGATATCATTTGAACTCAAAAAGTGAAACAAATACAAATTTCCAAATTATTCAATTTTTGAAAGATAAGAAACTATAAATATAAAATTGAAAAAGAATAGTCAGTTTCAAATATATAATCATGAAAAGAAGGCGATCAGAAAAATATATAAATAATGATGAGACAAGATTGTTTTTTTTTCGTTTTTTTATTTATTTTTTATTAATGTCTCCTGAAAAATATTCAAAGAATAAATAGATATCATTTGAACTCAAAAAGTGAAACAAATACAAATTTCCAAATTATTCAATTTTTGAAAGATAAGAAACTATAAATATAAAATTGAAAAAACAATAGTCAGTTTCAAATATATAATCATGAAAAGAAGGCGATCAGAAAAATATATAAATAATGATGAGACAACATTGTTTTTTTTTCGTTTTTTTATTTATTTTTTATTAATGTCTCCTGAAAAATATTCAAAGAATAAATAGATATCATTTGAACTCAAAAAGTGAAACAAATACAAATTTCCAAATTATTCAATTTTTGAAAGATAAGAAACTATAAATATAAAATTGAAAAAGAATAGTCAGTTTCAAATATATAATCATGAAAAGAAGGCGATCAGAAAAATATATAAATAATGATGAGACAAGATTGTTTTTTTTTTCGTTTTTTTATTTATTTTTTATTAATGTCTCCTGAAAAATATTCAAAGAATAAATAGATATCATTTGAACTCAAAAAGTGAAACAAATACAAATTTCCAAATTATTCAATTTTTGAAAGATAAGAAACTATAAATATAAAATTGAAAAAACAATAGTCAGTTTCAAATATATAATCATGAAAAGAAGGCGATCAGAAAAATATATAAATAATGATGAGACAACATTGTTTTTTTTTTCGTTTTTTTATTTATTTTTTATTAATGTCTCCTGAAAAATATTCAAAGAATAAATAGATATCATTTGAACTCAAAAAGTGAAACAAATACAAATTTCCAAATTATTCAATTTTTGAAAGATAAGAAACTATAAATATAAAATTGAAAAAGAATAGTCAGTTTCAAATATATAATCATGAAAAGAAGGCGATCAGAAAAATATATAAATAATGATGAGACAAGATTGTTTTTTTTCTTTTTTTTATTTATTTTTTATTAATGTCTCCTGAAAAATATTCAAAGAATAAATAGATATCATTTGAACTCAAAAAGTGAAACAAATTCAAATTTCCAAATTATTCAATTTTTGAAAGATAAGAAACTATAAATATAAAATTGAAAAAAGAATAGTCAGTTTCAAATATATAATCATGAAAAGAAGGCGATCAGAAAAATATATAAATAATGATGAGACAACATTGTTTTTTTTTTGTTTTTTTATTTATTTTTTATTAATGTCTCCTGAAAAATATTCAAAGAATAAATAGATATCATTTGAACTCAAAAAGTGAAACAAATACAAATTTCCAAATTATTCAATTTTTGAAAGATAAGAAACTATAAATATAAAATTGAAAAAGAATAGTCAGTTTCAAATATATAATCATGAAAAGAAGGCGATCAGAAAAATATATAAATAATGATGAGACAACATTGTTTTTTTTTGTTTTTTTATTTATTTTTTATTAATGTCTCCTGAAAAATATTCAAAGAATAAATAGATATCATTTGAACTCAAAAAGTGAAACAAATACAAATTTCCAAATTATTCAATTTTTGAAAGATAAGAAACTATAAATATAAAATTGAAAAAACAATAGTCAGTTTCAAATATATAATCATGAAAAGAAGGCGATCAGAAAAATATATAAATAATGATGAGACAAGATTGTTTTTTTTCGTTTTTTTATTTATTTTTTATTAATGTCTCCTGAAAAATATTCAAAGAATAAATAGATATCATTTGAACTCAAAAAGTGAAACAAATACAAATTTCCAAATTATTCAATTTTTGAAAGATAAGAAACTATAAATATAAAATTGAAAAAGAATAGTCAGTTTCAAATATATAATCATGAAAAGAAGGCGATCAGAAAAATATATAAATAATGATGAGACAAGATTGTTTTTTTTCGTTTTTTTATTTATTTTTTATTAATGTCTCCTGAAAAATATTCAAAGAATAAATAGATATCATTTGAACTCAAAAAGTGAAACAAATACAAATTTCCAAATTATTCAATTTTTGAAAGATAAGAAACTATAAATATAAAATTGAAAAAGAATAGTCAGTTTCAAATATATAATCATGAAAAGAAGGCGATCAGAAAAATATATAAATAATGATGAGACAACATTGTTTTTTTTCGTTTTTTTATTTATTTTTTATTAATGTCTCCTGAAAAATATTCAAAGAATAAATAGATATCATTTGAACTCAAAAAGTGAAACAAATACAAATTTCCAAATTATTCAATTTTTGAAAGATAAGAAACTATAAATATAAAATTGAAAAAGAATAGTCAGTTTCAAATATATAATCATGAAAAGAAGGCGATCAGAAAAATATATAAATAATGATGAGACAAGATTGTTTTTTTTTCGTTTTTTTATTTATTTTTTATTAATGTCTCCTGAAAAATATTCAAAGAATAAATAGATATCATTTGAACTCAAAAAGTGAAACAAATACAAATTTCCAAATTATTCAATTTTTGAAAGATAAGAAACTATAAATATAAAATTGAAAAAACAATAGTCAGTTTCAAATATATAATCATGAAAAGAAGGCGATCAGAAAAATATATAAATAATGATGAGACAACATTGTTTTTTTTTTCGTTTTTTTATTTATTTTTTATTAATGTCTCCTGAAAAATATTCAAAGAATAAATAGATATCATTTGAACTCAAAAAGTGAAACAAATACAAATTTCCAAATTATTCAATTTTTGAAAGATAAGAAACTATAAATATAAAATTGAAAAAGAATAGTCAGTTTCAAATATATAATCATGAAAAGAAGGCGATCAGAAAAATATATAAATAATGATGAGACAACATTGTTTTTTTTTTCGTTTTTTTATTTATTTTTTATTAATGTCTCCTGAAAAATATTCAAAGAATAAATAGATATCATTTGAACTCAAAAAGTGAAACAAATACAAATTTCCAAATTATTCAATTTTTGAAAGATAAGAAACTATAAATATAAAATTGAAAAAGAATAGTCAGTTTCAAATATATAATCATGAAAAGAAGGCGATCAGAAAAATATATAAATAATGATGAGACAACATTGTTTTTTTTTCGTTTTTTTATTTATTTTTTATTAATGTCTCCTGAAAAATATTCAAAGAATAAATAGATATCATTTGAACTCAAAAAGTGAAACAAATACAAATTTCCAAATTATTTCAATTTTTGAAAGATAAGAAACTATAAATATAAAATTGAAAAAGAATAGTCAGTTTCAAATATATAATCATGAAAAGAAGGCGATCAGAAAACTATATAAATAATGATGAGACAACATTGTTTTTTTTTCGTTTTTTTATTTATTTTTTATTAATGTCTCCTGAAAAATATTCAAAGAATAAATAGATATCATTTGAACTCAAAAAGTGAAACAAATACAAATTTCCAAATTATTCAATTTTTGAAAGATAAGAAACTATAAATATAAAATTGAAAAAGAATAGTCAGTTTCAAATATATAATCATGAAAAGAAGGCGATCAGAAAAATATATAAATAATGATGAGACAAGATTGTTTTTTTTTCGTTTTTTTATTTATTTTTTATTAATGTCTCCTGAAAAATATTCAAAGAATAAATAGATATCATTTGAACTCAAAAAGTGAAACAAATACAAATTTCCAAATTATTCAATTTTTGAAAGATAAGAAACTATAAATATAAAATTGAAAAAGAATAGTCAGTTTCAAATATATAATCATGAAAAGAAGGCGATCAGAAAAATATATAAATAATGATGAGACAAGATTGTTTTTTTTTTCGTTTTTTTATTTATTTTTTATTAATGTCTCCTGAAAAATATTCAAAGAATAAATAGATATCATTTGAACTCAAAAAGTGAAACAAATACAAATTTCCAAATTATTCAATTTTTGAAAGATAAGAAACTATAAATATAAAATTGAAAAAGAATAGTCAGTTTCAAATATATAATCATGAAAAGAAGGCGATCAGAAAAATATATAAATAATGATGAGACAACATTGTTTTTTTTTTCGTTTTTTTATTTATTTTTTATTAATGTCTCCTGAAAAATATTCAAAGAATAAATAGATATCATTTGAACTCAAAAAGTGAAACAAATACAAATTTCCAAATTATTCAATTTTTGAAAGATAAGAAACTATAAATATAAAATTGAAAAAGAATAGTCAGTTTCAAATATATAATCATGAAAAGAAGGCGATCAGAAAAATATATAAATAATGATGAGACAAGATTGTTTTTTTTCGTTTTTTTATTTATTTTTTATTAATGTCTCCTGAAAAATATTCAAAGAATAAATAGATATCATTTGAACTCAAAAAGTGAAACAAATACAAATTTCCAAATTATTCAATTTTTGAAAGATAAGAAACTATAAATATAAAATTGAAAAAACAATAGTCAGTTTCAAATATATAATCATGAAAAGAAGGCGATCAGAAAAATATATAAATAATGATGAGACAAGATTGTTTTTTTTTCGTTTTTTTATTTATTTTTTATTAATGTCTCCTGAAAAATATTCAAAGAATAAATAGATATCATTTGAACTCAAAAAGTGAAACAAATACAAATTTCCAAATTATTCAATTTTTGAAAGATAAGAAACTATAAATATAAAATTGAAAAAACAATAGTCAGTTTCAAATATATAATCATGAAAAGAAGGCGATCAGAAAAATATATAAATAATGATGAGACAACATTGTTTTTTTTTCGTTTTTTTATTTATTTTTTATTAATGTCTCCTGAAAAATATTCAAAGAATAAATAGATATCATTTGAACTCAAAAAGTGAAACAAATACAAATTTCCAAATTATTCAATTTTTGAAAGATAAGAAACTATAAATATAAAATTGAAAAAGAAGTCAGTTTCAAATATATAATCATGAAAAGAAGGCGATCAGAAAAATATATAAATAATGATGAGACAACATTTTTTTTTTTTATTTTTTTATTTATTTTTTATTAACCCTCGCAGGACGGACAATTTCTATACCCTTCAAAGGACAGGACAGTGGAAAAAACTCTGATGATTTTGAAGATGTTTATTCTTGCTGCTCTGATACGCAATCAGAAAGTTCTACAGATTCTCTGACATCTTTTGATAACTATGACTCTCTAAATGCTCCTGACCATACCGTCTATTCGTGGGAGCCGACTCAAACTAATTCCGGAAGAACATTATCAAGAAATCTTCGAAATAAAAAAATAGTTCACCTGGGCCAAAAAATGGAGCTGAAAGGTTGAAGATTGTCTGCAAATTTTTAATCTTTTCATGACACATAGTCTAATACAGCATATCTACAACTGCACAAAATCAAGAATGGATGAAAATTACACGTATTTTTTGAATTATACTATAATTTTAGTATTTTGAGATAATAATTTCGAAAATTTTATTATATATAATCAATTTTTTGGTACTACAATTAATTTTTCTATTTCAAGTCATCATATAACTGATCAAACATACCTAAAGCTAAAATTGGTTTGTAAAAAACATGTGTAAAATGAAATTCATCTCAATAGTTGTTATTCATAGTTAAACGAAGGTACGTGAGTACGTAGCGTGTAAGGTAAGCTCAGAAAACTGTTAACACGACAAAAAATTTGAGTACTTTTCTTTGAAAAAATTTTTATTCTGTATTTGACTTCATATTGATCTTGTTTCAGTTGAGTTTAAGAAAAATAAGTATAAGCAAATATTATCCATATTTATAGGAGTGCGAATCCGAGGCATCAAAGTCTCTCATCTTCATATCAGAAGTTCGAAATAAGTGATATCCTATCATACTTTAGTTGCATTCTTTACATTGGTCAATCAAAAAATCAGTCCATCGATATCAAGTATCTTTTTTCCGAGCATCGTGGAGCCATTTTTGAAAGCGGCAATTTCTAGAGATATGTTTTTCCTATTCCACAGATTCATCCAATTCGATATTCGAAGTGAAAGATTTTGTAAGCTTTGCTCTTTACTCTTTTATACTTTTTAACAAGAGTATTTTTAGGTTGTTAATTCTAAACAAAAATAAAAATTTCTTATAAAAATCTTTAATAAAATGTTTTTATCTATCTTGTTAACAATATACTCCCGAATAGCACGTCGTGTTATCCGCGCTTCATATTGATTAATATAGAATTGAAAGGGAAAAATCTTATTCTTTGAGAATAACAATAAGTTGCACATTGTCTGCCAATAGTGTGTAGCAAAAAACTTGATGACAGACAGAATCGAACCGGATTTTGTTAAAGGAGATGTGTCAGACGACGTTAAGCAGATGGTTGCCCCCGACACGGCGGTGCCGGCAGGGACGATGATACCTGATAATGTTGATGATGTTGTTAATAGTAGTCCAAAGATAGTGCTTGAACAAACACCAGCGAGTATAACAAATCTGTCGGTGCAAGCCAAGATTGATCCTACAGTCAAAGCGGAAGCTCCGAAAGACATGCTTACAGAAGTGAAGTTTATGACTGATGATGAAGACGGAGGATTAAATCAGATTGTTAATGCTTTGATAGCGTTGTGGCACAGACAACCAACACAGCTGTGCAAATTAAACAGAATAAGCCACGATGTTGAACGGATAGACGATGTTAGCCAAGCAATGATGCTTAACGAGCCATTGCGTTGGTCGTATAACAAACAATACGATTCATTCAGAATTGCACGCTTTACTCTAGAGAAGGGGGATGTGAAAAAGCGGGACAAAAATGGTCCCGGTCTGGGAACCAGATTTTACTTATACAAAGCTCAATACCTCTCAGACCTTTGACTCTACACCCTACCCTACCTCTTAAAGTTATATCTCAAGCAGATGGCACAAAACCCAGAACGTCCGGAAGGTGCCTTTATTTCACAGTCCGACTGGACTGAGATGGTGGATTCCAGCCGAGTGCAGCAAGCCACTCTGGATGGGATTTCACGAGAGATAGACTCTTTGGTTAGAGCCTTTAACAAGTCCACGGTAAAATCACGAGCTGCGGCCGGGCCAAGCGAGCCCGTGACTCCCGCTCCAATTCCCTTAGAAATTAAAGAAGAGGTAATGGCGATACCTCCACTGGAGCGATATTCTCCTATGGAGTTAGCCTCCCGAAGGATCGATGCTTTTAATTTGTCGTTACCTCCACAACTAAGGAATGCTAAAGATTCCATGATCATTTCACTTTTTGCTATACTTCAACGTAACTTACCTGACCTATCGCTATTGAACGTAAAAGAGGTAAGTAAACTAGCCTCTACGGCTTGCCTAGCTACTCAGTGCTCCTGGGAGCAAGCTAGCAAGCAAATGAATTTGTCGTCTTTCGCTGAGTTGGACATACCTGCTCCAAGTAATCCTATAGTCTCCAACTACAGATTTCGACAACAGAAGCCGGCGCCGAGAAAGGCAGCGCCGAGAAGGAAGGAATAAAGCCTTCTTCTATGCGGCTAAGGAACCGGAGCCATCCTTAGTCGTTCCTGTCAGCGCTCCAGCTGAATTGGCTTCATCGACATCCATTACGGATGTTTCATCCAGCGTTGAGGCAGCTAGTGAACTCCAGAATGTATATCACGCTCTGGTAGCTGACCTCACTGACGTGGCTGGAGCAGTAGCACCGCCGTCAGAGGCTGTACAGCCTACGCTGGACATCGACAACACAAAGTTTTTTACAACTTCATTCCTGGAGCTCTTGCAAAACGAACTTGCGGAATTTCCTATACCGTTGTCTGATACTGTGATACCTAGCCAAGAATTAGTTACATTCAAGGCAAACGCTGTCGAGCCGGTGGCGGCCACAGAGAATATGCTAACCACCATAGGACATATTCCACCTAATGAAAAAGCTACAAGTGAGGACTTTGTTACATTCATTAGAAATCACCCAGACACACCTCTTATTGGTAACAAATTATTAACTACACTCGTTTACTGGGAAAGAAAGAAAGATATCAATCCTAAGGAGTGGAGAGAGGTTTTTAATCAAATATTATCTCCCGAAAGTGAAAGTAAAGAAGAACAGGAAGAATTAGACATTTTATCCACGCACACAGATGATACAGATGAGGATTACGAAGGATCACCAAAAGTATTTAATCCTATAGTTGATGCGCACAAGGGACATGAAAAGATTCATCCCATAGATGTTGGTAAACTAAAATATGTAGGTCTGTGTTCGCTGTGGAAGGCTCCGCACGACTTACTCAATATCAAAGCTAGAAACATTATCAAGCATGGCTACAAGCCTAGAATCAAAAGCAACGAAAAGGCAAGTAAATTTTCAAGATTCATCCAACCACATTTCCCGATAAAAACATTTATAAAAAACAAGGTATTACCTCCGTTATCTCATTTCAACGTAGTCAAGCGAGCAAAGAATGTAAAGATAACTTCTCCTGTATTCATTATCCCAAAGCGTAACAGGGAAACTCGGTTTATCCAGAATTTTTCTTTTACGTCGGAGCTTTTCCACAACGAGGCCTTACAAGTGGAAGCACCAGCATCATTAATGTTTATACCCAAGAAATACAGGTTAGCTATTAAAGTAGACCTAACCAATGCGTTCTACGGAATCGCAATTCACAAAACATACCAGAAGTTTTTCGGTTTCAAGATTTTCCATGAACTTTTTACGTTTAACAGGCTGCCCATGGGGGCGAATTTTGCGCCTGGAGTTTTACAGTTTGTTTTAAAAACATTGCTTAGAACGTTCAAGAATCGCTACAAAGAAATCGATTTCCTACATAAAGTATATGTGGACGATATACTACTCCTATTTACAAACGCCAAAGATGCATGCATCATAAGTAATAGCTTCAAGGATTTTCTGGAAAAGGAATGCAACATCCTAATAAATTCAAGAAAGTCATGCTTCATACCGTCCTATGAAATCAACTACTTAGGTGTAATTCTAAATCTTAACGATGGCACATTGGGATTCACGGAAGAGACAATGACTAAATGTTACCAGGCCATATATATTCTAGCTGCCTTTAACAATCATCCTTTCCCACCGATGAAGGTCCTTGAATCAGCCATTGGATATCTCAACTACTACTTGGCAACGATATCAAATTTAACAAGAAGGACAAGACCCCTATACAATATTAAAAGTGGTACGCCTATACCAATAAAGACGCTCATTCACTTATGGAAGAGTGTAAAGAGAAGAAAAGAGTTCATAAATTTGATTCCTCCAAATTCCAAAATATATGTGGATGCAACCCCTCTAGCCATAGGTATTACATCTAAAAATTGTAATTTCAAAATACCATTTGTAGAGGAGGTGGACATTGACCTGGCCGAGTTGCTTGCTATCACTATAGCCAACTCGGTCTCAGGAGAAGAAACACTCATTCTTTCCGACAGCCAAGTGGCTATCAATGCATGGAAGAAGGGTGGATCGGCGTCAGAAAGACTTCACAATATTTTGGAAAGAGTAGAAAATATGGACACGGCACAATATCTTAAGAGATGTAAGAACATTTTTTATATACCCACTGACTCCAATCCAGCAGATCACCCATCAAGAGAATCCGATCTGAATACAATACCCCTATAAAAGCAAAGCACACTCTCTTGATCCTCATTATTTTACTTATACAAAGCTCAATACCTCGCCCACCGCCACCCCTTGCAAGTACGCCACCAAAAGAAGACTTATAAATTTTGTGATATGTTATCTTTATTTTGTGATGTATAATTTTATCATTATAAATTTGTTTGTTTAATAAAGTGATATTAATAATAAAAAAAATTTTTAGATTGCTATAACTATAAGTGCTCCTCCTAGCCTGTTGTACCCAACGTATCGTGTAAGGCAAGCGGATAACATATGGAGATTGGCTAAGGCTGTGGGCTTTGTGGTTTTGAATCCAACTCTAGCGATTGACTTTACATCAACGGACGAAATGTATTTGCTGTGCAAAAATTTGGCTTGTATAATGGGAGGATGTTTCGAGTCGCTGCTCTAGGAAAGTATCGTTATCAATGGCGATGGGATTGCGCGCGTTGGATTCTGAAGAATATGATGTGGTGCGTGGCATGAGAACGTTTTCAAGTAGAAATATAGTGATTGGGACTCGAATGTTTGAATGTGTCAGTATGTTGAGCGCCGCCAGGAATCAAATTCGAAGCAGACTGCGTGCGTTTGAAAACATCAAAACGTTCTACGACCTGTCGTGTGGAACTCATACACGGCCTCAAGTCCGAGCAGTATTGTGCACAGTTGGTGTGGGAGTCTCCGTACCTAGCAAAAAGAATATTGAAGAGTTCATTAGATACCAGAATGAAGATTTACCAACTATTAGGTTACAATCGGGAGCTGATTTCACATTGAGTTGGGAGCTCGGCTTTTCGTTTAGCTTGTATAATTTTGTGCCACTATATAGTTGCGATTTCGCCGGACTGTTCATACGCGGACCGACTTGGATTGGCCACGACATTGTGGTGCAATCAAACATGGAGCATAATGCAAGTGAGCATAGCATAGGATTATCAATGCTAAAGGTCAAGTTATTCTTGTATAGTCCCAAATGGTGGGAGGGATCGTGAACTATGGCACAAAGCTTTGGCTTGGACCAACAGACGAACGTTTGTCAGAGGAAGATGCGTGACACTGGACCCACCTATCCAGTGGGTGTTGGAGACTGCGAAACACGCGTGGGACGGGTACAGTGGCGGTGGATTGCAGGGCGTGCTGTGTTAGGTAAAGCACTGCAGGATGTAGGAAAAGCAGTAGATATAAAAAACTGATTAGCCACCTTGTTCCACTTGTAAATACATGTAAATATGATAGTATGAATGCGATTGTTACAATAGTATTAGTGTGTTTAGATGTACTTGTTTTTTCTTATATATGTTTAGATATGCGTGGTATGGATGTTGGACTAAAGAGGCTGTTGTATATTATGGATGCTTGTAATTTAAATGAATGTGTGTATCGGCTAATGTCGATTGATTTAAACTATATGCTATTGTTGTATGCGAATGTAGAGTGTAATATAACATGCGCTAACACGCGCATTTCTGATAAATACCATACAGATTCTCTTTCCCCATTAAGCGATGTATTATACAGAAATAGTAACGCGGCAGCTGTAACATCACTAGCGATAGCTATCGTATCTAGTGCTTGGCAGTTTGACGCGCCTAGTGGAGGGCCGAGTAGTTTAGCAGACTACATTGAGATCCACAATTCAGGCAGCCTTTACGATGCTCGAAAAGTAGTGGCAGCTACTGAGACGAGAGGCCTCACGGGTAATCGGTTTATAACCCGATTGAACACGGTGTTGGATCGGACGTCGCTACCCCTTTCAGACGTTTTCCGGCCGCGCCACAGACGCGACAAGGATGACAACGCATCCATAATATTAGCAACGGGTTCTCACGGTGGTGGGGGTTCCAAACACGTTGCATCGACTGTCGTCGTGGACAGCTGTGCGCGGGGCACTGCTTACACACGCTTTTTAACATATGACTTGGCTAATGGTGCACATTTGCTGAGCCACGGGACAGTCGGATTGTACATTTCACTTTTTCCTAATAAAATATACAAAAAAATAAATATCGAAAAATATAAAAACACAAAAAAAATATATAATAATAAAATATCGTTGGAACCGGTAACAAAAACCCGTACCCGTTAATTCGTTTCTTCTTTTCTTGCCATCGACTACTGCTGCTCTCATGCCCTCTTCTCAGACCCCTGCGTCATCCTCTGTTCCTTTTCCCACGGTAGACCTTACCGACTTGGGAAAAGCCCTTACAGATAGCAACACTCGCATGTCAGCCATTGAAGTAGCAATCCAGGGTCTATGCTCATCCATGGACTCTCGGGTTGCTGCTCTTGAAGATAACATCCTGGCCTCCGCTGCCGCTCCTCCTCCTCCTGCCTTTGAACCTCTTACGCCTCATCCTCCTCGCATGCTCACTCCACTTGGAGGTTTCTCAGTCCCAAAGCCAGAACCACAAAGAGATTTTGGAACTATCTCGCTCGAAGGAGTTGAACATCAAGGACGACGTCATGCTACTATGCCTTTCATCGCTTCAACCATTTGTAAGCCAACTTCCCCTTGATATTCTCGCTAAGATTAATCAGTCCCTTCGGACTCACGTGATCGCCCTCCACTCAACATGGACCCAGGTGACCCACCAAGCCCCCTCCCTGTTGGGAGTGGCAGGCATTACTGGAATCACCATCCAGGCCCCAGCTCCGCGCCGTAACGTGTCTCCCCGTCGCCGGGCTAACCCGCACAGGGCGGCCACCCTGGGGTTTCAAACCTCCAAGGGCGCCGCGAAGAAGTAATTCTCGCCTCCGACGGGCCAGGTACTGGCACGCTTGCTCCCTGGAGGGTCCCTCCATTGTTGACACTCCTAGCCTTCCTCCTCCCACTGTTCCTGATCCTGTTAGTGTGCCGGTTCGGCCCGGGTCTTTTCTCGAACTGCTGGGCCTACCAATTGGGCAGCAGGTGGAAGTCCCCCGCTCGGACTCTCCTCCCTGCCCCCCTCCGCTCCGACAGTCCCGGATCGGAATCGCCGGTGGCACATGGAACCTGCAGGGGCAGTTGGACAGGCCCCTGTTCCTTCCTCTCCCAGTGGAAGAAGTTCCTCTTCCTTCTCCAACGCTGGTTCAGCGCACAATTCAAATAATAGACGGCAACCCCAGGGTCGGACCACCGGTATCCGAACCAGAAATGATACCGGCGCCCGTACCACCGCCATCACTTGACGTTCTCCTACCGCCGGAAGATCCACCACACCCACCCCCCTCGGATCCCGAGGTAGGGGTCTTTTCCAAGAACGGACAGGTGTGGGTTGTCATGGACGGGAAAACGTCTGTTCTCCCTGCTGACCCCGTAAAGCTCCTTCAAGCCTATCTCAAAGGGAAGCGTGCTTTCTCCGCGGCGGTTTGGAGACTCATCTTTGCTCAGATCGTCTCCTTCGAGGAAATCCCGGAAGATGTCCCTATCGAGGGGCCTGTCGAATCTCTGGGCAGTGTGGCAGCCTGCCAACAAATCCTCCAGGAATTTTGGGACAAGCCTATCAAACTCGATTTGCCTCCACATCCTTCGTTTAATGTTACTAACTCGTGTTTCCAACCCCCAAAGGACCTTCGACACAACAAGGTGCGAAGGATACTGAAACGAGGGTACGCTCCGCGACTGGTCTGCGGAGCCTCCTTCGGAGCACTATCCAAAAGAAGGAAACCCCCTCCACTGCAGAGGGACTTCTTGGAAAGGGAGGTTCTCCCGAAATTGGTCCACGAAGGGATCCTGGAGCCATGCCCCTAACTAGGGTACCAGTACTATATGGTACCTAGTCAATAACTGACCTTGGTCAAATTTCACATACTAATACTGGTGGTAATAAAATGAAAGTTAGACCGAAGTTAGCTTGGAATGTAAGGAGCTGAACCCCGAAAAATTTTTTTCATTACCACCACGCGTTATATCGAACCCTCCATTCTAGTAACATGTACGAGATCTCAAAAACGGTACGATAAAAATTTTTCTAAGTTGCAGATTCGGATTCTACGGGTCAAATACCCCCTAGTAGACCTAAAATTGGGTTTAGGACCAAATTGGATCTAGATCTCAGATTTCCAAGAAAATGACTAGCAAATATATACAAATAACACCGCTAAACAGAACTTTTTACAAACTATTACTAAAATCATAAATATCATCTATTTCAATATTCCATATCTCTACTTATCCTTATCCGTTTGACTTACTTTTTGATTCTATCATATTCTAAATGTTTCAAGGAGTCTAAAAAACTTTGTTTCGTCCAAATCGGTTCAGTATTTCCAGAGCTACAGTCAAATATATGTCAAATAGGGGTGAAAATACCTATATTTTGGACTTAGGGTAAACTTTCAAAGTAATTTTATACCACTAAATCAAAATTATTTTGAAAAAAAAAATGCTAACAATATCTACGATTCATTTTCTTTCTCCTTGTCAAATAAATAAAGTCATAGGACTTATAGATTTTTGACACTGAGCCTTTGAAGTTAGTGTATAGTTCCAAAAATCTGATTTTAACCTATTTTTTTTAACCTAAATGGTGAAATTTTGAAAACTATCGAACTTTTTTAAAAAAATTTTTTTGCAAAAGATACATTCAAGGTTATAGTATATGTGTGCAAAATTTGAAGTTGATCGGATAAAGATTTCCAGATACGCAATTTTGATTGAAGTTGTCAAGTAGGCGATTTTTGGGAAAATTTATCAAATTTATAAGGACTGAAAATTTTCTAATTTATAGGAGATAAGTGCCAATATATATAGGCCAAAATGTTCAAAATATTCTAAATTTACTATAAAGCAAAAAAAAATTTCCAAAAAATTCATACAAGAAGTTTTACAGCATAAAGTTTCAATTTTGGCTCCAAATTTCGATGAAATCACTATGAAAATAGTTGACAACTTTTTTGTTATAATACTTACGGCTTAATAATGGGCATTTTTGGAATCAGCGTAAAATTTTGAACAAGATAGCGTTGTAAAATTTTTTAAAATACTTTTTTTCAATTTTTCGTGTCAGTTGGGTTCATTTTTTTTGAGGACCATGGCGGGATTTGCGAGTTTTGTGATCTCACTCTTCAAACTTTGCCAAATGATTGTAAATAGTCTGTAATGAGGTCTAGCACAATTTTTGGGCTAATATATGCTATAATTTCTGTTTTACAGACTCGTCAGTTTATGATTTTGGTGGAGATCCTAAAGCTCTCTTTGTCAGTTATTGATTTCGTCAAATACTACCATGGCGGGATTTTTTGTTTGAGGTGGTATTGAGATAAAAATTGGATACTGAGCTCCTAGAACTACCATTTGAAGATTTAGATTATAATATTGGGTGTAAGTTATCAAAATCAGAAATTACAATTGTCAGCTGAATGTCAGTTATTCCAAGACCACGGCGGGATTTGCTGTTTCAGGTGGTATCAGCATGATATTTTGATAGGTTGTAGAGAGTAGTGTAATTTATCGATTCAAATATTATCCAAACTCATTTGTTGAGAAAGACATAAAGTACACATATATGGGCATGGTGTGAAAAAAAGAAAAAATCAAATTTTCTGAAACTACTGTTTTAAGCTATTTACAATGTGTACTTTTTAATGGTGAAGTCAGTTTTTGCATAAACATTATCAAACATGCCGAACTCTGAAATATGAAAATACTAAAATCCAAGTTACAATAGCTATGCCTTCAAAATTTTGGTCAGAGAATCTCCTATACCTAAGGTTTCAAATGAGTCATCAACGAAGAAAAACGGTTGTGTACTTTGGAAGTTAAAGCGCTTCAAAAAATGCAAAAAAATCAACTATGACCAATCTTGGAAAACATGATGTTTTTGGAATCGCCATGATGCGATGAGTCTAAAAAGCAGATTTATATCTCATAAAGATTGCATTGAAACTATCTTGGCCCATATCGAGTGAAAATCTGTACAAAAAGGGGACATAACAGTACTCGTCAGAATAAGCATTTTGCGCCTATTTTCAGCTCAAAATAACGACGTTTAAAGGTAGAAATCGAAGATCAAAGTTTTGAGCAATAATAACTTCTCAAAAACACATCAGCCTGACTAATTTGGGTACGTTGAGTTGATTGGTACAAGTTAGAAGTTTGTAGGACCTATAGTTCCAAAGTTACGGAATTGGGCCAAGTTTTCAGGTAAGGGTATAGGCAGCCCTATTAAATCTTTACTCTAGCAACTTGAAACTCGAGTATGTTACTCTACGGCCTAAATAAAGCGTGCATGCAAAATTTCAGCTTACTAGCTCATGTACTTTCTGAATTCCAAATCTGGACCCAAGTATAGGGCTTTCTCAGGGGCTAAATCTTTAAAGATCTGGAAAACGTAATATGTAAAGATATTTAATACTTTTAATACATATTCTAACTCAAAATTTTACGAGGAATCTATTGGTACAACTTTCATTGTCATATGTAGTGTAGTTTTGAAATTACAGATTTTTGGACCTTATAAGGTAAGGTATAGGAAAAAAATTTTTTTTGTTGATCAAATCAAATGAAACTTTAGCATGTTGTTCAGTAGGCTCTAAAACATTGTTTTGCAAAGTTTCAAGAAAATCTGAAAAAAAAATTTTTGGTCGAAAATTTAGAAATTTTTTTAAAAATCATAAAAAATAATTTTTTCTGAAATTAACCTTATTAACTAATTAAACTATGTAGAATACGAATCTGAAAACAGAAATTGAAAATTTTATTTTTTTGACATAGAAAAGCAATATTTTCTCTAATTTTTTGGGTGAAAATAGTTTTTTGCCAATATTTTTCTGAGCCTAGAAAAGATTTCATCACGAAACTTAACATAGTAAATCTTTAGAAAATGAGTTAACCAATCAGCTATCAAACGTAAAAATTGGCCTTGGGGTTCAAAATCTGCATAGTTTTAGATTATTGAAAAAAATTATTTTTCGAGTCAGGAAAAAATTTAGAATTTCTGGAAAAAACTCTTCCAATCATTATACATACTCTTAAAATTATATAAATATTAATTTTTTGTTTTTTTTATTGTTAGTTTATTACTGTCAGTTATTTACTGTCACTTTTATCCACTTTCCAGTCAAGTTTTTTGCTCGGTCCTCCATTGAAAAATTTTTTAATTTTCCCTTAATTTTATCCTCGCTTTCTTTTATCTTTTAGCCTTTTATTCTCATTTATTCGCTTTTACTCAATTTTACTTAGTTTATTTTAAATTTTCTATTCTTTTAAATTTGATTTTACCTTTTATCCTTCTTTTTATCTTCTATTTTTACTTTTCTTAAATCATTACTTATGGCTCCTAACGTAAGTTTCAAATTATTTACTTTTCAATTTTAATTATTAATTTTCGAATATAAATTCAATTATATCATTTTTGAAATTATAATTTTTTAAGAAAGTTGAATTTTGTGAGATTTGCAATAAAAATGTTCAACGATTGAAAAGGCACCTTCAAACCGTGCACCAAAAAGCCAATTTAGGCAAATTCCAAAAACTCGGGTCGAAGGAGACTAACCCTAACCTCCAAACTTGACAAATTTGCAAAGAAAAATATTCACGGCTTGATAGGCACATGCTCTATGTGCATAAGTTGGACAGTAAATTTTGTATTTTTTTTGTGTTCTGAAATTTAATTTTGATAACATTTACAAAGAAATTGACAGAGCTAAACTAAAAACAGAAGAAATCGATGATATTATCAAAGAACATGGCTTTGAGAAGTTTGACTACCAGCCACTTAGAAATTGCAAAGTTTTTGAATATATACAGAAGATAACAAATTATGGTACGTAAATTACTTAATCGTAGTTGCTATTGTAATCATTGTATATTTCAGAATTTTTCACAAGACTTATTGTCATATTTTATGCAACATTACAAACATCTTGGCTAGGGGCCAAGAATTTAAAGACGGCTTATGAAAATTGTCGAGTGGTTTTAAATATATATAAAACATTTTATGAAGAGAACAAAGAGGAGGAGTGGACCGCTTTTATGCTTCATTCAGACAACTGGATGAAGTATTTTTTCGTGGATATCCAATTGAATAAGAAGCCTGGTATGTTTATTTTAAGTTTTGTGTACTGAAATTAATTAGTTCTCTTTTTTTAAGGAACTTTGGAATCGATGGGATTGTATGTTAAGAGATGGCTGGAATTTATTGACTTGCAAGTAACTAAAAATCTCATGCCTGAAAGTAATTTTAAACTTTAAAAGCTAATATGTTATAAATATAAATGTAATTTTGAAGACTTTTCTTATGATAAAGCCATATGGCTATACATCAAAAAGCTGCCTGAGACACTCCAAGCAAAAAAAATAGTAAGGAAACATGAAATTAAAGAGAAAAACAGTGCGATTTTAACAAAAGATGAAATCATAATTTTTCTCAACAACATGGAAGCCTATTTTGGCTACAGAAACTGCCGTCTTCCATTTGCAACAAAAAATGTTGCTGAATGTAAACAAAGAATGGCTGATTTCAGGTTTATTTACTTTCTTATACACAGTAATGTTTTTTGTACGAATTATTCTGAAATAATTCTTGCTGAAATTTATTTTTTTGAACGTAAATAGAGTAGGAGTTGCTATCAATCTTATGATTGTGAATTCGAGAGAGCCGAACCGGTTTTAATTTAATCTTCTTTATTGTAGAATTTGTGTTTTTAGAGTGAAGATAAGAAGTATTTTTTAATAAAAGTAATCTCCCACAAAAACAAGAAATGCGGACCTGCATATATGGTCGTATCAAAAAAGCTTCAAGAAGATATGTCGCTCTACGACGCGATGATCAAAGAGATGAATGTACGAAAGTGCAGTAATTTCTTTGTCGGAGCTGAGGGCAAGGAGATATCTTTGAATTTCATTGGAAAAGTAATTGCAGATTATGCAGAGAAATTCTGCATAAAAGAATTAACAACCACGACATCCGAAAAAGTGTCGTTACTTTGGTAGCGCAAAAAAATGGTGATTTTCTATCTCGTCTTGCGGTTCTTATGAACCATGATAAGAAGACGCAAGAGAGGTTGGCATTTTATTTTCTATTTGCATAATGTTGATATCATTCAATGTTTCTCTTTTAGATATTATGATCACACTAATTATTCCAATTTCAACATGAATTGCCAAAAGGAATTCGAAGCTTTTTTGGAATACATGCAAGATGGCAAGACTATTAGCACTCGCCAGGCAGGAGGAGCTCTAAGTGGTGAGATCGGTGTATCTTACCAGCTGTGTCTCAAGTTGGTCTCTAATATGTTGATCAGCTTAACGCGTGATGATAATTCGACTTGCATTAGATCGAATAAACTAGAAGAGCTACATAATAGTCGTTCTCATCCTGGAGTTACTAGACTGTTTCACTATGTTAAAATTAAAAACTTAGCATATTCTCTTCAAGAAGTCAGAGAGGTTGTCAATAAGTGCTCTATCTGTTCAGAAATAAAGCCTCGTTTTTACAAGCCTAGTTATTCTACTTTGATAAAAGCGACTGAGCCTTTTCAAAGATTATCTATTGATTTCAAAGGACCACTACCATCTCTTTCTCTAAATAAGTACATTTTTACTGTAGTGGATGAGTTTAGTCGGTTTTTATGGGCTTTTCCCTGCAAAAATAACGATACAGCTAGTGCAAAATAGCATTTTTACAATTTTTGGTTACCTCACACCATTCATTCAGATAGAGGTACACTCTTTACGTCCAGGAACTTTGAAACATGGCTCAAATCTCATGGAATAGTTCCTTCACATACTATGCCTTACCATCCCACGTCAAATGCTCAATGCGAGAGGTACAATGGTTTTATTTGGAGATCTTTGTGCTTAGCGTGTAGAAATGACGGGTTGCCTTTCAACAGGTGGGAGGAGATACTTCAGAAAGTCTTACATTCACAGAGGTCTTTATTGTGCGTTTCCACAAACGAAACGCCACATGAACGCTTATTTAAATTTCGACGTAGAACATCTAGTGGAGTAGCTTTGCCTAATTGGTTGTTGAATCCAGGGCCTGTTTATTTAAAAAAACACACCGCGCTTTCGAAGTACGAATCTCCAGTATAAGAAGTTGACCTGATAGAGGGACATCATTGGACAACTTCTTTCCTATTAAAATTGCTTTTCATCAACTATAGTGCAACATTACCATGGAAAGTATGTAATCAAAGTAAAGGCGCATAAGAATGAACGCCGCGGACAGGCATTAATATATTTAATATATACTGGTAGTGTAATCTTTTTTTATTAAAGTTTCGTGACTTTTGTTGCGGAACAAGACAAAACGTTCCTAAAAGGGCTAGCACACGTGATGAATCACGATTCCAAGACACAAGAGAGATACTATGATCACAGCTCTAAAGATAATTTCTCTGTAAATTGCCAAATAGCCTTGGATGTCTTCATAGATGCCATGACAAGTATTTTCATTATGCAAAAACATTGAAATTTTTAAAAGTTTTTATATTTTAGAGGAGGTTAGTAAAAAGTGTGGTAGAAACATAGAGAAGAAAATGACCAAGATAATCAGAGACAGCGATGAGGAAGTATTTGATGAAGAAGAAGAAAAAGAAAAGGAAAAAAGAAAAGAAAAAAGAATATGATAGATTAACCTCGAAGAAAGGTCTTAAAATGAGAAGAATTGAATCGTCTTGTGAATCAGATGAATCTCCAACAAAAATTTGGGAATATGGTGATGAAGAAGATGGAACGAATGAGAATAATGAGGAAGAGAATGATAATGAATAATAAGAAGAGAATAACGAGAGAGAAGAAGAAAAAGAAAGTGGAAGTTGTGAAGAAGATAATGGGGAAAAGGATGAAGAAGAAGAAGGAGATACAGTTGGAAGAGGTGATGAAGAAGATGTAAATGATGAAGAAGATGATACAGTTGGAAGAGGTGATGAAGAAGATGTAAATGATGAAGAAGATGAAGAAGAGAATGGAAAAAATGTTGGGGAGGAAGATGGTGATTACGTACCAAAGTCGGATGAAGAAGATGGTATTATTTATATTGTAATAACAAACATGTTTTCATATTTTGTTTATTTTAGAAATGGACAAGTATAAGAGGTTGAAAGGATGCAGCATAGTTATAAAGAGATGTTCGAATGAATTATTACAGAGAGTAGAAAAGAAAGAAGATAATTTCACGAAGTTTATCAAGTTGACGTTCGGAGAAGACCTGAAGAGTGGTCGAATATTGATGGATGATGTCCGAAGAAAATGCAACAAGATATCATTAGCGAAGTTTGGCGGGGAAAAACGAGTGTATGATAAAGTTAGTACGGTGCTGAAAAATTTGAGAAGAAATAATCTATGATCTCATTTTTTTTTTTACTTATTTTTTTATTTTAGCATTTTTATTTTAAAGCAATAAAGTGTTTTTACCGGTTTTAAACTTTTTTTATTTCACTAAAAAATATTACAAAATATTTTTCCCAAGGGGGGACGCTTGGAAAATTTTAGCCGAGTCAGTTTTTTGCCTATAACATCGTCAATTCTTATCCAATTAACACGAAACCAATTTTGTTGTAATGCTTAGAGTCTTGCGGTTCTAATGATACTAAATTTGTGTATCCAGGATTAGAGATTCTAATGTACCGGCCGATTTTCATTTTTCCGGGGATCTGAAAATCCCGAACTTCTAGAGCATAATTAGTGCGCTAAAATATTGCCTCTGATGTCCAGAAACATTCCTATGAACGTTTCTTTAAATATGAACTTGATATCTTGGAAGTACCAGATAATTGGAATTCCGGGATACCGGTCCCGAGAGCTTTAGAAGACCTTAGAGAACCTTAATGCACAATAAAATATCATATCTAACACTCATATATACACGGACTCAATGTTCGATCATTTTCCCATACTTGGAAGTCCGGGACTTGGCTTAGGATAAATCCTAAGATCGAAAATGGGAACCCCCCAAGTTCGTAGATCGAAGGTATAGGCGGCCCCAATGAAAAAAATTTTAGTCCCTAAGATGTCCCCTTAGGACCCTGAGATGTCCCTTTGGGATCCTGCAGCCTTACAGTACCAAAAGGGACATCTAACAGGACACTTGACCCTTAAGGGACCTGTAAAATGTCCCATTGGGAGTCGCATTGGGGATAGGACCCTAACCCTAACTATGAAAAAACTGATTGCAGATTCGAAATCTACGAATAAAACTTAGTCAGAAATCATAAATATTGAAATTTTAATTAATTAAAAATTATTTTTAAAAATTTTATTTTTATTCTAATTTCTATCTAAGTTTTTCAGCGCGAAGATTTCAAATTGGCAACCATTGTTTTATTTTTAATTTTTCCCTAAAGCAATACTTTAAATCCCCCTAAAATCATCATTTCTGAAGCGATTTTCGTGAAATTTTTTTTATTTTTCTCCTATTTTAAAGCTTTGTTATAATCTGATGCCTGATAGAAAAAAAGTAAGCGTTTTTTCTTTTAATTTTTTTAATATTTGGGTAAATTTTCATAAATAGTTAACTTGCCCTCATTGTAAACGTCAAGTTTACAAACTAAAAAGGCACTTGAATTCCATCCACAATATAGTTGTAGACAAAGGGCTACACTGCACAAATAATGATGAAAATAAAAAGAAGTGTGATATTTGTAATGGATACTATGCTAGACTGGATGCACACATTTATTATGTGCACAAATTAAAGCGTAAATTTAATTTATTTTTATTTACTTAAATTAGTTTTTAATGGTAACTGTATATTTTATAGCTGAAGATTTAGTAACATTTCGGCAAAATATTTTATCGGATGAATTGGAGGAGCTCAAGAAACAAAATTTTGACCTAAAACCACTAATTGTATGTGGGGTTTTTAATTTCTTTTATGGTTTAAGTAATTGGAGTATGTTTTTGTCTTCTATTATATTTTTGAGAATCTTATCGTATTTTTTTTAATAGAAAGCTTTGCAATTTTAATTGCAAAATTTTTTTGCAAATTACAAACCCCATGGCTGGGGAACAAAAATACAAAATGCGCCTATGAGAATTGTAGGCTAATTTTAAATATTGTTAAAAGTTATTTTAAAGAAAATGATAAGAAAACATGGATTGATTTTGTATCATCCAGTGAAAGTGATACATTGCTTTAATGAAGTTAGAAGAAAGAATCAACCTGGTAATTTACTATTACTAAGTTGTTAATACTTTGTATTAAATATATTATAAAATTAAGGTACTATGGTATCATATGGTTTATATGTAGAAAGATTTGTTTTATTTTTGTCCTACGAAAAACAATCAAAAGCACTACCAGAAAGTATGCTTCTTTAGTATTGTTTTTTCAAACATATGACAACATTGTTTTTTTAGATTACAATCTGGATGAAACAATATCTATTTTTTTAAAAAAAATTTCAGAATCAATGCAATCTGCAAGAATCATTAGATCTCACGAAATAAAATCACAAAATGCTAAAATAATGCCCGCTAAAGATATCATACTAATTCTAAAGAGTTTTGAATCATATTTTGAATATCCCAAATTAATAGCGCTATATAAATCGGATAATCATGTAATAAAAGACAAGGCTTTTTCAACATTTAGGAATTATTTAATTTTAAAATTTATTTTTACAAATAAAAATAGAGTGGGTGTTGCCATTGGGGTAACACTCACTGAAGTTGAGAAAGCTGAAATCGTAAGTTTTTTATGATTATATTTTTTATTTTATAATTATTGTACATATTTAGCAAGGAAGTAAAGTAATAATTAAGATTTTACAACATAAAAATAAAAGAGTTGGGCCAGCAACAATGGTTATAGGAAAAAAATTTTATGAAGATATGTTACTTTATAATAATAAAGTGAAAGGTATTTTTTTTACTAACTAAGATATTTCTCATATATTATTTTACCTGTTTCAGATAAAAGAAAATGCCCAATTTTTTTTACCACAAAAGATGAAAGAGAGCTGACAACGTCATACATCGGAAAGATTTTTTCAATATACTCAAAGGATATTATTGGTAAAAAAACTGAATAACCATGATGTTAGAAAAAGTTTTTTCACGTTAGTAGCTGATCAAAATAGAGAGTTTCTTCAAGAACTTGCACACGTAATGAACCACGACAGCAAAACACAATCAAGATACTACGATCATTCATGCAGAGACAATTTTAGCGTTAATTGTCAGAAGGCCTTAGATGTGTTCATCGAGGCAATGTCAGGTATGTACAAATATAATATCTAAATCTATATAATACTATTTTTTTTTAGATGAAGTTAAACAAAAATGCAAAAAGAATAGTAAGGTTGGAAAAAGAAAAACTATAATTGAAAGTGACGAAGAATTATTTGAAGAAAATGAAAGTGAAGAAAAAGATGAAAGTACTTTGAATATTAGGTTCGAGGCTAAGAATGACTTCCCAGACCGAGATTTGAGGGTCCCTAAGTTCGGAGATTGAAAGTATAGGCGACCCCAATGGAAAATTTTTGGTTCTAGAAAATGTCCTTTCTGCAAGCTAATGTCCCTTACTGATTTGTCAGGCGGAGGGCTCAGTAAGGGACATTTTGCAGGATGAAAACGCAGAAAGGGACTTCTCAAATGTCCCTTACTGCGTAGGACCGTAACCAATATAATAAGTGAATATAATAGGGATAACTGTTATTAAGAACTAATAGGGATAACTGTTATTAAGAACTATGTAAAGTTTTAGAATGATTGGAATTATAGTTTAAAAGTTACATTTGGTCCTACAGGAAATTTTACCAAAAAGTGACATCAAAATTTTCTAAGTTAATTTTTATTTTAGAATTGTTTCTGAGATGGATTTATGCGTAGATTCCAAATTTGCAATCAGAATTTGAATATCTCTTTTAATTAAAAAGTTAGGACGATAGGTCAGAAAATGACATCAATTTTTCAAGGGGTATGGAGAATTTTTTTGAAAATTTTTCGATTTTTATTTTATAATTGTTTCTGACTTATTTTTATGCGTATATTCCGAATCTGCAATCAAAATTTGAATACCTCTTGTAATTAAAAAGTTATGGCATTTTGCCACAAAGTGACAGGAGACCTTATAAGATATGAAAAAACTGAAGGCGGCGTTGGAATCAGCATAAAAAATTACCCCAGATAGCCAAATATTATTGAAAAATATAAATGGGATCATAAAAATCATTTTTAAAAATTTATAAAAAAAAAAAATTAGGGTAATAATCCCAAGGGACCCCCCTTGGTAATAATTTAAAAATAAATATAGAAAAAATTCCATCCTGTCAAAAAGTGATGGAGTGAGGAATGTAAGTACATTGTACTCATTTCATGTTTTGATGGATATAGTTAGTACATTGTACTCATGTCAAAGAATGATTGGTGGTAGTTCATTGACCCCCTGTCAAAAAGTAATGGCGATCTAATGGTCATTTTTGCACTTTTTTAAGCAGAAAAAAGTCCGTTTTTTTGACGAATTGGCTTTTCTAATACCGAATTTTCACCTCTCTGAGGTTTTCGGGGGTGAAGAAAATGTTATTTTTATCTATTTAATGATCTAAAAAGTTTTTATTTGTTATTTATAATAATTTTTCTAAATTAATTTTATTTCAAAAAATATTTCGGTCTATTAATTTCAAATGATTTTTCATGTTATTCCCTTGTCCCTTCTAACTTTTTCAGACTCAATTGCTGCCCAAATTTTCAATTTTCCCTTTTTCACTTTTTATCACTTCTTCACTTAAAATTTTGCTTCTTTTAATTTTTATTTCAATTTTCATCTGCTTTTTTACCTTGCTTTTTTAATTTCCTTTAATAATTTTGTTTTTTACACCTGATTATTTTAATGCCTCAAAAAGTAAGTTTTTTTGTTCACTTTGAGGGATAGATCTGAGATGTAATATATAATTTTATGAGGTCAGTTCATTTTCCTCATGGTTATGACCCGGAGGAGCTCCCTAGGCCGCGACGCGTCCTGGTGTCTCCTCCACCCCTCTTGGCGGGGAGCCTCCCTTCTGACGGAGTGCTCCCATCCATCTCTGCCGCGGGACACCCACACGGATATGAACCATTTATCCCTCCTAGCCCAGAACCCCCTTCTCCAGAGCCTCTTCCCATTGACAGCTTGCTGGCTTCTCCCCCCGAAGTTCCTTCGTTCAGGGTACCAAAGGGTGGTTTTCTCCAGGAATTAGGGATGCCTGTGGGTCTCCCACTCCCCATTCCGGAGATTCCCCCTCGCACACCACCCACGCCAAGACTGGTCCAGTCTTTCATCTCAATTTCCGAAGGGCGGCCTACGCTAACGCGGGTGCCGCCACCAGCCCCCTCGTCTTCCCCGCAGCCCGTGGCGACCCATCCGCCCGGACTGATACAGACGAAGATCAGGATCATCGATGGCCAGCCAGTACTGGTATCGGGAGATTGGGAGGACCCCCCAACATTACCCCCCCCCCTCAATATCCTCCTGCCAGTCCCCGCCGATCCGGCGGCATCGCCATCTTTCACCTTCCAGTCCGACGGGTCTATAGCGGTGCATGCAGGTGATCAGAGTTTCTTCATCCCTGCTCACCCTGGGGCCTTGCTGGACTTTTATGAAGCCAACAAAAGTTTGTTCCCTACCAGATTCTGGAAGAGCATCTTTTCACAAGTGATGTCCTTTGACCCGGAAGACAACCCTTGTCCAGATCCAGATGAGGACCAGATCCAGTCCATTATCGACATCGCATCCTGCCGAAACCTCTTGAAATCCTACTCGGCTTCTGCCAGACTGGCGGAATTGCCCGCTAACGCCTCATTCCGAGTCTCCGCTCCCCTCTTTAGGCCCCCGGACGACCTGAAACATTGCGGCATACTCAACATTCTCCGGCGAGGCTACAAACCCAAGCTGATTTCCAATAAGCCCTTCCACTCCTTTTCGAGATTCTCGAAACCACCAGCAGGCCAGAAGGACTTCCTGAATCAGCATGTCCTTCCCCAACTGGTCCAAAACGGCATTTTGGAACTAGCAAGAAAGCCAAGAATCATTTCCCCTTGCTTCCTGGTGCCCAAGGCCAATGGAAAAACGCGCCTCGTGGCAGATTTCGGATTTACCAAGGAATTGTTCTCCACACCACCTATCCAGCTAACGGCGCCTTACCCACTTAGGTATATACCAGAGAACCTAAGCTGAGCCACCAGGTTGGACTTCTCAGATGCCTTCTACGGAATCCGTATTCAAACGGCCTGGCGGAGCTGTTTTTGCATCAAACTTGGTGGCCGAATCTGGCAATTCACCAGGCTCCCGATGGGAGCATGTTTTAGCCCCGCCGTCCTCCAGAACACGATGCGCCGCCTTGTCGGCACTTTCAAGGCAAGGTTACCCCTGGCTTACGCACTCCGGACCAGGATCATCGTGTACCTGGACGATTTTCTCCTCCTGGCCGACTCCCAAGAGCTGGCTGGCTGGATCACCAGTCGGTTTACCCTTTTCTTGAAAGAGAAATGCGGAATCCGCATAAACTCGGACAAGTCTATTCTCCGGCCCACACAAGTCCTCGAGTTCCTCGGAGCCCGCCTCGATCTAGGCACTAGGACGATGGGTGTCCCCGATGCCAAGAAAGAGGCCCTCCTCAGGGCGCTCTGCGCCTTTTTGTTGGCACAGAGCTGCCCGGAGGTCCCCACCAAATGGAGGCAGAAGATTATGGGAATCCTGAACTACTACGCAGCAACGCTCCCTGGAAAGTTCAGGATCATCTCCAACCTATATCATTGGGAAGATCTCGCCTCCTACGGCCAGCTGGTACAGTTGGCCTTTCCCTACGTGATGGATACCATCCTCGTCCCCTGGAGTCTGGCCAAGTCCAGGCAACTCGATGGCGAAGTTCATGTGGACGCATCCTTGATGGCTTTGGGTTTCTACTCAAAAGAAGGCTCATGGTGCTTCCCAGTACAAGCCCCCGAGTGGAACATAGCCGACCTGGAGCTCCTCGCCATCATCCTCGCCCATTTCACGTGGCCATCCCGGAAGATCCTTTCGGACTCAATGGCTGCAATTGGCTGCATCCGCAAATTGGGCAGCAGTTCCTGGCGCCAGGGCATCCTGCTTCTTTGGCTTGAAGCATCCAGTGACTGGAAAGACGCCCTGCGCTCTTCTATCGAGTACATTAAGTCCGAAGATAACCCGGCGGACGAGCCGTCCCGCCGCCAATCTTCGGCAAAAGAACATGTACTAAACATCTGGGATTGCCAGATCACTTTGGACTCCAAAGCTTGGAGAAACTTCTTCAGCAACATCCTCCTCACCTTCAAGTGGACCACTGAAGCCAGGATGAAGAAGTTCTCTCCCACGGGCCCTGTGCAAAGGACCCACAATGCCATGGAGATAGACCCTATCGACTGCCCACTTGGCGCCAAGACGACAGCAGAAGATCCTTCTCATTGGTCGATGGAGCTTGGCAAAAGGACGGGCTACGCCCCCTTGTTAACAGGAGAAGCTGCTAACTGCCCGTCCAATAGCAAGCCAGCCCGGGCTTCCGCTGCTCCACCAAGTATATAAGGCAGCCACGCACAGGCCCATTACTCTTTTTTGCTCAATTCTCGTTGTCTCACTAACTCACTTTACTTACTCTCGCTTATAATCCTAATGTCAAAGACGCCCGCGTCCTCTCACTCAGCATCATCTCACTCAGCATCCTCTCACAAGGAAGATAGCAGGAACGCTTTGCCCGCCTGCTCCATCAATCTTCCCGACTTCAACTCAACGCTAATGACCATCACTTCGCAGCTGCGGAGGATGGAATCTCGATTCACGGCTTTAGAGGGGCAGATAGTGCCTCCTCGCCCCGTGATGTCGGGAGCAGAACAGCCCACTCCTTCCCTCTCGTCCATACCTTCTTCAGCTAATATTGTTGCTCCTGGCGTAAGTTCTTCCTTTGCGTCAGTGTCTTCCCCCCTTGCTCCCCTCGGTATCGACCCTCACGTCGGTCCAGGGTGTTTCCCGCTCCCTGGGGTACATGCCCGGCCTTCTCCCTGGCGCCCTGCCTGCAGGGTATGCCACGGCCGACCACGTTGACCCCAGCGTGTACTCCACCCCCCCCTGACGTTCTTGCGGACCGACGGGTACGGGTTATCGTCGAGCTCTCTAAGCTTAAAGATCTCAATATCAAGAACGAAGTAATGATGTTCTATCTGGAGAAGCTTCGCCCCTTTATTCCCAGCCTTCCCATGGACGATCTGGCGGACCTAAACGGAATGTTAAGAACGCACGTGATCGCGGCGCATTCTACATGGACTAATGTCCACCACCAGGCCCCCTCCCTCCTTTCCATAGCCGGGATTACCGGTATGGATTTAGCTAAGCCGACCACGAGCACTCGTGATGCTCCGGCTTCCCGCGGTCGGGGTCGTTTTCGGCTCGCGACCCAGGCCGCCCGCAAAAAGTAGAAACTCGGGGAGCAGGAGGTACAGGCTTACCTCCCTGTTCTGCTGTGGCCCACAGCCCTCCCCGCCTTCCTCTTTGGAGTCTGATCCAGACTCACCTATGACCACGCTTCCACCTGACTGGCGCATAGGACGGTCGGATTCCGATTTCCCTATAGGCTACGGTCCCCCTAGCGCAACGTCGCCACCCCTGGGTTCCAGGCACATAAGGCTGGTCTCGCCACCTCCTGTGGCCGAGTCCATGCCCCCACCACCCGGTTCGGGTTTCCCTGCGGAAGCCTGGACGTCTGGGAGGCGGTCAGTTCATTTTCCTCATGGTTATGACCCGGAGGAGCTCCTAGGCCGCGACGCGTCCTGGTATCTCCTCCACCCCTCTTGGCGGGGAGCCTCCCTCCTGACGGAGTGCTCCCATCCATCTCTGCCGCGGGACACCCACACGGATATGAACCATTTATCCCTCCTAGCCCAGAACCCCCTTCTCCAGAGCCTCTTCCCATTGACAGCTTGCTGGCTTCTCCCCCCGAAGTTCCTTCGTTCAGGGTACCAGAGGGTGGTTTTCTCCAGGAATTAGGGATGCCTGTGGGTCTCCCACTCCCCATTCCGGAGATTCCCCCTCGCACACCACCCACGCCAAGACTGGTCCAGTCTTTCATCTCAATTTCCGAAGGGCGGCCTACGCTAACGCGGGTGCCGCCACCAGCCCCCTCGTCTTCCCCGCAGCCCGTGGCGACCCATCCGCCCGGACTGATACAGACGAAGATCAGGATCATCGATGGCCAGCCAGTACTGGTATCGGTAGATTGGGAGGACCCCCCAACATTACCCCCCCCCCCCCCTCAATATCCTCCTGCCAGTCCCCGCCGATCCGGCGGCATCGCCATCTTTCACCTTCCAGTCCGACGGGTCTATAGCGGTGCATGCAGGTGTTCAGAGTTTCTTCATCCCTGCTCACCCTGGGGCCTTGCTGGACTTTTATGAAGCCAACAAAAGTTTGTTCCCTACCAGATTCTGGAAGAGCATCTTTTCACAAGTGATGTCCTTTGACCCGGAAGACAACCCTTGTCCAGATCCAGATGAGGACCAGATCCAGTCCATTATCGACATCGCATCCTGCCGAAACCTCTTGAAATCCTACTCGGCTTCTGCCAGACTGGCGGAATTGCCCGCTAACGCCTCATTCCGAGTCTCCGCTCCCCTCTTTAGGCCCCCGGACGACCTGAAACATTGCGGCATACTCAACATTCTCCGGCGAGGCTACAAACCCAAGCTGATTTCCAATAAGCCCTTCCACTCCTTTTCGAGATTCTCGAAACCACCAGCAGGCCAGAAGGACTTCCTGAATCAGCATGTCCTTCCCCAACTGGTCCAAAACGGCATTTTGGAACTAGCAAGAAAGCCAAGAATCATTTCCCCTTGCTTCCTGGTGCCCAAGGCCAATGGAAAAACGCGCCTCGTGGCAGATTTCGGATTTACCAAGGAATTGTTCTCCACACCACCTATCCAGCTAACGGCGCCTTACCAACTTAGGTATATACCAGAGAACCTAAGCTGGGCCACCAGGTTGGACCTCTCAGATGCCTTCTACGGAATCCGTATTCAAACGGCCTGGCGGAGCTGTTTTTGCATCAAACTTGGTGGCCGAATCTGGCAATTTACCAGGCTCCCGATGGGAGCATGTTTTAGCCCCGCCGTCCTCCAGAACACGATGCGCCGCCTTGTCGGCACTTTCAAGGCAAGGTTACCCCTGGCTTACGCACTCCGGACCAGGATCATCGTGTACCTGGACGATTTTCTCCTCCTGGCCGACTCCCAAGAGCTGGCTGGCTGGATCACCAGTCGGTTTACCCTTTTCTTGAAAGAGGAATGCGGAATCCGCATAAACTCGGACAAGTCTATTCTCCGGCCCACACAAGTCCTCGAGTTCCTCGGAGCCCGCCTCGATCTAGGCACTAGGACGATGGGTGTCCCCGATGCCAAGAAAGAGGCCCTCCTCAGGGCGCTCTGCGCCTTTTTGTTGGCACAGAGCTGCCCGGAGGTCCCCACCAAATGGAGGCAGAAGATTATGGGAATCCTGAACTACTACGCAGCAACGCTCCCTGGAAAGTTCAGGATCATCTCCAACCTATATCATTGGGAAGATCTCGCCTCCTACGGCCAGCTGGTACAGTTGGCCTTTCCCTACGTGATGGATACCATCCTCGTCCCCTGGAGTCTGGCCAAGTCCAGGCAACTCGATGGCGAAGTTCATGTGGACGCATCCTTGATGGCTTTGGGTTTCTACTCAAAAGAAGGCTCATGGTGCTTCCCAGTACAAGCCCCCGAGTGGAACATAGCCGACCTGGAGCTCCTCGCCATCATCCTCGCCCATTTCACGTGGCCATCCCGGAAGATCCTTTCGGACTCAATGGCTGCAATTGGCTGCATCCGCAAATTGGGCAGCAGTTCCTGGCGCCAGGGCATCCTGCTTCTTTGGCTTGAAGCATCCAGTGACTGGAAAGACGCCCTGCGCTCTTCTATCGAGTACATTAAGTCCGAAGATAACCCGGCGGACGAGCCGTCCCGCCGCCAATCTTCGGCAAAAGAACATGTACTAAACATCTGGGATTGCCAGATCACTTTGGACTCCAAAGCTTGGAGAAACTTCTTCAGCAACATCCTCCTCACCTTCAAGTGGACCACTGAAGCCAGGATGAAGAAGTTCTCTCCCACGGGCCCTGTGCAAAGGACCCACAATGCCATGGAGATAGACCCTATCGACTGCCCACTTGGCGCCAAGACGACAGCAGAAGATCCTTCTCATTGGTCGATGGAGCTTGGCAAAAGGACGGGCTACGCCCCCTTGTTAACAGGAGAAGCTGCTAACTGCCCGTCCAATAGCAAGCCAGCCCGGGCTTCCGCTGCTCCACCAAGTATATAAGGCAGCCACGCACAGGCCCATTACTCTTTTTTGCTCAATTCTCGTTGTCTCACTAACTCACTTTACTTACTCTCGCTTATAATCCTAATGTCAAAGACGCCCGCGTCCTCTCACTCAGCATCATCTCACTCAGCATCCTCTCACAAGGAAGATAGCAGGAACGCTTTGCCCGCCTGCTCCATCAATCTTCCCGACTTCAACTCAACGCTAATGACCATCACTTCGCAGCTGCGGAGGATGGAATCTCGATTCACGGCTTTAGAGGGGCAGATAGTGCCTCCTCGCCCCGTGATGTCGGGAGCAGAACAGCCCACTCCTTCCCTCTCGTCCATACCTTCTTCAGCTAATATTGTTGCTCCTGGCGTAAGTTCTTCCTTTGCGTCAGTGTCTTCCCCCTTGCTCCCCTCGGTATCGACCCTCACGTCGGTCCAGGGTGTTTCCCGCTCCCTGGGGTACATGCCCGGCCTTCTCCCTGGCGCCCTGCCTGCAGGGTATGCCACGGCCGACCACGTTGACCCCAGCGTGTACTCCACCCCCCCCTGACGTTCTTGCGGACCGACGGGTACGGGTTATCGTCGAGCTCTCTAAGCTTAAAGATCTCAATATCAAGAACGAAGTAATGATGTTCTATCTGGAGAAGCTTCGCCCCTTTATTCCCAGCCTTCCCATGGACGATCTGGCGGACCTAAACGGAATGTTAAGAACGCACGTGATCGCGGCGCATTCTACATGGACTAATGTCCACCACCAGGCCCCCTCCCTCCTTTCCATAGCCGGGATTACCGGTATGGATTTAGCTAAGCCGACCACGAGCACTCGTGATGCTCCGGCTTCCCGCGGTCGGGGTCGTTTTCGGCTCGCGACCCAGGCCGCCCGCAAAAAGTAGAAACTCGGGGAGCAGGAGGTACAGGCTTACCTCCCTGTTCTGCTGTGGCCCACAGCCCTCCCCGCCTTCCTCTTTGGAGTCTGATCCAGACTCACCTATGACCACGCTTCCACCTGACTGGCGCATAGGACGGTCGGATTCCGATTTCCCTATAGGCTACGGTCCCCCTAGCGCAACGTCGCCACCCCTGGGTTCCAGGCACATAAGGCTGGTCTCGCCACCTCCTGTGGCCGAGTCCATGCCCCCACCACCCGGTTCGGGTTTCCCTGCGGAAGCCTGGACGTCTGGGAGGCGGTCAGTTCATTTTCCTCATGGTTATGACCCGGAGGAGCTCCCTAGGCCGCGACGCGTCCTGGTATCTCCTCCACCCCTCTTGGCGGGGAGCCTCCCTCCTGACGGAGTGCTCCCATCCATCTCTGCCGCGGGACACCCACACGGATATGAACCATTTATCCCTCCTAGCCCAGAACCCCCTTCTCCAGAGCCTCTTCCCATTGACAGCTTGCTGGCTTCTCCCCCCGAAGTTCCTTCGTTCAGGGTACCAGAGGGTGGTTTTCTCCAGGAATTAGGGATGCCTGTGGGTCTCCCACTCCCCATTCCGGAGATTCCCCCTCGCACACCACCCACGCCAAGACTGGTCCAGTCTTTCATCTCAATTTCCGAAGGGCGGCCTACGCTAACGCGGGTGCCGCCACCAGCCCCCTCGTCTTCCCCGCAGCCCGTGGCGACCCATCCGCCCGGACTGATACAGACGAAGATCAGGATCATCGATGGCCAGCCAGTACTGGTATCGGTAGATTGGGAGGACCCCCCAACATTACCCCCCCCCTCAATATCCTCCTGCCAGTCCCCGCCGATCCGGCGGCATCGCCATCTTTCACCTTCCAGTCCGACGGGTCTATAGCGGTGCATGCAGGTGTTCAGAGTTTCTTCATCCCTGCTCACCCTGGGGCCTTGCTGGACTTTTATGAAGCCAACAAAAGTTTGTTCCCTACCAGATTCTGGAAGAGCATCTTTTCACAAGTGATGTCCTTTGACCCGGAAGACAACCCTTGTCCAGATCCAGATGAGGACCAGATCCAGTCCATTATCGACATCGCATCCTGCCGAAACCTCTTGAAATCCTACTCGGCTTCTGCCAGACTGGCGGAATTGCCCGCTAACGCCTCATTCCGAGTCTCCGCTCCCCTCTTTAGGCCCCCGGACGACCTGAAACATTGCGGCATACTCAACATTCTCCGGCGAGGCTACAAACCCAAGCTGATTTCCAATAAGCCCTTCCACTCCTTTTCGAGATTCTCGAAACCACCAGCAGGCCAGAAGGACTTCCTGAATCAGCATGTCCTTCCCCAACTGGTCCAAAACGGCATTTTGGAACTAGCAAGAAAGCCAAGAATCATTTCCCCTTGCTTCCTGGTGCCCAAGGCCAATGGAAAAACGCGCCTCGTGGCAGATTTCGGATTTACCAAGGAATTGTTCTCCACACCACCTATCCAGCTAACGGCGCCTTACCAACTTAGGTATATACCAGAGAACCTAAGCTGGGCCACCAGGTTGGACCTCTCAGATGCCTTCTACGGAATCCGTATTCAAACGGCCTGGCGGAGCTGTTTTTGCATCAAACTTGGTGGCCGAATCTGGCAATTTACCAGGCTCCCGATGGGAGCATGTTTTAGCCCCGCCGTCCTCCAGAACACGATGCGCCGCCTTGTCGGCACTTTCAAGGCAAGGTTACCCCTGGCTTACGCACTCCGGACCAGGATCATCGTGTACCTGGACGATTTTCTCCTCCTGGCCGACTCCCAAGAGCTGGCTGGCTGGATCACCAGTCGGTTTACCCTTTTCTTGAAAGAGGAATGCGGAATCCGCATAAACTCGGACAAGTCTATTCTCCGGCCCACACAAGTCCTCGAGTTCCTCGGAGCCCGCCTCGATCTAGGCACTAGGACGATGGGTGTCCCCGATGCCAAGAAAGAGGCCCTCCTCAGGGCGCTCTGCGCCTTTTTGTTGGCACAGAGCTGCCCGGAGGTCCCCACCAAATGGAGGCAGAAGATTATGGGAATCCTGAACTACTACGCAGCAACGCTCCCTGGAAAGTTCAGGATCATCTCCAACCTATATCATTGGGAAGATCTCGCCTCCTACGGCCAGCTGGTACAGTTGGCCTTTCCCTACGTGATGGATACCATCCTCGTCCCCTGGAGTCTGGCCAAGTCCAGGCAACTCGATGGCGAAGTTCATGTGGACGCATCCTTGATGGCTTTGGGTTTCTACTCAAAAGAAGGCTCATGGTGCTTCCCAGTACAAGCCCCCGAGTGGAACATAGCCGACCTGGAGCTCCTCGCCATCATCCTCGCCCATTTCACGTGGCCATCCCGGAAGATCCTTTCGGACTCAATGGCTGCAATTGGCTGCATCCGCAAATTGGGCAGCAGTTCCTGGCGCCAGGGCATCCTGCTTCTTTGGCTTGAAGCATCCAGTGACTGGAAAGACGCCCTGCGCTCTTCTATCGAGTACATTAAGTCCGAAGATAACCCGGCGGACGAGCCGTCCCGCCGCCAATCTTCGGCAAAAGAACATGTACTAAACATCTGGGATTGCCAGATCACTTTGGACTCCAAAGCTTGGAGAAACTTCTTCAGCAACATCCTCCTCACCTTTAAGTGGACCACTGAAGCCAGGATGAAGAAGTTCTCTCCCACGGGCCCTGTGCAAAGGACCCACAATGCCATGGAGATAGACCCTATCGACTGCCCACTTGGCGCCAAGACGACAGCAGAAGATCCTTCTCATTGGTCGATGGAGCTTGGCAAAAGGACGGGCTACGCCCCCTTGTTAACAGGAGAAGCTGCTAACTGCCCGTCCAATAGCAAGCCAGCCCGGGCTTCCGCTGCTCCACCAAGTATAGTGGAGTATGAGTGTGACTAATTTATCAAAAACTCAGAAGGTTTTTAGTGCTGGTAAAGATAAAGAAGAGTGTAACATTTGTAAAATTTCGTATTCTAATATTAGAGTACATCTAAAAAAAGTTCACAAATTAGAAAGTATTTTTTTTTATTTATTGAGTATAATATAATTCAAACTTAACTTTTAGAAAATGAAATAGATGATACTCTAAATAAGAGTAAGAAAGTGGAGTGGGCTCTCACTTCGAAAGAAGTTGATACTCGCCCTGTTGTTAATTCCAAATATTATCGAATTTTTGAAAGTCAACTAAATAAATGGGGTAAATTTGTTTATACTAATTAATCGTATTAAATTATAAGTTTTTTTTATTTAGGAAATTTGCATATTATTTTACTAAATTTTTTTATTTGTTTGGGGTCGGGTCTGTTAGACCGTCAAAATCCAAAAGCAAGCTACGAAAACTTTAGATTGGTATCTAAAGTTTTCATTGACTATGTTAAGTATTACACTAACAAAACATGGTTGCAAGTCTTCTCTGATATTAGTTTGTTTCAAAACGCAATAATATTTAAATGGGAAATTAGCAAACAACCAGGTTTTATAAAAAAAATTTGTATATTAATTATTTAATTGTTTTAATTTTATTTTAAATAGGAACTATTATAAGTTATATCATTTATCTGAGTCGTTTCTTAGATTTTTTTAAACTGTACAAAAATAAATTTCCTGCTTCGTTTGAATTGGATACGGAAACTTTTTCCGTATTATTTAATAGAACAATGAAAGGTAGATATAATTTTTTTATTAATTTTTTAAAAATTTTACGTTATATGCTTAAAGGATCCAAGAAAGCAACAATTTGTCGAACTCATGAACTGATGTCTCAGACAACAGTTCTAAGTTCGGAAGAAATCAATAAATTTTTAAGTGAATTTTAGTTTATTTTTTATTAATGTCTCCTGAAAAATATTCAAAGAATAAATAGATATCATTTAAACTCAAAAAGTGAAACAAATTCAAAGTTCCAAAATTTTTTCAAATTAAAGTTTCAATTTTTGAAAGATTAATTAATTCAAATTTAACTATAAATATAAAATTGAAAAAGAATAGTCAGTTTCAAATATATAATCATGAAAAGAAGGCGATCAGAAAAATATATAAATAATGATGAGACAACATTGTTTTTTTTTGTTTTTTTATTTATTTTTTATTAATGTCTCCTGAAAGATATTCAAAGAATAAATAGATATCATTTAAACTCAAAAAGTGAAACAAATTTCCAAATT